>JAFMTC010000100.1:785337-840654 GCA_018845635.1 Nicrophorus orbicollis | reverse complement strand
AAAACTGAAGATTTGTCGTAAATTTTAAAAATTGGAAAATCAACGTAAATTTCAAGTATTGAAGATTTACCATAAATTTCAATAACTAAAGAAAAGAAAAAAATGATATTTTTGGTATATTTCTAAATCTGAAAATTCAATTCAATTCGTACCAATTATATTCAAAATACTAACAACCAACTAGATTGGGTGAACGGTTAACGAACAGTTCGGACTACGTACAAATCAAACAACAAACATATATTCGGATAACGAACAAATCACTGACGTTACTTTCATATCTAGCCCCAGCGGTGATATTAAATAAAGCATGCTTCCAAAATTGATATTCGGTTTACGAACAAATTCGAAATTTATAATAACAGATTTGACCGTATTGTGTTACAGTTAGGACATAAAACCAGTATTAATTCATTAAATGCTTAACAGAAATTGAAAATTTATACTAATTTTCAATTTATTCTTTTTTGAAAATCAATTTCAAATACCAAATTATTGAAATAATCATTACAATTTAGCAACTTTTTCCTTATTGTACAGTACTTACAATATACTAAATTTTTTTGTTCAACTAATCAATACAAAAAATAATACTTTTAAGACTTGATTACGACAATTTACAAACGCGTTTAATTACTATCACTTACTATTTTCTTTCTTCTTTTTTGTTTTGTTGATGTAATATACAAGAAGTATTGTCTAAACATTAAAAGTTGTATCCCGTTATTTCCAGAAAAGAAAAATATAAAAACTTTTTAACGATAGTTAAATTGGCTACATTCATTAAATTATTTATGATCTCACACAAGCCTTTTTTTATGACTTTATTTAGCAGTACGATACGCTCATCTGTAACATTCACTTAAATAATAATTACGCATCCTCTAGATTCTAACCATTCACGAAGTTACAATTAAAATCATCTGCACACGTGATTATACACATATATGATAGGAAACTACTACACGCACTTAACTGCAGAATTACTCAATTACGAAACGAACTATTAAATATAGATTAATGTAAATCACTGTAATTTAATCGTATTTCCAATTTACACCTTTACATGTTCATATTAATCATAACTTCATAGGTTTAGTAACCATTTTTTTTGTTTTATTTTTTATAATTTTAATTAGTTTTATTTCCTAATTTAAAATACGTTTTTGATAACTAAAATACGTGGAGATTTTTTTTTAATTCCTCAATTTTACTTAAAATAAGTTAACAAAACAAGTTTATAGAATGAATTAATCATATTTTCGTTTACAAATGTAAAAAATCGTTTATTTGAATTCATATATTTTCGTAAGAAAATTAAATAATCAAAAACATATAGTTTCGATTTCAACTAATGTTTCTTTAGTTGTGTTTTTCATGGAATGAAATTTCGTGAAGTTAAAGTAATGAACGCAAACGTACAGTAAAACTGGAATTAGCTGTATAATTTGTTATAAAATTAAGAGAAAAGTTCGGTAATAAATAGAAAGCAACAGAAACGCAATTACTTCTGATCAGTGAAATGAATGTTGTTGATATAATTATAATTGTTTACATTAAGAAGATACCTGATTTGTGTGTGTTTCTTTAATTGATTAACGGAGAAACTCCATTTTATTTCATTGTTTGTTTGTTAATTAAATTGGTGATAATGTTGGGATTTGTGCAATCTTTAGTACTTTAAGTTACTTTACGTATTGTTTTATGGATATGTTGTTTTGTTGGTTATAAATAAATTAAGAAACTATGAGAGGTTTTTCTTTGCTATGTAAATAAGTTAACTCGAAACGCTATAAATGTAATTACATAAACTAAGCAATCTAAATTGAACCAATAAAATTGAAATCCGTGCTTCTTTTTTATGGCCACTCGAGTAATTGGAATTGCTCTTACTTCACCTCTTGTTGTATTTACTGTACACGCATATATTTATTTTTTTGTTACAAAAGTAGCGGAGTTGTTCAAATTACAAGTGAATTGTCGCTTTTCTTAACGAAAATTTTTCGTCGAAAATGAAGTTATTACTGTGGATTCGTTTCGACAAATTACGTCGTTGGATCGTCACGAATTTTGCCGTCCGTTGCAATTATAAACTAATAAATTGTACGGTTTCGAAAGGCCGTTAAGGAAATAAATGCTCAATGGAGGATTTATTTCTTTCTTTTCTAAGCACAAAAAAAGTTGTAATTTTTCACTCGTTTCAATGTAATTTTTAATTTTAGGTTCTATTTAAAGAAAATTAAGTATTTCATGTTCCTTTTCCACACTTTGTTTTTGTTTGTGTATTTGTTTTATTTTGTTTTTTTTTGTTTGTTTATTTATTGTGTGTTTTATACTCTACACTTGACTATACTTTGTTTACCAAAATGTATCTCATCTAAGTGCAATATTTTTGTATGTAACATCATAGCAATAAATAAATTATTCTATTTTTTTTTAAATTAAATTTTACTACTTTTTCTTGTTATTTTTCATAAAAAAACATATTATTTTATAATTGTATGTGAAGGTAAGTACGCTTAATTCCATTTACTTCTATTATTATTTCAAATATTTTTCATTTATTCTATAATTCTTAGTGTTATAATAAAATTTTCTTTAATTATATTATAGTTAAGTAATCATTATTTGGTTAGCAAGGAAGTAATTTCAGTTATGTTCCTTTTGAAGGATTTGTGTCAATATTTTCACTTAATCTAGTTTTCCTTTATATTACAAAAAACAGAGCATCTTTCTTTAAAGCAGAGATTTCCCAAACTTTTCCTGTAACTGATCACTTAGTAAATCCTGAAATTTTTCCCAAAATCTTGTGTATTTTGTATTGTAAATAATAGCACTTTATCCATCTAATTAAAATGAGGAAAAACATTGATTATTTCTTTAGTAAATTTCATTCCAGGTTTTTTACGAAACACATATTAATTTTCTACAAAACACAGCTTTAAACTATTATGTAAAGGTAAGGTAACCAATTTTTGAATTATCAAATTGATACTTTTATTTTATTTTATATTTTATTTCTTGGGCTAAATTTTGGCAATATTTCACTTTTCTGTCATTATTATTCAAAAAATAATAATATTATACATATTTATTGACAAATGGATTAATATTTAATAATATTATACTTAAATATGTTTATTAAGAAGAAATTTTATCAATGTTATAATGTTTAAATGAGAATAATTTTCCTAATTCAGGTCATTTTTGGCATGGAGTAAAAATGTGATGTTTAAGGGTTTTTGAATGCTTAACAGAATTGTCTATTTTTCATATTTTTTATTTATTTCTTTTATATATATCTCATTTACATCCTATTTACAATATATTTCATTTTTTGAATTGCAGATTTCATTGATTTAATTGCAGATTTTTCAATCAAAGAAGTTGATAATTTTTTGACAAGAAACTGTTGCTATTTATAAGGTCAATTTTATTTTCCGTTCCCGACTTTTCTATTGCTATTTAATCATTTTTAATCAATTCCATTGAATAATCTATTATAAATGAATGTACCTAACATACACATGATAATAGTGTTATTTATATCATACTGAAAATGGTAGAAATAACAGTAATATGTGCATTTGTTACCTGTAAATAGACATTTTCACATTCATACAAATTGACACACTTGTATACCTTCATAAATACCATTGATTCATAATGCTATTTATTTCATTTTATGGTCACTTACTATCCATGAATATTTAAATTAATGTTGTTTATTCATTAAACGGGAATGCAACCAGTGAAAACATCATTAATATGTAATTTTTGTTAATTAATAGTCTTCATAGTCACATCAAAATAAAAAATCCATTCACTTGTGAAAAATATGGATTAAACATTCAAATACGGACGAAAATACATGTGGCATATATGTTTTGTGAAGGTGTATACAATTATCAAAAATCTTGAACAAAAAATACAACTGAGAAATGGATTTACTTGTGCCAAAACATGAAGATAATTTCTGCGAAAACACCTATGGTCAATATACCCTTTTTGATTCATTTTTATTATGAAGCATCAATAAGAAATAAATAAATACTTTATTTGTGCAAAATGTTATTCAACATTCAACATCAACAGAACATTGAGCAAATCAATTCGGAAGTTGATGCCCAGTGGTACCAATCCTTCATGATTAAATATTATCTTATTATTAAATATCTAGTTGGTTTATTCTAAATTGAAGATCCAAGGGATTGAAACACTTCAGTCGTATTGTTGTCTCTCCAGTACGATGATCGCAAGGGCGTTGTCATGGTGATCGAGTTCATCTGTGTACTTCTTAGTTAGGTCCTTAGTAACCACTTGCACTTGTTATATTCCAAGATCCTTGTGGAGTCTTGTATTAGTGATATACACCTGCATCCAAATGTTCTAAATATCTTTGATAAATTAAAGAAAATATTGAGAAAAAATATAAATAAGGTTGAATACACGTATTCCCTTTGTGACAGTTTATGTATTTATCAAAATTAATCAAGAAATATATAAAAAAAATCCTTCATTTGCGAAAAACATGAAGATAAATTGCAAATATGAAGAAAACGTTCCTTATAGTCCTTTAACAATTTAGTGTGTGTGACATATTTTTGTTATTCATCTATAAGTTACACTTTCCATTAGATAAATTAAGCCTTTTATTTAGCTTCACGAATTTTTTTTGTGAAATATTTAATGAAACTGTAAAAAAAGAGATTAAATCATTAAATTTATGTAATGGGATGATTGTCTGTATATTATCAGTGCGTAATTAAAACATTCAACGTTGATTGCAGCTATTAACTAAATACATGAAATATATATATATATATGAAAAGATTAAAGGAAAATAAAAAGGATGCAAAGAAATTTTAAAACGAATTCCATCCAATTTTCGCCTGCATAAAACGAATTGAGTTATTTGAAGCGAATGAAAAGAAATGCATAAATATGCAAAGGAGCGAGGCAAATGAAAAACCCCGCAGCAATTAATGTAATGAAATAATTACCATCGGAATCAGAATTGAAACATCTGAGGTCAGATGGTAATAAAATCATTATCATTAGAATTTTATTAGCGCTCAATTAAACTAATAGCCCGTAATTAAATTTGCTGAGCAGACGAAACGAAGAAGCAAATACAACACATGAGAAAAAAAAACAACGGAAAAATAAGAAGTGAAAAGATGAGAAAGAGAGAAAAAATGAAACGAAAGCCGACATGCAGGCTGCTGTTCTCTGCAAGGATTACACGGAAATGCACTGCGAATAATAAACGCGGAGCCTCCTTTCTGCTCTCTTTTCCTGCTCGACTTCGATCAATATTAGTTTCCTAAGCAAATTAAGTCTACTTACCTTATATAATTGGAAGTTTCTCCGGTGCGCGGACAGAAACGAAGAACGGGTGGAAATTGCGAAGAACGTTACACAATTTTAATTGAAAAAAATTATAAAACCAAGGATAAATATATTACATTTTCATTGATTTGTATGCATTATTAACTATATTTTGTCTTACCAAAAACATTTTTTTTTATATTTTGACTATTTTAACTTACTATCAATACTTTATAAGCTTAGATTTTTGAAAATTGAAGACTGATTTTAGGTCATATTCAGAGTTTCTGGGCATTCGTCCGATTGACCAGTGACGGTAATCGTGTTATATTCATTATATACGTATTCATTTAGGCTTGTTTCAATGAACAAGTACTTACACAAACTACTTGCCAAATATCGCTAATTCATACTAAGCAATGCGTGATGATTTTAATATTACAAAACGCAAGTACAAGTATAAACTCCTTATATGCAGATTGTTTACTTGTTTTGCAATCGCAGCTGAGGGTGTAGGTGTTCACTCCTTATATGGAGATTGTTTACGTGCAATACCATCACTGCTGCGGATGCAGGTGTTCACTCCTTATATAGATTATCTAATGGCTTTACATTCGCAGTTGTAAAGTGCAGGTGTTCACTCCTTATATGGAGATTGTTTAAGTGTTTAACACTAGCAGCTGTGGGTGCAGGTGTTCACTCCTTATATGGTTGTGGCTATAATACTATTCTAACATTCCCTCTTAATTTGAGCTGTCTTGACTTCATTGAAGGAAATGCACATTTCTTGCTTAGAGAAGTCGAGATTTCATTTGGTATACCTAAATAGAATAGGTTGCCAAGATGCTTGAATTACAAGTGAACATTGTCTTTTTCATCCTGGATTACTGCACTCTGCTGATGGAATGTCACAGTGTGGCCTCTTGTCTATTTCATGACAGACAGAGTGCAAGTCTGGAACATCTAGAGTATTAAATAAAAGAATTGACTTAGAAGAGTTACCTGCATTTTCAACTATCTTCACATTTCCATGGCTTGAATCGGAGTATTTGCACCATTGGTCATTCATATACTACTTTGTGTCTTTGCAGCATTTGTGAAGAGATCCTCTTCTCCGACATATTTGGAGACTTCTTGAAGATTGTAAACATAGCTCAAACTTCTTCGGTCTGCTTTCAGAGTAATGTCTTCGAAGAACAGTATGACCTTTGAAGGAATTATACATTTTACTTTTTTATTTGGTGTGTGACTGGTTGCCACGACATTTACAATCTGTCCTTTCGGACATTAAGGAAATCACAACTATTTCATCGCTTACTCAACTATTTTCTTCCTTCTCTCGCTTAATTCCTCAATTGGCATGAATTTTGCATTTATGACACGCAGCATACAGTGTTATCACTGTTTACCAACATTGTTGCACAACATCCAAAATCTAATATAATGTTCGCGATAACGAATGTCGGGCTATCGGATGTCGGAATTTGGTATAGTCGGACTAATGGATGTCAGCATAACGGATGTCGGGAATTCGATACAGTCGGGCTAACGGATGTCGGGCTAACGAGCGCCGGGCAAATGACCGACTGGCAAATGAAGTAAACCCATGGATAATGTGATGGAAATTGTTCTATTAATTCAATTACTTTAAATCCTAGTACAAAACAAAGTTTTTTAGACAGAATTTTGATAAAATTTGTTTTTCGCAGTAAAAAGCAACATAAGGTGGAAAAGTAAAAACCCCGAATGGGATTCTTCTTCCATAGAATAGAAAATGTATTGTTTTGGTTTTTATACTTTAGTATCAAAAGTGCTTGGATTTTGATTTCAATGTTTAAATTATTATACTTACTTTATTATTATTCCATAACTAGAGTTTCTTTAATAATGTTTACCTTACTTCCTATCGTCACATAATGAGAACTGAAATAATATATGAAATAATTATTAAATTGATAACAATTAATTAGAATTATAATTGAGCAAATAAATTATCTATAATGAAATGGATAATTATGTGTGTGAGTCAACTCAAAGCAAATTGTATAATGTATGTAAATAGTCGTATTTGCAGTCGACAAATTGAGCGATACTTAATTGGCGTAGACTGTAGAAAATAGTGTAGTGGAAATCAATTAGTGGAGTGTGTTTCTTTGTATGTTTTTATTTTTCTTTCTACTATTTTTACTTTTCCTCCATACTTTTTTCTCTCTTTTCTCTGGTGATGTATAAATCACGGCAAACTGGCAATAAATTAATTTCGCGACAGCTGTGAATAACTACATAAATCGAACCGATTGATTCGAAATGAATCGAACGGTATACGGAGGCAAAAAGTTGGTAATTATAATCATCGGCACTTCTTCTGTCTTCTTCCTTGCGTCGGGCATCTTCAGTTCGCCCGCATTAATATTAAAACAACCGAGTCGAGCAACATATGTTGCCTGTTCTACATGGAAACATCCATAATCACCTTACATTTCAATCTTCTTCATTTATCGAATTCGGTATGTTCTTTCTTAACTATTTCAATTTTCTTGGCGCCATTATTGTTATTCGTCCCATATCCTTCGAATAGTTGGAATTGTATCCTAATGGTCGTGTGTGTCGATCTGATAAGAGTCTGGGTTTACTGTTACGTCCAGCACCGGGGAAGAAACAAAGCACCTGTCACAACATTATTATTATAATGTCTTGCATTCGTCGGCAGCTGCAGAACTAAGTACAAAACCTCTTCGCGGTTATTGTACCTCTCTTTCCACTTGATCTCGCCACATTTACATATATAATGTTATAATTTTTAATTGTCACACTCGTCCATCACTTCATTTACATCCTCAAATTACTTTAATCCTTCGGACATCGTTAAACGCATTATGCATTTTCTTTTTGTAATTATCTTATACCATTAAAATATTTATATAAAATATAATAATCTTATCATTATTATTACCAATTCATAAATGCATTCATTAACATCGCACATATATAATATGTCATACATTTGAGTTTATCATAACAAAAATTATACAACTTCATTAACTTTAATTAACATTAACATAACTAAATAATGTTATCATTTTTTTTATTCAATATAAATAAATTAGTATAATAAAATTTACCAAATTACTTTAATATTTTGTAGATTGTTAAATAAGTATATCAGCTACAATCATTTCTGAAATAACACAGTTTAAGTCTACAAATTACTTCAATATTTTGTACATCGTTAATCATTTATCAATCAACTCAAATTCTCAAAATTATTTCAATATTTTGTTCTTTTTGAAAACATTTATAACTACTTCCACTCAACTCTTCAAAAACACGTTTATATCAACAATTTTCTTCAATATTTTGTACATCGTTAAACTTTTATTTCAACTCTCAGTCAACTCTTTGAATACACCGTTTATATCACCAAATTATTTCAATTATTATTCATTGATAACATTTATAACAACTTCCAGTCAACTCAGGAAAAACACAGAGTACATCAACAATTTTCTTCAATATTTTGAACATCGTGCAACTTTTATATCAACTCTCAGTCAACTCTTTGAAAACACCGTTTATATCACCAAATTATTTCAATATTTTGTTAATTGGTAAACATGTATAGCAACTTCCAGTCGACTCTTCAAAAACACGGTCTACATCAACAATTTTCTTCAATATTTTTTACATCGTTCAACTTTTATATCAACTTTCAGTCATCTCTTTGAAAACATCTTTTATATCACCAAATTGTTTCAATATTTTGTTCATTGGTAAACATTTATAACAACTTCCAGTCAACTCTTGAAAAACACGGTGTACATCAACAATTTTCTTCAAAATTTTGTACATCGTTAAACTGTTATATCAACTTTCAGTCAACTCTTTGAAAACATCGTTTATATCACCAAATTGTTTCAATATTTTGTTCATTGGTAAACATTTATAACAACTTCCAGTCAACTCTTCAAAAACACGCTTTATATTAACAATTTTCTTCAAAATTTTGTACATCGTTCAACTTTTATATCAACTCTTAGTCAACTCTTTGAAAGCACCGTTTATATCACCAAATTGTTTCAATATTTTGTTCATTGATAAACATTTATAACAACTTCCAGTCAACTCTTCTAAAACACGGTTTATATCAATAATTTACTTTCATATTTTGTACATCGTTAAACTTTTATATCAACTCTCAGTCAACTCTTTGAAAACATCGTTTATAACACCGAATTATTTCAATATTTTGTTCATTTTTAAACATTTATAATAAGTTCCAGTCAACTCCACAAAAACACGGTTTATATCAACAATTTTCTTCAAAATTTTGTACATCGTTCAACTTTTATATCAACTCTCAGTCAACTCTTTGAAAGCACTGTTTATATCACCAAATTATTTCAATATTTTGTTAATTGGTAATCATTTAAAACAACTACTAAGTTAACTCTTGAAAAACAAGGTTTATATCGTGTAATTAATAATATTTTGTACATAACTAAACATTTGTTTCAACTACAGGTAACCATTGAATAACATTCTATAAGTAAAATAACTAAGTATATATCAAATGCTCAAGATGCAGCGATTGTAACCAAATATTCAACTATGTATGGATTAAGTGTAGTTATTTTATGTGCTGTTTGGAAGAAATACTTAGGTCGTTAGTCTCTTGGTGGTTTAACTAAGATTTATTATAACTATTAAATTAAATCCTGTGATAAGATTGTATTAATTTAGTACAGAAGTAACCCAGAGTATATTTAGTACAATTCGTATAAATATTTCTTTTTATTTAGATTGATGTTTTCTAATTTGATACAATAAAGAAGCGTTAATTAATTAACCGATGCACGAGTGAAGTAAAGTAGAAACAAATGTATGAGAAAAAGGTAAATAGAAAATAGAGTTAAAGAAATGCGTTTGGTTACAAGATGTCGTTGGTAAACAGTTAGTGTTAGTGGTAGAAGATAGCCGCATAAATTAGGTTAATGGTTTTGAGACGCTGTATTCCATTTACGATGACTGCAAGCAATACCGGACTAATTACAAATGACATAGGTAGCGAGATTTAAGAATTGGACGGCGATACGTAGTGCACGTCCAGGCAAACGGGATGCCTCGCATATTTCATTCTACATTTGCTTTACAACTCGCAACCAAAAGTGGCCATAGCCGACCATTAGAACCATTGTGAACACAGTTATCATTTATCAATTTATTACCAGAAATGGTATGATGGGTTAACAATTCCCTACCAGTTTTATTATCGGCATGTTTATAACAATATAAACGCTAAGCTAAGACGTAATGACTTTCCTTAGATTGCGCAACTTATCGGGACAGTTATAATAATTGGAGTCAATTACATTATTATACACGTATGAAAAGTGTTAAATCTTTAATTTTACTATTGAAAATTGATTATAATCATTTTTTGTTATATAATCGATTGATATTATAGATAATTACAATCCAAGAAATTTGGTCTGATTAACTTCAAAGCATTTTTTTACTTCGAACAAAGTAAACTTTGCAATTTGTAGCACTTTGTACTTATTATAAATTGATATAATAAAAGATTTCTTCATTCTGAAGTAATTATGAATAATTATTACAGGATATGAAAAAACAAAACTATGATGAAACTGATTCATTTTTTGTCTTAAGTTACGGTTTTAAGTCGTATCAGTACCATATTGACCGGAAAAAATTGTTGTGTCCAACCATGGTACTTATATTTTAACTGTACCAGATATTCCAATGCAATATGCATTTCGCTTAAGCACCTGTAGATTAGAGTTATCACCAGAAGATGCAGAGTAGATGAATTGGAAAACGGGTCAATGAACCGTTCCCACAGGAATGCATAATCTGCAGGTTATGGATAAAAGCCTCCTCGCACTCCATTAACATAGTTGATCTTATATTTGTAATATGTCTTTAGAATTAGTCTTTGTTGGGCATCCGAAGAAGAAACAATAGTCTTAGTTGGGGATCCAAAGAAGAGCATAGTCTTAGAAAAGCACCACTTAACCATTTGTGAATAAAGTTATTGTTAAAGCAATCGAATTTACTGAAAATTCTCAATAAGTTTTCACATCCAACAACAATAAAGAAATCTTTTTGGTGAGATATGAACCATGACCAGTATATCAACTACAATATCTCTAAAATAACACAGTTTAAGTCTACAAATTACTTAAATTGAAAAACACTGTTTATATCAACAATATACTTCAATATTTTGTATATCGTTAAACTTTAATATCAACTCTCAGTCAAATCCTTGAAAACACCGTTTATATCCCTAAATTATTTCATTATTTTGTTGATTGGTAAAGAATAGACAATAGTCTTAGTTGGGGATCCAAAGTCTTAGAAGAGCACCACTTAACCATTTGTGAATAAAGTTATTGTTAAAGCAATCGAATTTACTCAAAATTCTCAATAAGTTTTCACATCCAACAACAATAAAGAAATCTTTTTGGTGAGATATTAAACTTCACTAGTATATCAACTGCAATATCTCTGAAATAACACAGTTTAAGTCTACAAATTACTTCAATTGAAAAGCACGGTTTATATCAACAATATACTTCAATATTTTGAATATCGTTAAACTTTAATATCAACTCTCAGTCAAATCCTTGAAAACACCATTTATATCCCTAAATTATTTCATTATTTTGTTGATTGGTAAAGAATAAACAATAGATTTAGTTGGGGATCCAAAGAAAAACATAGTCTTAGAAGAGCACCACTTAACCATTTGTGAATAAAGTTATTGTTAAACCAATCGAATTTACTCAAAATTCTCAAGAAGGTTTCAACAACAATAAAGAAATATTTTTGGTGAGATATCAACCATCACCTTTCTCATCGAATTTATTATGATTCAGGCACTATATGCACTTTTTGCATATAGATTACAATATATCAAAGAACGTGAAGATCCAAAAAAAAAACTAAAGTATTATCAAATACTGCAGTTCATCAAGCAGCATCATAATTAACTGCAACTGAAGAGTATAGAGCAGTTGTAGAACATGAGATGTGATTGTGGCGTATTCTTCAGGTACGCACTGCACGATGTGAACCCAATGAAGAAGAGAAGCCGTAGAAGAAGAAAAAAACCAGGAGATTTGTTCGAATTAGATAATGGAGATGCCTATTTGGTCATGCGTAAGGTATACAGTCTGAATTAGGATCAGGTACGTGGCAGTTTTTTCTCCATCGCTCTGATACCGTTGAAATTCATTAGGTAACACCGCGTCAACGTGAAAAACGTATATATGGAAGTATACAAATAAATCCACAAGACCATAAATAAACGCAGCACACACACACGCTCACAATAAAGGCAATCCAATAGGAATCGGGGTAAAAAGCGGCGCAGTATGGATATAGCGACATCATCGAGAGCCGAGAGAGAGCAATAAAAATGCAAGAAGCGAGTTCGCGGCGCCCCTTTCATATGCACATACTTACATAAGTACTTTACGTACTTAAGTACATTAAACCTATACGGTTTTGCGCATCGCAGGAGACATCTTCGTAGGTCGAAGGAAGAGGATGAAGGGAGAAAGAGAGAGAGAAAGGAAGCCGAAGAAAAATGCTTGGCATCGAGGAGCTAAATGGTTACAGAGTTGTGCACCGGTAGAAAGAAAGGTGACTGATCTTCAGGCGCATTGTCAGCTAATTTCGTTTCGATTTTTATTGGCATCGTTAACTACGGATACGCAATTCACACTACAAAACGCACCGACGATCTTGAGCTTCTTGATTCCTTCCTAGTTCTTTTTTTCTCTCTCTCAGCACACAGCTTCTCATATGCGTAACAATTCAATCCCGCATCTTCGTTACACATATCTACGCACAATGTTTTACATTACACATAGATAAAGGAATGAGTTACAATTTCATCAAACCATAATTTATTGCATATTGCTAACTGTTAACCCATACAATTCCAATAACCGGCGCGTTCTATTTATTTTTATACACACACACATTTTTTCTCTCCTGCTATCGTTTTCCATTGAATTTCATACTCAGCATGTTAAGAATAACTGTATCCGTCCATCCACTGCGTCCATTCTAATTATTGCGTGCAGCATAACTTGTCAATCGGAATTACGTGTAGTTTTCATCAACGTAAATCCTGTAAAATGAAAAGAAACAAACCCGGTGTACACTGAGTATGAAATACGAGCTTGTAAATAGTTGTAAACTGTCAATTTAACTAGACTTGCATGCATAGTTTCGCTTCGTTCTCGGATTCCTGCGATGCAAAAATACTTTAAATACTTTATTACGTTATTATTTATTGCGCGATGCTCGTTTATCTTGTGGCAAGTCAATAAGAAATTATAGAATTATTAATGCCCAATGCTCAGTTAGCAGTTTCCAATACATGCAATTTTGTATCCGCATTCACTTTTGACTTGAACTAACGTATATACACAGCAAGCAATATTTAATAATTTACCTGTATTTTTATAAGTAACAATAAAATATAGACAGTTTTTCCATACAAAAACAATGTAGTTTTGTAATTATATGAAGCAATCTTTAATTATGGAATCTTTAATTTGAAATTAGAGTTACAAGAAGAAGTATAGAAAACTATGTTTATTTCAAGTGCTAATAAAAACGTATTAATCTTTATTTTAGTTAAAATTGTATATAAATAATGATCAAGTATGTAACTTTTCAGTAACTAAACAATTTCACTCTTATTCTTAAGTATAATAAGTTTCAAACAAGTTCTTAGGAAAACTATATAAAAATTGTGGATTTATTGTTGTTTACTAATTTTTTTTTTAATATTTTCGTATATTTAATTATAGAAATAAATTGATAATGTTATAAGTTGAATTGTAATTTCATTTAACTTTAATTAATAACAATTGTATCAACAACTATTCGTTAATTAGTAGTAGTTTTAACGAACATAATCTGTTCAATAACGATCTTTACGAAACCGAATTGTTTTTAAATGATCGTCAACTTATGAAACTGCTAAATCTACATTTCATCACTTTAGTTGCTAAAAGAAGCGAGCATTGGCTGTTGTAGTGCAAATATGTTTGTTGTCCGAATATACAAAATCTATCATATAGTGTTTATTATCCGAAATGTTCGTTAGCCGATTATTTTCGAAAAGAAAAACAACCAAATTTTGCAGAATTGACATTGAAAACGTTAGGAGTTTATTGGTGAAACTCATTCAGATTTTTGGAACATGTGTTATTTTTGTATTGTAACTATTTAATTCAAATTGTAAGTATTTAATGCAAAATATGTTTTAGCAATTGTAATATAAAGGAGAAAAATAAAAATCAAGTTTTGAAAATCAAATTTCGCTTAACGAAGAAATTTGCTTGAACTATACTTGAGCTATATTGTCGTGTCCCGGGATGAAAAATCTCTACACATCGTAGATTATCACGTAGCTACGTCGTTGTGGAGTCTTTGAGGAGTTTATGAATAGCAAATGCGAGTATTCTAAGTAGTTTTATTGTACAGTTGAGTGTTTTTATGGAGAAGTCAACTATATAAGTGTTAATCACCTGTTTTATTACCTAAGAGTTACATTCTTCCCTTAAGTTGCTAGTTGCTCCCCTAGCTAAAGCTAACCAAAGACTGTCAAAGAATATCAAAGACATTCAAAGACTGGCTTGATATTACATCAACATCTTATTTTATACTAACTAATATCAGTGGAAGTAGGGGATGGCTTTTCCCTGTGTGTGGAAAGTCGCTCACTGATGTGTACATTTCTTATCCTAATATTTGGGTAGTGGTAAATAGTCACAACAGGATGCCAAAAGGTCTGTAGTCTTATCACTACATGAATGGTCAACTAGATTAATATATCAGGTCTTTCTAGTGATTAGGGTATGGAATCTTCCTAAAAGGAAATGTATGTAGTTAAGGAGAACGTACTTACAATAATAAGGAATGATATAAACAATAACGATTATACATAACAATATTATATAACTATTGCATATATTAATGTATAATAAGTAATGGAAATAGCTTTCACCATTTCAATTAAATGATCAATTTTTCCAAGAAAAAAGAAACAACCGTCGCAAACTGTTACAAGACATTTTCGATTACAAATAACTGTTACCATCAGTATTTTTATATATTTTTTGTGTGTGCAGAATCCCACTTTCATATCTAGCATGAAGTTTATGATACATAATTTTGTACGGTACCCAAGACGATCTCCTCGTAGCTCAACAACAAGAACCAACCAAAAAAAAGAAGCAACGAAACATCATCATGTACAGGAGAATCATGCGCTCTTCCTGACCTAACCTTCCGGCATTCGTTTATTTCGTGCATCTTTCCATCTCACAGCGAATTCAATAACGACTTTCTACATGCTCAGCATCAGACCACAATTATTCCATTAACGGATTCGGTCTCCTGGGAAAAAGGAAACACACATAAAAATGCTCTGAATCCATCGAGGATTTCAAAAGAAACGCTGAAGTCGCTCCGAAGGGATCGCATTGAATTCGTCGTGGAGTGAGGAGAGGAGAAATTATGCACTCGTGCCGGAGATTTGCCTCTCAGATGATATATCATTGCAGCTGAAGATCCGTAATGCGAGCCGCTGAGGATATAAATGTAAAACACATGGGGCGGCACGCGTTTACACGCTTCACCCATCGGCTGTTACGCAACTGCAGGATGCAAGAAAGAAATAAGTAATGGGGAAAGAAAAAGGAAAGAAAGGACTTCAGAAATAACGTGTACAATGAAGTGCACGAATCGAAAATGTGATTAACGCTTCAGCAATCACTTAATGATGTGTTATATAAAACATATATCACCTCAGCCGTCCGTTATAATTAGGAAATTTTGATTTCTCGGTGCAAATCCGCGAATGCGGCTCGGCATAACTTCCCGGTGTAGCGTGTATAGTTATTCCAGGCTTCGATGGAAAAATGAATGGAAGGTATCGCAGCTGTCGAGTTCATATTTCAAATTGTTAGCGAGTCGCGATATTTCTTCCGTTTCCAGAAGCGCGGATGCTTTAACCGAATGACTCTGCTGTATTATCAATGTAATACATTTTAATACGGCCTCCGACGATCATGTTCTACAGATAAACTTCGTGACATCTCTCGACTTCTCCAAAACCGGTGATTAACTAATAAACCGCAACTGGAAACTGAATCATATTTTCTATAATTTTATGCGAAATTCTTTATATTCATTTAAACCGCTCAAAATCCCGAAATTGGAAATCCCGAAAACCATAATCCCGACTCTATCAAAATCCCGACAACCTTCTGCACTACAAAGTCCAATCGAGGAACAGCAGATACCCCTAAACCTTCATATGAGTTATGAACTTCAATGATATGTTATGGTCATTCAGTATTGCTTCAATGTTCTCTTCCTCAATTTAATGTACTTCTACAAATCCAATCAATCAATTGCTCCAAATGAAAACTGAATTGTAATTTTATGTGAAACTCAGTTTTGTTACATAATTTCCGTCAAATATAAACATTATTGCTATGATACTATATACTATCCATGCAATATAAGAAACTGAAATTTGAAAAAATGTGATTATTTACTAATACAACTATAGTCAATAATAATGTTAAAAGGCTAAACATAATGCGTTTAGGGGCAACTCTTACCCGAGTGATTAAGAGTCCCTGCATCACAAAAATCTGGTGTGGAAGGTGCTAGTTCAGATCCCACAACTGACCGGTTTTTTCGGCATTTACCGGTCAGCAATAGCTATATTTAGATATGTCATTACTTTATACATAGCTTCATATATTGAAAAGCAAGTGCGTATTTTCATTGAAATATCTGAACAAGTTTCAAAACCAAATTATGTAATCTAACTTTATTTAAATATATACTTAATTTAAACTTAAATTCATACTTACAAGAATTTAGGTAACAACAGTTAACTCAAATTCTGATATTTGTAAGTTATCATACTATAAAATAAGAAAACTTTGTGATTGGAATCAATTACAATATATTATTTATGTGTAAATTTTGTATGAAAACAAAAAAATATGTATATGTAATCAAATGATAAGTTTACATAGTAAATTTAAATTTATTTACAATCGTATATATAATGTTAATTTGTATAAGACATTAAAAGTATTGTAATATAAAATCAATGTAAAAGTACATGCTATGGTTTAATTACTCGAGCAATTAGTTTTAGTACAATTCAATATTGGTTTTATTAGACAATTATTTCTGTACAAATAAGCACCATGGACATTAAAAAAAGTACAATAAATACCGTAAATTCTTCTAATTTTCCACTGTCTCTTTTTCTCTCTTTCTCTTTCTCTCTCTCTCTATCTCTTCATCTTTATCTCTTTCTCTCAAAGTCTATTCGTGTCTGCCGTTCGTCACTGCAGTTTAAATACTCATTTTAACTAACAGTAAATATAAATTATGGATAATTTCAGAATCCTCTTTAAATATCTGAAATTGACTATTACCTATCTGTCTCCATGCAAATATATGCAGTAATAGTAGTAGTGGCAGTTATTAGTTAGAAAGTTTACCATATAATTGATCATTGACCATAAGGTTCTTTAAAATTGTGTATTTTGTGAATGTCTCTAGTGTTAAGATTTGTTACTATATTAAGTTATGTTCCACAAAAAAAACGAATAAATAAAAAAGTTAAGTTCCTTCAAAATTGTGTATTTTGTGAATGTATCCAGTGTTAAAATTTATTACTCTATTAAATTGTGTTATAAAATGCCAAAAAATCACCCATTCAATAACAACATTAACATTTATTATAACAACTAACAAAAAATATAAAGTCATTACAATAATAATTAAAAAAACACTAATTGAAGATAATACAAGATAATAATACAATATAATTCTATTACTGGAAACAGCTATAGTCTATCACTAAAATGTTGTCGAAAAAATATGTTTTCAACTAATACATACATTGATCGATGTACGTTTTTAATATTTAAAGAAAAACATGTATTAGAATGTAAATGTTTATAAATAGAAATATCAGAAATGTTAAATACTTAAAAACATTTAAACAAACCAAAAAGTTTGCATATAGATACTTGTAATTAAATGAATATTCTATTAATTGATACATATTGTCGAAAATAATTGTTTATGCAATTTGCTTTAATTGTACTATAATCGGCGTTATAAAATCAAGTGTTCATTTAAAAATAATAATTGCATGTCATTTAGCGTGATTCTATATGGTAATTATAATTCAAATTATTGCTATTTAATTGCGTTTTTTTATTACGCGCTCTCACATTACGTATACTATGTATTTCAAATTGCTTCTTTTCAAGTTGTAAATGTGATTTGAATGAAGACACAATCATTTCTTTCATTATTTCAGCAGTAATTAATATTTTATGAAGACGTAATAGTACGTAGAGAATAAGTATACATTTTATGCAACTTGTAATGACTATATCATAATACAAAATTGATTATGTCAAGAAATTACATAATTACTTAATAATGAAACGAATTTTTCATTTATAATTAGTACAACAAAACACACAATTTGCAAAGGATTGTTGATTACGTAATGATATTTAGTTGGTAGTCTTTTGTTTTCTGTGATTCGTAAAGTGTAGATGCGACTTTACATTGTCCTTGTCGGGATTTTCTACATTAGCTTTCTTGTGAATGAGTTGAAACATACAAAAGAGACAACGGCTAGAATTTGGGTTTATGTGTAAACTAGAATTTTTAAATTAAACAAAGAATTTCATGGAAAATAAAACTTTTCTACATATTACGGTCCAAAGAAGATTTAAATCAACTAGAAAGGGCTGAAAAAGTTGAAAAAGATACATGAAAAGTTTGTATATTTTATAATGCCTCATGGTTGGTACAATTGATATACTGATTTGTATTGTAATGCACATAGTGTGGCTGTAACTTTATATAGTAGAATACAATTTAAGTGTTAATGACTTCATGACACAATTAATAAATATCAATTATACTTTGAATTAACATCTTCATGATCAAAATAAAAAATAACTACACGTTAAATTAGTCGATTTTACAGAGACTAATAATTGGTACACCTTACACAAGTTTACATGCTACTTTTTAAATTATCAAATTGCGTAGAACTTAGTAGTTGGTACACCTGACATCATAAATTCTTCTGAGATGAAATGGTACATTGGTTACACTGTCTAAATCAGTATCATTGTTATACAAGTACATGATAATATTAAATATGAACTACACCTTCAATTAGTAGTAATAGGAGTAACAAACTTGTACGTGTTGTAATGAGCATAGTTTGTAGATAGCCTTACATTATTCTATTCTATAAAGGGCTTCACAGTAATGAAATGAATATCAAATACATGTTTAATTGGTGATTAATTTCACTCAAAATCCCGACAATTATAATCCCGAATCCATACTGGCATGATTTTGATCTAGTTGAGATTACGGATGTCGGGAATTTGAATGTCGGGATTATGATTTTCTGGATTATAGACCTGTTCAGTGTGGTTATAGTTACACATTAATTCATTTACATTCCATTTTGTCTGACTTCCTGATAATAACTATTTATGAAAATAGTAGCTTCGATAGTTGGTACACCTGTAAGACGGTTGCGAACAGTGAGGATGCATCTTTATATCGCTTGTTGAAGCTTCGATAGTATCGTAAAGCAAGAACAAAATTTCTAATGTAATAGATTTGAATGAAATTGTGTTGCTTGTGCAGATTTCTTTTTCTTAGGAATAATAATGAATTGTAAAGTCGATGTGTACTGGCTTATTAAAAGATGTAAGTGAATATGATTAATATTTCCCCTCGGATAATGGTGTTTGTCAAAGAAAAAGCTTAACTAAAAACTGTTATGCCGCGAGATTAAAAGTGCAATGCAATTTTCGCCATGGTTACGTGAACAATGGAACGTCTCGATTGGTAATTTGAATGCCTGTTCGTTCACCAGTTCACTTCTTGGAGAGAATAGCTCTCGAGGCACGTCTCGTTGGTTACCAGTGACAGATTCATCGTTCACGCTTGTCAATTGCCTTTATGGCGGATACGGCTCTAAATACAATATCAATTATGAGAAATTAATAATGTGTTGGCGGAGGTTTTATATTCTGTATCATGTTGTTGGATCCATTTCGTGCCTGGCAATGCGTTAGCCGCAATTAACATCAAGTTCAAGACAGGAATGCGACGTTATTATATTATGTGAAATAATGAAGGACGGTGCTACGATTTATTGCGAATGGATTTTCATTTAGAGTTTCATTCATTCAGCGGATCTTTCTTTGCGCACTCACACACGTTCACGACATTCCTGCCATTCAGAATGAGCGTTCGCGTTGCCTTTCAACGAGTGCGAAACGAAGAAAAGGACGAACAAAAATGAGCAAATATTGAAATGTTAATATTATTGATCCTTTCAATGGAAATTGCAGCATGTTTTAATTGCACTATAAAGTGTGGATAACGAATTTTATCTACATTTATCTTTAAATATACATATAATTTTATTAAAAGTACATTTTCTTGTTATGTAATTTAGTTTTTCCCCATAAACTGCATATTATTATATTATTTACTTCTAATCAGTTTAGCAATTATATATTTAGTTACAATTTTTCGCAAAGACGAAACTTGTGTCGAATTTTACAATTCTTCAAAATACTGAACCTTCTGACAAATATTTCTCTCATACTAAGGACGCCTATTTATTTAATTATTGGATTGTTCGGAAAATTATTTCGTTTTTTTTTTCGGTGAAAATAAAAGACGAGTTTCTTATTAAAACTTAAGTTTTTTTTTTATTCACTTTTCACAAATCCGTATTTGTAGCCAACAAAATTAGTTGGAATGTCTAATTATAAGTAAATATGAATGATGTAACAAGGAATACATGTAAATGTGTGTTACAATTCACTCAAAACATCTTCTCGGAGTTCGTGATTCTCGTAGATTATGCGATGCATTTCAAGGTCATGCGATGCGGTGAAGAGCTCAACGTGGGAGGAGCGTTAGGTCACGAGGCAAGAGCAATAGGTCGATAGGTCGACGCCGACAAAGCGGAGTCGAAGACGGATTGCCCCAATTCACGGAGCCGAGTGAATAAAACGCGATGAAAGACTGTTGATAGAAGAAATAAACGAGATATAAACAGTTAGCTTTGATTAATTTTGATAACAAGTAAACTAATGAATCTGTAATTAAGGCAAAAGATTGCTCTTTAGAAGCTTTCAAAATCGCATATTCATGTTTGACAGTGCGTTATGTCTAATTAATAAATGATGCAACTATACTGTGTGAACATTTGTTTGCTTAATATTGTATTTGCCACGTATACTTTTTAAAAATGTAAAGACACTACTTTATCGAAATATCCAAAAACGATTCTTCAAGTTTGACAGTGAATTACGGCTAAAGCACAAAAGATACATCTATACCAGTATAGACATTTTAAAGAGTGACTATCCAGCTTTAATTTGAGTACTTAATTATTAATTTATCATGCATAGTTTTCGAGATATAACCAAAAATGTAAAGACACTGCTTTATCGAAATATCCAAAAACGATTCTTCAAGTTTGACATTGAAATAAATCTACCTGACAAACGATTCAAGTATACCAATAGATACGTTTTAAAGAATGATTATTTAACTTTACTTTTATTGCTTAAAAATTAATTTGTCGCTCATATATGTTCAGATATAAATAAAATTATGAAGAGACTGCTTTTATCGATAGATAGAAAACCATTTCTTCAACTTTCACCTTGAATTACAACAACTAAATGATAGATGATACAATAATGTCGGTATATACGTTTTGAAGTTCGATTATTTAGCTTTAAGTTGAGTGCCAAAACTTATTTTTTTGCTCATTGTTTTCGAAATATAATATAAATTATTGGCCAGTTATAAAACAAAATAACTTAATAATTAGATAAAAAGGGTGGTCAAAGGGCTATCGACCATTAGTTTATCCGATATATATGCAAAAATGTAAATACACTTTTTTCTAAGATATAAGTTTCTTAAAATTTGACAGTGAATTACGTCTAAATGGTAAGTTTTACAACTATTCCAATACATATTATTTAAATATTGATTATTCAGCTTTAATTTGAATGTTCAATTATTAATTTGCCGCTAATATTTTTCGAGATATAAGCAAAAATGTAAAGAGTCTGCTTTTTCGAAGCATTAAAATTATGTTCCTTCAACTTTGTCAGAGAAATACGTCTAAATGATAAACGATACAACTATATAAGTAAATACGTTTTATACATTGATTATTTAGCTCTAATTACACAATAATTTATGATTAAATGATGTACAATTTGATTGAAATAAAGAAATTATCAAATTTCCCATGAATACTTGATTATATTTACGTTGATTACATTGATAATTAGGACACACATTGAGTCATTATTTTCTCTCCTAATCGTAATTTTTCATTCCATCGTATTTGTAATTGCATTACGAATTGAGCAATCGAATATAATTGCATAATTTGCGTGAGTTTCCATTCAGAATCAATGAAACTCTTAATTAAATTAATGAAATTTGGGTAATTACCAGAAGCGAAATGTATAATGTAACCTACAGCTCAATCACTAACTAATACATCGATAATTTCAATTCATAGAAAATTCAACGCGTAACTCAATGTGTGAACTAATTGAGCGAGGCTGAATCATAATAACTAATCATAAATCGTACTTAATTATTAATTACTCGTATCAATTTGTTAATAACAAAACTAAGAGAAGTTTAATGAATTGGAGCAAGAGTTGCAGTAGCAATTTGTTTATATTTGTATCTTTTCATCACGTTCGAGATTAATTAAGATACAGCGCGAGACGCAATTAGTGCGATGGTTGTCTAGGTGAAGACTAATTGGCGCGGAATGTCCATTATCTTCGGCCGCAATTTGTTACTAAATATAATTAGATTAGAAGTGCCGTTTTTGATGGATGCGCTTTGCCATTTACTGCCATTATTGTTGATCTTCTCCAGGCAATCGGATGGAAAATGTCTTATTTGCATTTATTAATGCGCGCGTAATAAATAAATCCTGCACGAGTCCATTGCGTAACGACCATAATGACTCCTTCTGTCGAACGATGCAAATGTAATTCACTAATTTACCATTCACGTGTCATCATCCAAACAAATTATATCGATATTACTTCTGTTGAGACCTGTTATTACGTACGTATATTGCTTTTATTATCTTAATGTAGAGAAAAAGACAGAAATATTATATGATAGTAGCCCTTTATGGCAAATAAATATGCTTAAATTTTCTAATAATAATAGATTGAAGTGCCTCGACATACGAGCTTAATTCGTTCCGTAACCTTGCTCGTATGTCAAATTGCTCGTATCTCAAAGCAATTTTCACACGTCGTGCTATACACGAGTGTGCGATTCCTCGTATCTCAAATCTTGCACTCATCTCAAAGCAAAATATCGCTCGTATCTCAAAGCACTCGTATATTAGGGCACTCGTGTATCGAGGTACCACTGTATACAAATTATGTATTTACATCGATTCATTTAAAAAGTGATTGAATCTTTTATGATAAAACTTAATGTGTTTCGTATTATAATAGCATTTCTCAACTTGATGTGTTACGAAATGACAGCTGTCATCTTGTGACTGCGAGGAACTGTCGAATAATTCTCAGCAATTTGAACACTCTTCGATCGCGTTTTGCAAAAAGTTTAAGAAACTTTGTTATATAACATTCATAATTAGTAATGATTCAGAAACTTACTAACAAAATAGCATGTATTTACAGTGATTAATTAAGAAAGGTATTTGAGATCAAAATTGTAACACTTATTTCATGAAATAATTTTAATTTGATTGCTAAGTAACTAGCATTAATTACACCCTTTTTTCTTGAAACTCTATACATAATTAGTAATGTTTGGCAAATATACTGACAAAAAATCATATATTTACTCATTGAGAGATTTCCTATTTGTTGTATACTTCTATTAGTTTTCAGTTTTTCTTGATTTTTTTTCTAAAATATAGATTTCTATAGTATTAAAAAAACAATTCTGTACATAATTGGTAATTTTTGATAAAATAACAGACAAAAAAATCGTATATTTTCTCAAATTAATTAAAAGATTTTTTATTTTATTTGTTATTTATTCCTGTTTTCATTTTTCTTTGATTTATTTGTAATTAGAACAAAATTTCGCTTAATTTGAAAATTATCATCTCGACCCATATTCCACTATATTTTCATACAATTAACTGATTAAAAAGTCATAATTGTTAGAATTGTAATAGAAGCTTGCTTGCTGCAACCAACAACACATGTCACTTAGTCATTCTGTAATGACTCTTTAGATGTATATCGAGTTAACTATAAGTATTACACACACAAGTTGTTCTTTCTTCAATCAACGTAAACCACCTATCACAACAACAATTTTATGTTAAATTTTTACTAGAATATTGTTTCAAATATTTTTCTTATATTAACTTCATTAATGTAATGTATTATTTACATAAAACTATAATATGAACACTAAATATTTCTCATCTAATTCTTTTCCTACTGCAATAAGTATATTGAAGTAATTCCAATCATTAGAATTAACATTTTATTTTAATTATAAAAAATCTAAATACTTGTTTCTTTTACAGATTCCATTAGAATATCGTTTTAAAATCAATACTGAAACGCATTAAACAAATGTGTAGTTTCCAATGGTGGATTTTATCTACGGATAAATTAATACACCACTTTCATGGGCATTCCACGTAATTTGAGATTTTAGTAGTCGTTGCTATAAAAAATATTTATTGGTAATTCCAAACTCAAATTACCCAAGCATTTCTATTTCTATGAACTATTAATATGCACACCTTACTACTTTATTTTTTGCTCACAAATTTCATCTGAATGCAATTTTTTAAATTGCTATCAATAATTACATATATTAGATACACTACAAAAGGGTAAAAATATTGTTAATTTATATGAATTCAGTCTTTCAAATTTTCTCTATAATTTGATATAAAAATGTATACAATTTCTTCATTGTTTGTAAACATTTTCGTAGAACATTAATTAATTAAATTTTAATGTAATTATTCAATTTACAATTATGACTAATAGGATGTTTATTGTAATATTTACGAAGAGTGAAAAGAAAACAAACTTTTAATACATTGTTTATATATTTTTAATATAATTTAAGAATTTAACAGGATATAAGATAAGTCATTCCAACTCTTGAGTATACACTCAAATACAAGAGTGTTTGCTCATATGAATTATTTAATTATACCTCAGTTACCGTTGCAATTACAAGAAAACATCATCAAAAAATTAGAAGTTATTCGGATAACTCAAGATAAGTTACGAGAATGATGATTTTAGAAATAGTTCCATGAAAATTGAGAACAAGTAGAACCACAATAGGAAAACATAGTACAGGAACAAACTGAAGACGGAAAAAAACATGTTTTCTTAGTTAAACTTAAGAAAAATGAGCAACCACAACAACGGCTATAAACCGAATGTTCCATTTCGTCACTGTTTTATATTTTCACTATTCTGTTTTTACTAGTTCTCAGTTTACAGGTCAGTATTAGAAATGTATTGAATACAAAAGATCTTCAGATGAAAATTTAAAAAAAACTTTGATAGAAACGAAGGTAAAGAATGTTAAGACAAATTAAGACATTTCGAACACATTTA
The DNA here is from genome assembly GCA_018845635.1 of Nicrophorus orbicollis. Lineage (NCBI taxonomy): Eukaryota > Metazoa > Arthropoda > Insecta > Coleoptera > Silphidae > Nicrophorus > Nicrophorus orbicollis. Next base: position 814,540 of record JAFMTC010000100.1, on the reverse strand, counting down.
ACAACAAATGATTTAAGAAATCGAAAAATTTTAATAATTAAATTCAATATATGTATCATGAAATAATTTCGTTGAAACCTTAAAGTTACTAATATATAAGAAACGTCGGTCTGAAGTATATCATCCATTTCCATTTCGTCACTGTTTTGTATTTTCACTATTCTGTTTTTACTAGTTCTCAGTTTAACGATCACTATTAGAAATGTATAGACAACAAAAGATGATGATTTTCAGATGAATATTTAAAAAACTTTGATAGAAACGAAGGTAAAGAATGTTAAGACAAATTAAGACTATTCAAACACACTTAACAACAAATGATTTAAGAAATCGAAAAATTTTAATAATTAAATTCATTATATGTATCATTAAATAATTTCGTTGAAACCTTAAAGTTACTAATTTAAAAGAAACGTCGGTCGTGAAGAATATCTTCACTCATTAATTCCTGTGCGTCATTGATGCTCGAGCGTGATTTCTTCATTAACTGGACGATTTACTTCTTGTGCAGCATCGAGCGTTCCAATAAATTGTCTTTAATATCTGGTTGTGGTCACATTACAGCAATGGAGTCCAATAGTTTCTGAATTTATGTGGACGAGCGGCTCGTGTGTGTTTGTGCACGAGTGCTAAGAGCCGCACAGATAAGTGCACTAACTGTTCACAGCAATTATCCAGCATAATCACCTCGACTTATCTATAAATCGCATCGGCCTAATTCAGTTACGATAATGTACGTGGAAGAATTGCAATGATAAGGACAAGTTCTAAATGTAACGATCCTTAATAGTTCGTGGGAACATCGGGTTCAAGGAACAACAAATTATTTCGTCCTCCTCATCCTCCGTCCTGTTTTCTCCAACCTTTTTCCTACCATCAGAAACAAGATTAATCAACGCGCGCAACACGATCAACTCATTTCACTCTCGTTCGTGCAACCAGAAGCCAAAATTTGTATTTGTTTCGACACACGTATCCTCCATCTGCTGTGTAACACGTCATTCAAATATCAAACCTTAACAAATATTACGAATTCTCATACAAAAAAAATACCAAAAAAATACTCAATACCAAACAGCAATCTCAAATTAAACTACACCCATACCTCGCTTTACGGCCTAGATACGTTCCAGGAAACTTGGCTGCAAAGCGAAAAGCCGTATAAGGAATCAGTGATTGCGCTTGCGCAACAGCGGAACATTTTAGGCCGTTAATCGAAAACCTTAATTGAAGAGGGCCGTTATAGCGAAATTCCGTATAAAGAGCGGTCGTAACTGTCATTTTTTTCTGATATGTTTCTCGTATCTCACATAGTGCGGATTCAAAAACCGTGCAAACTAAAAATCGAATAAACAAAGTATCGTGCAAATCGGGGATAGATTAAAATAAAAAGTATTTCGAAGAGGAATAAATAGAGTTTAAATAGGCAATCTTCGTTTGAATAAATTCTACTTTGCATGTCGATTAACTAACGAAGATTATTTCATTTCCGATTGACTTTCGCTCCGACAACTAGAAATTATTCATTCGGTTTTAGCAAATGTACTTTTTTTCTTCTTCTTTCGTTGTTTGTTGTTTGTTTCCGATTCTTCGCCATTTAAAGGACTACAGCAAACTGCTGACACTATAAATCTCCACTAGTTATCATAGTAAGCATTTGAGTGACCGGTGAATTGACCACAAATTTTGTTTGCTCTTCGATTACTCGTACTTTGGTCAAGAAATAAAAGAAACAAATATCTGTTGAAAAATGTTTTACCTTAAACAAAATGAAGTATTTACATTGAAATTTTCTTAAAACGGAATAGAGAATATACGTTTTCAAACCTAAATTAGTATTTCCTCAATTAATTATAATTTGTCATACATAATACAGTGATACTTCGTATAGTGCGATTACGCCAATATCTCGGACTGTTTGATACAGAACATGAAAACTGCTTAAAAATGTGGTAATTTTGAAAATATATTATTAGATATTTGTACTATAGAAGGTTATTACTATATCATTATATTATATTTTCTTAGCAAAGAAATTATTCCTTTTAAAACTGAAACAATAATAAGCAAATAATTATTTTTCTTCATTTCAAAATTAGTATTTAGTTTCATATATTTAAATATAACTTATGTGACTTAGTTACATTTTCTTATATTAAATAAATCTATGAAATGAACTCAATATTTGTAACAATAGAGTTAAAAATTGTCTTATTCTCTAAAAAAATACGATTTTTACGTGGTTTTTCTATATATAATTAAAATAAATTAGACTTTTCTGTATATTTCATGTTTTTGAACAACAAAATATGTTCAAATTTTCTCTAAATCGTTTGCTCTTATTCTTGTACATGTTTTTTTTTATTAATCCAGGACACGAATGTCATGTAAGAACAGCAACAATGCAAAAAAAAATACTCAGGTGTGTACATTATATAACTGGTATAGAGAAATAATAATATCACTGTTAGAAATGCGAATGTTGCTGAGGAACGTCCACCGATGCAGAGTTGATGGAGGTAGGCTTTTAAACAAGAGCACACATCACAATAATAATATCAGCTGGTCGGCGTGTGGAAACTCTTGATGGCGCCCCGAGTCCATCGATCCAGATCACTGAACCACCACCACCACGACAACCATACATTGCCTGTATCACATTCTATTAACTATTTCCCCCTGCAAGAGAAACATATCCCTATATTAGTGTAGCAAATCATGTATGGAGGAACTATGGGTGAATGAATTTCTATATTAGTTATGGATTATATTTAAATATCTTAAGCTCCTTCATGTTAACAGTTTTTTTCTTAACTAATGTAAAACTAATAACATAATTAAAGAAAAAGACATTGAACTAATCATTAAACATTTAAGTTAATTAATTAACTTTTTATTGACGATTATTTATAAATTAATTTGAGTTAATAAATAAAAAATTTCAGATTTTGAACTGAGACTTTTGTTTATTATATCTATCCCTTATAGTCCCCGAGAAAATCGCTAAAATGAAAGGACGTTTCTACTTTTTCCCAGATAATGTTTTATTTCTTCAAATTTGACAACGAATTACAGCCAAACGGCTCAAGATATAAGAATAAATTAATATGCCTTTCATTCCCCAATTATCCAAGTTTCATAAGCATCTTTTATATAAACTCTATCTCTTATAGTTTTCTAGAAAATCGCTAAAATGTGACGACACTACTTTTTGCCCCGTTAATTATTAATTTCTTCAACTTTGACAGCGAATTACAGCCGAACGGCTCTAGACACAGCAATAAATGAATATCCGTTACATTCTTCAAATATCCTAGTTTTATAAACATCTTTCGGATGTATTCTATCTATTATAGTTTTCGAGAAAATCACTAAAATGTGAAGACACTGCTTTTTTGACTGTTAATTTTTCGTTTCTCAACTTTGACAGCGAATTACAGCCGAACGGCACTAGACACAATAATAAATGAATATTCGTTACATTCTCGAAATATACTAGTTTCATAAACATCTTTCGGATCAATTCTATCTATTATAGTTTTCGAGAAAATCGCTAAAATGTGAAGACACTGCTTTTTCGACTTTTCATTTTCGTTTCTTCAACTTTGACAGAGAATTACAGCCAAACAGCACTAGACACAGTAATAAATGAACATTCGTTACATTCTCCAAATATCCTAGTTTCATAAACATCTTTCGGATCAATTCTATCTATTATAGTTTTCGAGAAAATCATTAAAATGTGCAGACACTGCTTTATCGACTGTTAATTTTTCGTTTTTTCAACTTTGACAGCGAATTACAGCGAAACGACTCAAAACAAAGCAATAAATTAATATGCGTTACATTCCCCAACTTTCCTAGTTGCAGAAACATCTTTCAGATCAGTTCTATCTCTTATAGTCTCTGAGAAAATCGCTATAATGTAAAGACAATACTTTTTCTCCCGTTAATATTTCATTTCTTCAACTTTGACAGCGAATTACAGCCAAACGGCACTAGACACAGTAATAAATGAATATTCGTTACATTCTCTAAATATCCTAGTTTCATAAACATCTTTCGGATCAATTCTATCTATTATAGTTTTCGAGAAAATCGTTAAAATGTGCAGACACTACTTTATCGACTGTTAATTTTTCGTTTCTTCAACTTTGACAACGGCGCAAGATACAAGAATAAATTAATATGCGTTACATTCCCCAATTATCCAAGTTTCATAAGTATCTTTCTTATCAACTCTATCTCTTATAGTTTTCGAGAAAATCGCTAAAATGTGACGGTACTACTTTTTGCCCCGTTAATTATTAATTTCTTCAACTTTGACAGCGTATTACAGCCAAACGGCTCTAGACACAGTAATAAATGAATATGCGTTACATTCTCCGAATATCCTAGTTTCATAAACATCTTTCGGATCAATTCTATCTATTATAGTATCCAAGAAAATCGCTAAAATGTAAAGATACTACTTTTTCCTCGTTAATTTTTCTTTTCATCAAATTTGACAGCGAATTACTGCCAAACGGCTCAAGACATATGAATAAATTGTTATGCATTTTATTCCCCAACTAACCAAGTTTTATAAGCATCTTTCCTATCAACTCTATCTCTTACAGTCTCCAAGAAAATCAATTATATTAATCACATACATCTGATAATGTTATATAAATAAATTTTTGTATTAATTCATACTTTATATACATAATACTGTGAGAGCAGAAAGACCTATGTTCAATAGCTCTTTGTAGCATTAGAATTTCTTCAATTTTATTGTATTAAGTTTAATTTTTGTAATTTCTGTAGCAATAAATGTGTTTATTATTAATACTATAAAAATAATATTATTCAATTTCTCTTTTACAATTTTATACATTTTCTGATGTTATAACTGTTATAACTTTAGCAATTATATAGACCTAATAATACTCTGAACAACACATCAATTGTAAATGCATAAAACATTAATTATACTGAATTTTATACTTTAATCAAACTCTATAATTTTTAATGTGATTGTGTACTCTTTAATGAATATTATTATATTAAGTTTCACAATTAATAGACTATAATATACGGCGATTAATTACAATTGTGGATGAATGGAGTCTATAAAAGGACGCGAATGCATAATGGAAATCAAGAGAGCTCAATCGAATGATAAATTATCTGTTTAGGATGGGGTCACGGTTGCCTTAATACAAACAACAGACGTAATGAGGCGGAATTGGATAGAAATTAAAAAAGTGTATATGTATATACATTTATACCGTGTATATGATAGAAACCCGTAACGACTTGTTTATTGGTTTCATGGTTACAATGCCTCTCCAACTGTTACTCTCATTTTCAACCGACTCCGATGTAAAGTAGCGCCCTCGTCCATATGGCGTTCATCCCTCATTTTCAAGAAACCCACCCCTGAGCACACGTCAACACGCAATCAGCGGCACGTCCCATTCATATTCTTCACTAATACATTTCGAGTACATTTAAAAGCTAAAATGTAATATATACAATAAAAGTCTGTTGTTTCCTTTAGTTAGATTTGATAACCCCGCATAGTACGGTCAATCATTTCTCGAACTGTTTGATACCGGATTAATGGAGGACTTTAAAAGAAATTGCACAACAAAATTGTTGCTATTTCTGTAATGAAAGTCCGAAAAACTGTTAATTTATAATACTAAATGTTTCTTATAAATATTATGGACATATCTGAAAAAAAATGTTAAGACGTTAGTGTTTTTTTTTAATTCAATGTTGGTATCAATCATGTACTTAAAGTAAATAAGACAGGGACACTTTTTCGAGGTAAAACAGATGTTCTATTGGAAACATAGCTAATAAAAGAAAGTCTATTTTAGGCCTTTCTATATATTTAAATACTTGTCTACTTGTTACACCTAGATCCAAAATAAAACAATCTTGTAGCAAAGTATATTTTTTCTATTCTTATTGTAAGGAAATATATGAATTTTGTCTTAATTTTCTATATAAAAGTATGTTGTATATATTCTTCTATTAAGAAAAGATGTTAGTATTTTATTTATTGTTATGTTCATGTTATTCATATATTAAAAAAATGTTGAAATTAGTCTTAATTTTCTTTATCTAAATATGCTGTTCCTATGCTTATATTAAGAAAATTTATGAATTATGTCTTTCTATGAAACTATGTTCTTTAAATTTACGAATTTTGTCTCGATTTTCTTTTTCGATGTTTGTTCTTTTCATTCTTATATTATGAAAATTTATAAATTTTCTCTTAATTTTCTGTATAAAAGTATGTTTCTTCCATGCTTATATAAGAATTATGAAAATTTATAATTTTCTCTTAATTTTCTGAATAAAAGTATATTTCTTCCATTCTCATATAAGAATTATGAAAATTTATTAATTGTCTCTTAATTTTATGAATAAAAGTATGTTTGTTTCCATTCTTATTTAAGAATTATGAAAATTTATAAATTGTCTCTTAATTTTCTGTATAAAAGTATGTTTCTTCCATTCTTATATAAGATTTATGAAAATGTATAAATGTTCTTTTAATTTTCTGTATAAAAGTATGTTTCTTCCATTGTTATATAAGAATTAAGAAAATTTATATATTTTCTCTTAATTTTCTGTATAAAAGTATGTTTTTTCCATTCTTATATAAGATTTATGAAAATGTATAAATGTTCTTTTAATTTTCTGTATAAAAGTATGTTTCTTCCATTCTTATTTAATTTATGAAAATTTATAAATTTTCTTTTAATTTTCTGAATAACAGTATGTTTCTTCCATTCTTATATAAGAATTATGAAAATTAATAAATTTTCTCTTAATTTTCTGTATAAAAGTATGTTTCTTCCATTCTTATATAAGAATTATGAAAAGTAATTAATTTTCTCTTAATTTTCTGTATAAAAGTATGTTTCCTCTATTCTTATATAAGAATTATGGAAATTTATAAATTTTCTCTTAATTTTCTGTATAAAAGTATGTTTCTTCCATTCTTATATAAGAATTATGAACATTTATAAATTTTCTTTTAATTTTCTGAATAATAGTATGTTTTTTCCATTCTCATATAAGAATTATGAAAATTTATAAATTTTCTCTTAATTTTCTGTATAAAAGTATGTTTTTTTTTCCATTATTATATAAGAATTATGAAAATTTATAAATTTTCTCTTAATTTTCGGTATAAAGATATGTTTCCTCTATTCTTTTATGAGAATTATGAAAATTTATAAATGTTATCTTTCTGTATAAATGTTTGTTCTTCCTAATCTTAAATTTAAACAAATATTAAGTTTATCTTAGTACACTTTTCCACTAGGAATTAAGAAAATTTACGAATTAATTCTTAATTTTCTCCAATTGATCCAATTCAGATCATTGGACTGTGATCGACTAGAATGCAGTTGACACAGAAAACTCGACGACAAAAAAAGTCCAATTAACACTGAATTCCTTATAAATTCATTGATCAGTTCAAAATGTAAATTGGAAGCATGTTTCGCGTTTGATTTCGAATCCGAGGCCATTCGTTTCAATTTAGATAAGCGCAGATCTGTGTACGCCGAGATCTGTCAGTCGCAAATAATCCGGAATTTTTATTTCATCCTTTTACCCGTGTATAATTTAAACTGGCAAATTGATTCCGAAGTGGTGTTAATTAATGAACGAACACCGTTAATGTTTCAGAATTCAGCGCGTCTCTGCACCTAATGCATGCACCTAAGTCTAATTACCTGATTTTCATAATTACGTGCGTGCTGATAAAGTGATGGTGGTATAATATAAATACTTTGCAGGACGATAGTTCTCTTATTTTATGCGTTTGCACTTCCCCCTTTTTCTCACAAATTTATTGGAAGAATGTTTTAAGTTGAGAGATACTAAATTTCGTTCAATTGAAAGTCTACAAATTGAAAAGTTTATCTGTAATTCCTTGCATAGATATATTAGTGTATACCAAATAAATATATGAGTTAATCTTACATGTTACAACTTTCTACTGTACTTTCGTTTTCGAACAAAAGTTGGTTTTATAAGATGTTCGAAAACTGCACCGAAACCCATGAAATGAAGATTATTGAAAATCAACTTATATCGTTTAGAAAATATACGTCTTACTTAAATAGTAATTAAAGAATTATGGTTATTAATGAAAATAAATATTAATATATTATTATAACTATGGTCAATAGTTCTTTTTTTTGTATAAATATATTTCATTTTTTTATCATTGTATGACTGTTGCAATGAATATAATTATTGGAATGAGCAAATGATAAACTGGAAATACAATTTCTAAAGGGGTTGTGGTATTCTGTTGATGGTAGAAACAAGCAACAAGAAAATCGTTCGTACCAATAACACAAGTCTTATTATACCTAAAGAACAATAAACATATACGTTCGATTGTAGTGGCAATATACATATTTTCTGTAATGATTAGAACAAACAATTGTTAGAAAGTATAAATAAAATCTGAAGGAAAAGAAGAGGGGGCTGCGGTTGTAGCCTATGGCGTCTGCTGAAAAGAGTGTTTGAACAAAAGACGGATGTTCCGTCTCGAAGTAATTCGCTCTGCATCCTCCAACCATATTTTGATTGTAGTTAAAATAATACATTGTCCGCATCGTTCTTTTTCAGCCTTTCGTTTGTGTTTTGTGTGCAAGAGATGGAATAGAGGAGGTAGGTGGAAGGAAGCGGTCGGAATGCCGACTATGCGGCTTGAAATCGAGTCCTTTATTGTTCGGCAGGACAAAACCGTATCGCATCGTGCGTATTATACAATTTAAAATATTATGCCATTTTAATGAAGACAAATTGCAATACGCACGGAATGCCTACGACGACGATGATGATGATTCTCTTCTCATCCCCGCATAGCTAGGCTCTCCTATCGACAATTGCTGCCGAGTTCCGAAGAATGGAGGAGACACGCATCCATTCGGACTGTTGTTGCATAATTAGCGACAAGCGCTCGATCATCTGAAGCCAAAGCAAACGTCTTTCAGCCTGGACGAACGTTGAACGACGGTATTGTGCGTCGGTCGGAGGAATGTTGGAAGAAGTGATTTAGAGAGACGCCGCATTCCGGATTTGATGGTCATCTCGGACGACATCTCTGTAAACAGCATCAGGAGACAATTAACGTCGAACACGCCATTTACGCAGCGCGATATTCGTTCGCCGGATCCGGATCTTCTCTTCGGACCTCGGGTCTACAAACGATTCGTTGCAGCTCACCACCACTTTATTGCACACTTGCACATAATTTATGGCATTCCACTATTCACGTGAGGACAGACCGATATCCTCCGATCGGGCATGATCCACGTAGAACTTCCTTTTAAAGTCTATCTTTATTGCACGACTAATAATTTCACATACATCCTACATTCAGGGATCCCACATTCTGCGCAATCAATTGGACTTTTTCAATTTTTTAAGTAACCGACTTTATGTCGGACCATAGCCGGGGCCTTGATTAGAAAATAAATTTCATTTCTTTTCTTCACCATCGTTTTTACATTGAACAAACCATATACCGTACTTTTATATTCACTTAAAAAGTTATTATTTATAAATACAATTGAAGAAAGTTCATTTTCCAATTATGGACATGCCTAGAAAACAAATACATTCATTAAAGACTTATATAATTAATTTTCTGTTTCTCATATATTATTTGCTTGTAATGATGACAGGAAGACATCCCAATGTATGGTCATAATATATGTATAACAACTACAAAAATATAAACTCAAATAAGAAAAGAATATAATGTTATTGCTGCAAAGGGCTATAGAAGAACAACATGGATTGAAGGATTGAAAATTTAAATCTATAAAATGAAAACGTGACAAATGGGGTTGGTTGTCACATATCTTAGTAGGTTACAAGTTGTAGATAAATTCCTACTGATCTTGTACTGACAGTTTACTATTCTATGTGACAACTAACCCAAGACTAAGTTGTCACAATTTTTTAAATTATAGAACGCCAACTTGAATTATAAATTATAAATACACTTGGTACTCTTTTTATGCGGTAGATATGTTCCACAATAAATCGCACAAAAAAGGACTATACACAATAAAGGATACGTTACATAATTTTTTAAAACAGCATTAAACTAAATCAACGAGTTACAATATACCGAAAATCGCATAGAAAAGGGTTTATTAAATTTCAGAAAAATAATTAGTCTTACTATATTCTTTCTGAAATGTTTATTCATAATTTTATAAAAACGCTAACAATCATAGACAAGTTTATTAAATTTCAGAAAAATATAATCTTAACATATTCCTTCTAAATTTATACGCAAAAATTTTTCAAAAAAAAATACAGAAAATTTGATCTTTCTGCACATTTTTTTCTTTCGAATTATCGTCGTTATATGAGAGTGTTCGGCATAATTTACGAACTGGTTCTAAATCACTTTCATCACTAGAAGAGATAGTCAACATGTCAGATCTATGTTCTGAAGATAATGATTCTTCACAAGTAAAATTAGTCTCAACTTCGCATGTTGATTTTTTCTCTTAGACAATATAATCAGTGATTAAACTTTGCGAAGGCTTTGCTATTTTTTTGTACAATTCCTGATATCCAGAAATGCAATTCTGAAGCTCGCGTTGAAACTTAAATGCTCGTTCAGAAATACCATCTTTTTAGATGAAATGGTTTGCCAATCTACTGGAAAGTTGAAGACCTTCTCGAATTACACTTGCAGTGAGTGTGACTGGAGTTTCATCTTCTTCCGATTCATTTTCGTTTTCTTGTTCTTCAACGGCATCAAGAGTTATACCAATGATATCATTGTCATTCATGACATTATCCTCTAGTAATTCGTCTAAATCGTTTTGGGTATATGTTTCAAAACCTTCCCCAATTTCATGTGCTAAAGAAATTATTTCAGCTAAAATTGTAGACGTTTGGTTAGTTTCTTTGACTGTAACACATTCGGGCCAAATTGCTTTCCAACAAGAATTTGAAGTTTGTGGTCTTATTTTTTGTTCAATTATATCTAAGAAACTGTGTTATTAATGTGTATTGTATAGATATAGTAGAATATTTTTGTAGAAAACAAGCACAGAAGTTGCTTTTGAGTGAAACTTAGAAGCAGCACAAACCAAACTAACACTACTAATTATAAATAGTATTTAATAGTTGGCTGAGTTATTGTAAGTCAGTGATGTAAAACGGAGAGGAGATAGTGAGTGAATTGATGAATCCGACCCGAAGCGAAGATAATAATAATACGGAAAAAAGAAGAAAAGAAACAAGAAATACACTAATGGCTCCGGTAAATGGAGCTGAGCAGAGCAAGAGCCGAGGCTCGGGCATAACTGTAACCGTGTGAATGGTAATATTAATTTAATTATTGATTTATTTTTCGTTCGAATTAAATGTACATTTATTAATGCTCTCCTCGCACATAATGGCGATTAATTGCATCCAAAAGATTCGGCCACGAACGGCGCCGTTTTCTAAGGAAATGCATGTCAGGATATTTATGCTTTTCGCATTACGAAACCATTAAAGAGATTTAATTAACGGACATTTTACAATTCGGTGTTAATTATAAAAGGAAAAGAAGATTTTCATTCGCACGTACTCCCACAGAAAAGCGAACGAGAGAAAAGCGAACGAAGCTCGAAAGTTGAGGAATTAATTGAAGTTTCCATGAAAACAATTGCATATTCAAAAACGGTTTCCAATAGACTTATATATATATACAGTGTGTGTTGATGATGATAATGTGATCATGAAACGAAGAATGTTGGAATTTCAATGTGAAACATGCGATCGGCGGAACGACGTTTCCGTGTAAAGGTGTGGTTTTGAAATTCTAAAATGGACTTGACGATAATATTAGAAGCGGCGATTTTATTTATTTTCGAAAAAGAAGTGCAAATTATTTAGCGCAGGAAAGTGCAGAAGTGTGTTAGATGAAATGAATTCTGTGGATTATAAATCAAGTAGAAACTTGCTGTAAATTTTACTTTACATTTCGATGATGATTTAGATTTGTGTTATTGGGAGAAGACGCGAACATCGGCCAACTCTCTAATTGAGTTACGTTTATGCTGCAGCTTCACAATTTATAGAATGCAGCCAATTGAACATGTTCGAGCTTTTGAAATTCGTCAAGTAAATTTCTATTGAAAAAGAGAAACTGTTTAAAGCTTGTATTGTTACATATAAAGTAATATCAATAAATGATACAATATTGAAAAAAATAATAAGTTTATTATGACGAATGTTTAAAAATGTCATCAACAAATGGTGCTTTTTTGAACTTTTACTCATCAAATATCTGGTTCTCACAGATATTAAACTTTTCTAATATTTCCTTTAAAAAAAGGTTTATAAATAATTTGTGGAAAAATACTTTCAAAATTTCTGATATTAGACGTAAATGTTAAATGTAAATGAACTTTATTACCGGACTGTTGTGTATCAGCACTATGCGAGGTATTACTAAAGATTAACTTTTATATCCAAATATTCTAAAAAAAGACATTAATTGTTTGTTCATTATGAATATTTGTATAGCAATTATTATAATACACCCATACCTCGCTTTACGGCCTAGATACGTTTCACGAAACTTGGCCGCAAAGCGAAAAGTCGTTTCAATTATTCTAATACGAATTCAATGGGATCGGTTCCAAATTTGTTAAATATGTAACATGGTTTATCATTCAAAGTGCATTTTATATTTTCATTTCATTTAAGTCAAAAATACATACATAACAAGTATATACATGTGTACATAAAATAATAACAGACTCGAAAAACCAACAACAATCTATACACAAAAATGAAACAACTTCATGTTACATGAAATATGTATGTATATTTTTTTTATGTGGCTTTAATCTGAAGATGATGAAGAAATGGTAACTTGCATATCACTGTCGTCATCTGGAAAGGATGGGCCTGGTTTAACAAAATTGTCCAACATTGTTTGTCTTGCCTTCTTGTTTATTTCGTTCTTCAGTGATTTATAACAGCTAATGACTGTGTTAATTCCTCGAGAAACTTTAGCGCTACATTCGACGTCAGGGTCGTTTTCAAGGAGGATGTTTATGCCTTGTTCGAAATCGGAAAAAGATTTCGACAAATTTTTTTATGTTAGCTGTTTGGATACAACAGGCTCTGTCTCTTCATCAAATGCTGGTTCTGCTTGCAACTGAATGAGTTCCTCATATGATTAGGGAACCCCCTATCAGCTTCAAGTAGATCAAGCACATCACGTTCGTTCAAACCTTCAAAGCCAAGATTATGAGCTAGATCCAGAATGTTTTGCCTAATTTCAGGAAGGAAATTGACTTCTTCATCAGTACTTTTTACACATTCTGGCCATATCTTTTTCCAAACATGGTTCACTGTTGTTAATTTTAATTCCTTGTCAACATGTAGATATATCACCCTAGAAAAAAAGTTTTTTTTGCCGTTATAGCGAAATATTTTAGGCCGTATATCGAAAATGTACCTTAATTGAAGAGGGCCGTTATAGCGAAATGCCGTATAAATAAAGCGGCCGTATAGCGAGGTATGGGTGTAATAAAGTTTTTGAACTTCAACTTTACAGAAAATCATTAAAATGTGTTCTCTTTACATACCAAGATTTATGAAATTTACATAAAGTGATGAAAATGTACGTAGGTTTAATCAGAAATGAATGCCAATCTTAGTGATTTAAATGTAATTAAGTTAAATTATTTAATAGGCTTCCAATTATACAATTAAGGTTCTAATTAAGAATCAAAGATGTTTATATGTTAACTCCTAATATTTAGTTCACGAAGATACAGTTTGTATACGGTAATAGATATAATAAAAGTAATTTTGGAGGATGAGAATTCAGGAATGAGAAGAGTTCCATGACCAAGAAAAAAGACAATAATTCAATATTTTCAGCAGAGTGACAGGAAAACTTCACGTGCGAAGTACGTTTAGCTTCAATTACGAGCGGCGGTGCACTTCTTACTTGATTCAATTACAGCTCCAATTTCTTTTCTTTTTTTTGTAAGAAAATCTGACAAAGAATTCGTTATGAATTGCGTAAATCATTCATTGTCTCGTCACCTTTTAACTGACCGTCGGCGGCGGCGGCATTCTCATTAAACGGTCACACGTTTTTGCGGCGAATCTCCGACCATTGTGCATTGATTAACACGAGATGATTACCCTTTCTCATACCGGGAGTGTCTGTTTAATGCAGAAATTTAGTATACGAAGTCGAGCAGCCGGAGACGTGCAATTAGGTGGGCGACAACCGTTGATAGGTTCAACCAATTACGGGATGAAGTTCTCAAAAGTGCGGAGCAGTCGAAAATATTAATGATAGCAACGTCAGGATGATTGAAAAACTTGCAATTAAGTACATGGAAACCATAATTATCTGTGGAGGGACGAAATAATTCTTTGCTCCATCAAAGGGGAGAACTTGATAAACGCTGACGTTAATGGGCTTGGGTCGACTCTGTTTCGAAGTGGAAACCTATAAACATGGGAACACATATTTCTGTTTTTATGGCTTTATCGTAAGTTATGAGATGCATTTGTGCAATATTAGTAAGAGCAGATGCAGTATAATAAATGGTTCCTCACATTTTAATTCCATCTAAAATTCTATTATTCCACCACTATAAGCAACTTAAAATAAGAGTAAATAAAAATACATAATCAAATGCTTAGTACCAATAACATTGATTGCAATAATAATTTCAAAAACAAACTCAAAAATTAAGAAGTAAGAAATAAAGGTCTTTCTACCCAAAAAAAGCTGATAATCACGTTCATTTCTCATACTCAAAACCTTCAATTAATTTTACAAATAATATTGTTTCAGTCCCAATAAAAAACAAATAGATAATCAAGAATAGTAGTACAAAATTATGAATTTGATGAACAACTGAATGAACTGTAGTTCTGTTAATATTAAGGAGGCAACTGAAGGAATAGTCCAGCAACTTAAAGTTATAGAATTTTCAAGTGATTTCAAATTTTCGAGGATTTTGTGTTGTATCAAATTCATAAGAACTATGTGAAGAATATTAAGTTAATCAATTCTGGAATTTAACAGAAAATAAACTATAGATTTACGATTTATCAAACAATATCTTTGGTTGATAACTTATAGACATTTATTCATATGAAAACAAGTAGTAAATAAGCAACACAAATAAATTGTCTGAACAAACAAATAATTAAGAATTTAATGAAGATTTTATGTGATAAAACTGTTGTTTTCAGTCATTTGTATGAGAACAATGAATGTATTTTTGTTTACTACAACTAATCAATATTAATTGTAATTGAAAGTACATAGAAAACATGAAAGTACAGGGTACCTCGATATACGAGTACCCTAATATACGAGTGTTTTGAGATACGAGCGATATTTTGCTTTGAGATGATAGCAAGATTTGAGATACGAGGAATCGTACACTACAATGTCAGTCTGTGTGCTTGTTTCCCTCATTTTCGAAGCATTTTTGATAAGTTGGGTTCGCGTTTTTTGCTTTTTGTACATTTACAAAACATTGCTTTGAGATACGAGCAATTTAACAGACAAGCAAGGTTACAGAACGAATTAAACTCGTATGTCGAGGTACCACAGTATAAATCTATATAACAATTTACATGTACAATGAGATTCAATTAACTAAATGAATAGATCTAATTGAAATGTGAACTAAATGATAATAATATTTATTAAATTTTTCGTAAGAAATTAGACATAAAAATAATGTAAAATTATAAACAAATATAAGCAAAAAATGAAAGAATAACAATCCCTACATGTAAAATACATTGAGTTCATGTAAATGCTCAAATTACAGTGTTTATAAAGAAAAAAAACTACAAAAGTAAATTACAACCAAAGTGTTTTTCCAGACACGATTCACTATTTATTTAAAGACTACTCGTTCAAGATGGTTCAAGATGTTTCCGCTTTATTAATTGTCGAGTGTTTTCTTCCAATATTTATACGGATATTTAAGTGGCGATTGTGGCTGGAATCATTGAAATTTATAAGACGACGTCACGTGCACCGAAGCATTTCAAAATGTTAATTGGACAGAGAATTGGAATCTGGGAAACTGCGAGTTGTGAGGCGGCCTTCGTACCATTTAATTGCTAATCTTCATAACTTTCAATTACGATTTTCGAATTAACAATTACAGGTACTTTCTTGGACTCAAATTAGCTCGATTTATTTAATGATTGTACTCTTCTTTTTTTGTTGTGAGATGTTCAATGCTGAAATTAATGATAATTTGAAACTCATTCATTGATGATTTTCTTAAATTAAACTTAAAGAATGTCTAGTTCTTTTTTTTAATTGAAATTAAATATTTTTACAAATTTCATGAAGTTTTTCATACAATACACGAAGGAAATTATAAATTTGCATTTTGTTTTCAGAAAAATCTCGAAAAGAAGGGATGAAGTGTATAGAAAGTATGAAATATCCAGGAATTTATATACGTGTTTAAATAATTGTGTATAAACATAGTAATGGAGCTCCTCCATTACGCTCACTTTCCTACTGAAACAGGAGGAATGAGGAGGACAAAAAGAATAGAGAAATGGAAAAGGACGTTCGAAAATCAACAACAAGATTCCATTATCACTTCAAACAAATTAAAGTGAACACACTTATGACCTTATACGAAGCACCAGATGACATACACGCACACGCACCGCATGCCAACTACACGATTTTTGCGCAAATTCGCTATTTGCACGAATGTTTAAATAAAATACCGCATTCCGTGCATCGTACGTGCGCTTCCAGATGATTGATCAAACAATCTCATCGCAATTTCAAATTTTCATTTTCTAATGCAGCCATAATAATGAGAACTTCTGTTCGATGTGACAAATTTATTAACATTGATATAACATAATATGATTAATCATTAATCTAGTTCTCATTTAATTTTTATTAATTCTATCAATCATTCAACGTTTATTTATTTCAAATATTTTCATAATTTTCTTGTTATAATATACAAAACGATTCAAATAATTATATCAAGGATTTTTTCTCACTAATCCTCGATTTATGAAGTTTTAAATAGTTGGAATCGATTACCCGTCCAATGGTACATATTGCTATAAAATAAATTAAGTAAACAACTTTCTTGAAGTTCGTTTCCTTTGAATTTAGTCCATTTTCAATCCATTAGAATCGATTCCTTGTTCACTTTTGTATAAACTTAGTCCGGTTTTCGACAGTTAGAACAGATTATCCGCACTATACGAGGTATTTCAATAAAATAAACTAAGTAAGAAACTTTCGTAAGGTTTTTTGTTTGAATTTAGTGCATTTTCATGCAATTAGAACCGATTTCTTATTCATTATTATATGAATTTAGTCCGGTTTTCGACAGTTAGAACCGATAATCCGCACTACACGAGGTATTTCAATAAAATAAATTAAGTAAGAATCTTTCTTGAGGTTCTTTTTATTTGAATTTAGTGTATTTTTAATCAATTAGAACTGATTCTTTATTCATTTTTATATGAACTCAGTCGGGTTTTCAACAGTTAAAACCGATTAACCGCACTATACGAGGCATTTGAATAAAATAAACTTTCTTGAGGTTCATTTTTGTATCAATTTAGTTCATTTTCATGCAATTAGAACCGATTTCTTATTCATTATTATATGAACTTAGTCCGGTTTTCGACAGTTAGAACCGATAATCCGCACTACACGAGGTATTTCAATAAAATAAATTATGTAAGAAACTTTCTTGAGGTTCTTTTTATTTGAATTTAGTCTATTTTTAATCTATTAGAACTGATTCCTTATTCATTTTTGTATGAACTTAGTTCGGTTTTCAACAGTTAGAACCGATTATCCGCACTATACGAGGTATTTCAATACAATAAATTAAGTAAAAAACTTGCTTGAGGTTCTTTTTGTTTGAATTTAATCCATTTTCAATCCGTAAGAACCGATTACTTATTCATTTTTGTATGAACTTAGTCCGGTTTCGACAGTTAGAACCGATTATCCGCACTACACGAGGTATTTCAATAAAATAAATTAAGTAAGAAACTTTCTTGAGGATCTTTTTGTTTGAATTTAGTCCATTTTCAATCACTTAGAACCGATTCCTTATTAATATTTGTATAAACTTAGTCCGGTTTTCAACAGTTAGAACCGATTATCCGCACTATACGAGGTATTTCTATAAAATAAATTAAGTAAGTAACTTTCTTGAGGTTCTTTTTGTTTCAATTTTGTCCATTTTCAATCAATTAGAACCGATTCCTTATTAATATTTGTATATACTTAGTCCGGTTTTCAACAGTTTAAACCGATTATCCGCACTACACGAGGTATTACAACAAAATAAATTAAGTAAGAAACTTTCTAGAGGTTCGTTTTCTTTGAATTTAGTATATTTACTATCAACTAGAACTGATTCCTTATTCATTTTTATATGAACTTAGTCCGGTTTTAAACAGCTAAAACCGATAAACCGCACTATACGAGGCATTGCAATAAAATAAACTTTCTTGAGGTTCATTTTTGTATCAATTTAATCCAGTTTTAAACATTTAAAAACCGATTACACACACACACAATGCGAAGCATTACTATAAAATAAATTACGTAAGAAAATATAATAATTAAACTGTGATGTAAATATAGGACGACGGAACGACTGTTTTGTTCATATTTATGTGTCTGTGGTAAACGTCGACTTAAGTAATTGGTTGTAATTAAACGGATTCCTGTTTCTGTTTAAAACATGGATTGCAATTCTATATGTATTCTTTTTTCTACTTCTTCTATTATTATTTTTTTTCAATTTCCCGCAATAATTAATAAACTTTCACATTTTCTACAATCCGGAAACGCCAATTGAATGCACTTGCATTCGCATTATTTTCTTAGAAGTACATTTACCCGGATCAGGTGAAACAGTCCACTTAGAAAACATTGTTATGCATGTACGCAATCGCTCATTCTCATATATAATTGAAGTAGAATTA
The DNA here is from genome assembly GCA_018845635.1 of Nicrophorus orbicollis. Classification (NCBI taxonomy): domain Eukaryota; kingdom Metazoa; phylum Arthropoda; class Insecta; order Coleoptera; family Silphidae; genus Nicrophorus; species Nicrophorus orbicollis. The sequence goes on along the minus strand of JAFMTC010000100.1, from coordinate 795,499 downwards.
GAACTACATTTTAATTTTAAAAATATGAAATCTCTCTTGAAGAATAGAATATTTTAAATTGGTATACTAAAAGATGAAAGAGTGTATAAAAGAGCGGGGCTGGTTGTCACAAAATTAATTTCTAATTTTCTAAATTTTGATTTTGAAACAATAATTGCTGAGTTTCCAAAACCTTTTAACACTGCTTACTTTGAGTATCATGAAGATGTTGAAAGCTGCTTCTCAATTGTACATTGTTGATTTACTTTGGTCAATCAAATAATGAATCAATAACATTTATTGCAACTACAACTACAAGAAAAATGTAAACTCAATACACACATACCTCTATTTACGGCCTGGATACGTTCCACGAAGCTTGACCGCAAAGCGAATAGCCGTATAACGAATCAATTATTGCGCTTGCGCAGGATTGGCAATGTGTAGATTTATCGACATGAAATAAAGTTTGTTTGCCGTTAAAGCGAAACAGTTTAGGCCGTAAATCAAAAACGTGCCTTAATTAAAGAAGGCCGTTATATCGAAATGCCGTATAAAAAGCGGTCGTATAGCGAGGGGTGTAGAATAGAAATACAAACAAAAGAAACATAAAATATAATGCTATTGTTGCAAAGACCTCAAAGTCTTTCTACACTCAAATTATGATTTATATTTCTTTTATTGCGATGTATATGCATGTTTACAGTTATATATTTTTCTGGTTATAATTGCTTTGTTTTGCTTTTCTTTTGTTTTACAATATAGGAATTAAGAATCTATGTTTAATAGTAAGTATAAATGATAAGGTATTGGTTTGAAAATATCTTGAAGAATAATAGTAGAATATTAATTTATATTTTTATGTAGAGTAGGATTAGTTAAACTGGGGTTGATTGTCACATCTAAGAGCTAATCAACTTATATTACTAGGTGAAACCAATAGAAACTAACAATCTGTAATTAATCATAATTAATGTTGCTCAAGGTAAAATGCGCTGTTAAAATAACTGCACTGACCGCATATACTGGTAAGTTCGATAAAACGTTAGTTTTAACGCGATTCCATCTCAAAAGAATCCACAGTCCACTCTGGACTGCAGACACATATGGTATTTTACGATGTTCGTGAAGATAAGACCGACCAATTTTGTCATGTAACAAGTAATGTAAATATTTTACTGCGAGAAATAAATCTTACACTTCTTCGAACATTGATTTATTCCCATTATTACATACGTATTTGTATAGTTGTATTTAATTTCTTAGAATAACTTTTTATTTAAAAAAAAATTGACACAGATATTGTCCAAACATATTTTGTAAAAACTTATTTTATGTAACAAGTAATGTAAATATTTTACTGCGAGAAGTAAATCTTACACTTCTTCGAACATAGATTTATTCCCATTATTGCAAACGTAATTTTATGAAAAGTATTTGTATTGTTGTATTTGATTTCTTACAATAACTTCCTATTTAAAAAAAATTGACACAGATATTGTCCAAACATATTTTGTAAAATCTTATTTTATGTAAAGTGATGAAAATAATAAAATAATTTTGGCCAAAATGATGTTTTAAAAGTAATATAAATAGAAAATATTTCATACATTCATTGAGAAATAAAGATAATAACGTTTGTTGCAACAACTGAAAGAAAAATGTAAACCCAAAGATATTCAAATAAAATAACAATGAAATAGGATGCTATTACAAAGGGCTATAGACCATAAGATTTTCTGTCATTATAAATATGTATTTATATGTATGTTTACCTTTTTTTGTAATTATATTATATTGAAATAATAATTGGATGCAATCGAAACATATTAACTCTGATGTCTCAGTCACCCATCGTGCGCTGCTTAACTATTTAATAACGATGTTTGCAGACGATGATGGATGTCTTCATCCACGAGAGTTCCGGAAACAGAGATACGCGCAATTAAAATGCGCGCCGCGTTTCGTACCGTGCAATTAACGCAGCGTTTCCGGTTCACGTGAAAGCTTAATTATTTTACGAACAAAAAAAAAACAAAGAAGAAGAAGCAAACTATCGATCGTGCATGATAGGTGCAAAAGTCAATATGCGGAAGAGTAAATAAACGTAACCGTAAATTACGTGGTCCGATGATAGCTGTGTGAAATGTGTCAAGCTCGTGGTGGAGGGAACGTCTTCTTCGCTTGCTGCGAAGGGCGTTCCCTCGATCGAGTCGTGAGGTGTCGACGACTGTGAACATTTCATTGAGTAAACGGGAATTACGCAAATATGAATTGAATTGCTCAGTCGGTTAGCTTATTAATTAAGCGCGCACGGGTGAGCGAGTGTGATCAATTAATTAAGAGCGTGCGGTCGTATTGTTTTCTTTTTTTGTTCTTCGTTCGTTTTGTATTGCTTTGCTTTTCAATAATTTGCTGCACGTGAGAGAACAGCTCCATATTTGGTACGAAACTGCATCCTAGATATATTGAGACAAGCGCTTCAGTGACTTGTCCTAACAACGTGATTCAATGCATCACACTGTTGCAGATAAAACTAGATTGTTATAGTTTGTACTTATTTTAAATAAAATACGTTATTCTATTGCATTACTAAAAAATAGATTAGTAGTAAACAAAAAATATTGAATTTTCATAATGCAAAGGACTATTAAGCACAGATTTGGGCAGAAAAATATTTAGCCCTTTGCAGCAATACCAAAGTTTATATCTTCTTTTCTTTGTATTTAAATTATTTTTAATTTATTTTTTCTTATGGTTTTTTATTAATGTTACGGCTCTAATTCAGGTATCTTTTCGGTCCTTCTCAGCCTCACTACTTACCGGAAAAATCGGTTAGAGGTGCGATGTGAACCAGCACCTATCGCACCAGATTTTTATGACGCAGGGACCTTAACCACTAGGTTTAGAGATGCTCTTTTCTTCTGGTTGTTGTTGCATAATAAATGTTATTATTATTTCATAGACTTTTATCAAAAATTCATTATTTTGCAGCATTAGCATTATATTTTGATTTTCTTGTATTTCTTTATTAATATTGTATTGAGTTTATATTTGTTTATAGTTGTTGTTGCAATAAATGTTACTATTAATTTTACATTATTTTGAATATTAATATTTCAATCTACCAAAATTGTTAGTCGTACTTGTATTGCTTTTACCACAGTCTCCATTGGTGTACTCTTTGCAAGCTTTTAGAAACATAAAACATATTTTGGTTATCATTTAAGAAGTCATCTGCAAACCGGTACTCTTCGGTTCACTACTATTAGATTAGGATGAGTCTTAACTTGTTAATGCTATTGTTACAAATTAATCTTGCTGGTTCTAAGCTAACGAAGATTGTTGTTAACATTTGTAATTCTTATAACGTAATTAGTTATTGGAAGATTGATTGACGTTAAAATAGAAAATCATCATTGTAATATGTAGAAATGTAGTATTTTATAATCATAGCTCGTAGATTCAACATTTGAGAAGACATCTTCTGGGATTATGATTAGAATGAATCTTGGATAGGTTGTTATTAGTAATAAATTGTTAATACTATTGTTACAAATAGATCTTGCAGGTTCTATACTAATAAAGATTGTTGTTAACATTTGTATTTCTTATAACGTAATTAGTTATTGGAAGATTTTTGTATAATAATTCATCGAGTCGTTTAGAAGTCATCAATTGACGTTAAAATAGAAGATCATCATTGTAATATTTAGAAATGTAGTATTTTATAATCATTGCTAGTAGATTCAACATTTGAGAAGACATCTTCAAACTGGGATTATGACTAGATTGAATCTTGAATAAGATGTTATTAGTAATAAATTGTTAATAGTATTGTTACAAATAGATCTTGAAGGTCCTATGCTAATGAAGACTGTTGTTAACGTTCGTATTTTTTATTGACTAATTAGTTTTAAAGCAAATTTTATAATAATTCATCGAGTGGTTTAGAAGTTATGAAGTTATGTTATAAAAGAAATAGAAGATCGTCGTTGTACTCTTTAGGAATGTACTAATTTAGAAACATAGATCGTAGGTAGCTTCAACATTTGAGAAGACATCTGTATTTTGATTTGAGTGAATCTTTGATCTCACAGGTTCTAATCAAATGATGAAAAGTTATATCGTTGTTAAATAGTTTATTTCTTATTTCATAATTAATTTTCAAGCAAATTTACGTCTTTAGAATATGTTTTTATATAATAATCCAACGATTCATTCAGAAGTTATCAATTGACGTTAAAATAGAAGATCATCATTGTAATGTTTAGGAATGTAGGATTTTAGAATCATAGCTCATAAGTAGGTTCAACATTAGAGAAGACATCTTCAAAGCGGGACTTTGATTACAGTGAATCTTGGATAGGTTGTTATTAGTAATAAATTGTTAATACTATTGTTACAAATAAATCTTGCAGGTTCTATTACTAATGAAGATTGTTGTTAATTAAGTAATTAGTTTTAAAGCTAATTTTATAACAATTAATCGAGTCATTTAGAGGTTATGAAGTGAGCTTATAAATGGATGTTATACAAGAAATTAAAGATCGACGTTGTACTCTTTAGGAATGTAGTATTTTAGAATCATAGCTCATAAGTAGGTTCAACATTTGTGAAGACATCTTCAAACCTGTATTTTGATCAGAGTGAATCTTAGATAGATTGTTATTAGTGATAAATTGTTAATAATATTCTTACGAATTGATCTTGCAGGTTCTATGCTAATGAAGATGTTGTTAATTTTTTTTATTTTTTATTAAGTAATTAGTTTTAAAGCAAATTTTATAATAATTTATCGAGTCGCACAGAAGTTATCAATTGTTCTTATAAAATGGACGTTAAAATAGAAGATCATCGTTGTAATATTTAGGAATGTAGTATTTTAGAATCATAGCTCATAAGTAGGTTCAACATTTGAGAAGACATCTTCAAACCTGTATTTTGATCAGAGTGAATCTTAGATAAATTGTTATTAGTAATAAATTGTTAATACTATTGTTATAAAATAATCTTGCAGGTTCTATACTAATGAAGATTGTTGTTAATTAAGTAATTAGTTTTAAACAAATTTTATAATAATTCATCGAGTCTTTAATAAGTTATGAAGTGAGTTTATAAATGGATGTTATAAAAGAAATAGAAGATTGTCGTTGTACTCTTTAGGAATCATACTCTTTTTAGAATCATAGCTCATAAGTAGGTTCAACATTTGAGAACACATCTTCAAAGCGAGACTTTGATTACAGTGAATCTTGGGTAGGTTGTTATTAGTAATAAATTGTTAATACTATTTGTTAATGCTAATGAAGATTGTTGTTAATTAAGTAATTAGTTTTAAAGCAAATTTTATAACAATTCATCGAGTCATTTAGAGGTTATGAAGTGAGCGTATAAATGGATGTTATAAAAGAAATAGAAGATCGTCGTTGTACTCTTTAGGAATGTAGTATTTTAGAATCATAGCTCAGAAGTAGGTTCAACATTTGAGAAGACATCTTCAAACCTGTACTTTGATTAGAGTGAATCTTGGATAGGTTGTTATTAGTAATAAATTGTTAATAATATTGTTATAACTTGATCTTACAGGTTCTAATCAAATGATAAAGAACTTTATCGTTGTTAACTTTATTTTGAAGCAAATTTACGTCTTTAGAATATTTTTTTGTGTATAATAATCCATCGATTCGTTCAGAAGTGAGCTTATGTAAATGGTTGTTAACAAAAAATAGTAAGTAGTTGTTCCGTTAATTCGTAGATGTTTCTTACGCAACAAGGAACGTAGTAAATCACAATGACGAATTAAGTGCGTTCTAATGAGCTTTCATTTGCGTGCTTCAAGTGTTGTTAAAATTGTCGTTGACCCAGGTCGAGGTGAATTCGTTGAGAGCCGCCGCCGACTCGTGATCATCATGACAGCCACCACCGGAGGATTGAACACATCGACCAATAGATGCAAGTATACAGCATGTGTGTGTGTATGTGTGTACATATAAACTATATATTCCGTTGGTCGGCATGTGCAACATGTCTTCCACATCGTATTATTTTGTTTGGCGAAGCCATCCGTAATGACGGTACTAAAAGCACTTTATCGTTTCCAATGATTTATGCAATTAGTACCTATTGCGTTTTCCTACGCGTTGATTATAGATTTTCGCGGCTAGATCAGCTCACGACGATTTTCAATACGCTCTTTGCATATTTAATACCGACGAGAACCAATCGGCCGTTCGTCATTTACGTTTTGCCTCCTTATTTACTTTTACCTGTGTAAACGGACACTTCTTGAATATTTTAATACACTCCGTGCTTCGATTCCCGCCGTCGCCGTCAAAGACTTTGCAAGAACATCCTCCTATTTTTTACTTATTTACTTCGCATCTCCTGCAAAAACGTGCCTCGATCGCCGCTAATGATTTAATAATCATTAAACACGATCTAATAGATTATCGAAAATGATTTATTTCTATCTCACAGCTAAGTATCTTGTAATATTTTATTTACGTATTAGCACACTGCAATTACTGTAATTTATTGCATGCATTTCACTTCATCAATACTAAATTATATAATAATTAATTAAAAACCAATCATGTAATCTAATATCTCTTAGTGTAATAATAAAGTATTGATGAAATATTTATAACAAAACATTTAATTTCGGTGATTAGTTAATGAAGATAATCCGTTCAAAGTTAATGTCCGTTAATTGTTCGTTAACTGAAACATCATTCAAAAGAAACATCAATAAATCGATTAAAATTCGATAATCCAACATGTGTTTATTGCCTGAACATATAAATCTTCGAAATCTGAAATGTTTGTGAACCGAACTTCTACAGTATATTCAAAATTTTATGTATTATTTTTCAATTTTCTAAATTTGAAATAAATAGTCGATAATAGTTGTAAATCTGGTGAAATACAATATATTTACAGTATTGTTTAAACATTTTTGTCAAATTTAACAGTTTATTACAAGAATTCTGCTTAATCTAAAAGTATTCAGCAGTTAACTGGTATTATTTACTTTTTTAATTTAAGTAATACTATATACACCATACCTTGCTATACGGCATTTCGCTATAACGGCCCTCTTCAATTAAGGCACTTTTTCGATTTACGGCCTAAAATGTTTCCCTATAGCGGCAAATAAAACTTTTTCGAAGTCGATATATCTACATGTTGCCTATCATGCGCAAGCGCAATAATTGATTCATTATACGGCTTTTCGTTTTGCGGTCAAGTTTTGTGGAACGTATCTAGGCCGTAAAGCGAGGAATGGGTGTATATTTAACATACAAAACAATACAGTTTTTGTAAGTCTTAAAAAATATATACGTTTTCAAGTAATTTTCAGCATATTTTCTCCCAAATACAACGATCTATTCAAATGCCCAATAAACTGTAGTTCTATCAATGTTTAGGAGGTAACTGAAGAATGGTCCAATAACCAAGTTTCATTTAAAACACTTTATACTTTCAGCATATTGCAGCCAAACTTAGTAAGTAATCTATTACAGTAAAACCCAATTAAATCTTGTATTTTCAACTACTAGTGAAACATTAAATATATAGTTTAACAATGTATTACACTAATTAATTAAAGTAGTTATACAATTGTAAAACATACAATTGACCTTTAATATTGTATTACACGAAAATTAATATAATGAAACGTAAAGTTACCACATTTCTATCAAATATTAATCAAAATATATTTCAGCTTGTTACAGACAAATGCTAATAGTTTCTTAACAAGTAAGGTGGCCAGTTTTCGAAGTTTTGCACAAAATAATAAATATATATACAATTTACATATATAAATATATGCATTTAAACACATTACTGTTTTTCAGGATAATTCTGGACAAATGCTATACATTCTGATTCAACGAGTTGTAAAGTCGGGACAAGGACTGAAAATTCGGGATTGTCCCAGGAAATTAAGGACGTCTGATCACCTTATAACAATATATTTCTATATGAAACTAGATTGATGTGAATATCGATTAGTAAATGTTAAAATTAATTAGATTGTGAATGTTGAACTGCATTTAAAAGCAATGAACAGTTTGGTTGTTGCGATTCGAGAATAAGGAAGAGCGTGCAGGACATTTGCATGCTGACAAATCTGGTGGGGAAACTAAGCCACATAGTAAACATTCCACGAGATCGCATTATTCCGACACTTTACGACGTGCAAGTTAATATAGTTTTCAAACAGAGCCGCAGGTCACGCGGCTCGAAATAACTACAAAAAGAATATGTACGGACTGTAACCATTTTCATGCTGCAGCACGGAACGCCAACAATAAGGATAACTTGACGTTGAAAAAAGTTACAAATAACAGACCGGAAAAACTACAATGAAAATTGTAGATAAAATGCTAAGAAAAATGCAATTCTACCAGTTAATTTTCTTTTAATAAATTACATATTGTAAAACTATTAACCATTTTAATGGTACAGATTCATTCTTTTTATTTTATTTAATAATATTTATTTTGTTAAGATATTGTAAATCCGGACTAATTGAAACCGCTCTATAAGGAGTTTTGCTGTATTAAGATTTGAAAAACTACATTTAAAATTGAAGATAAAACTATAGGAAGAAAATGTAGTAAACTAATTCAGCATTTAATTTTCTTCCAATAAATTACATATTGTAAAACTATTATCCATTTTGATGGTACAAATTCATTCTTTTTATTTTATTTGATAATATTTATTTTGTTAAGATGTTGTAAATCCGGACTGATTGAAACCGATCTATAAAGGGTTTTGCTATATTAATCTTTTAAAAACTACATTTAAAATTGAAGATAAAACAATAGGAAGAAAATGTAGTAAACTGTTTCAGCATTTAATTTTCTTCCAATAAATTACATATTGTAAAACTATTAACCATTTTGAGTTAATATCAACTTTTATTTTATGTATTTATTAATATTTGGTTTGGTACTATAATGTCTATATACTGAATCCGGACTGATCGAAGCCACATTAAAATTGAAAAACTGAAGTTAAAACGGTGAGAAGCAATGTATTCATTTAATATTATTGATTATTTCCATACATTAGAGAGATATCAATGCTAGTAAGACACTAACCCGAATATGAATGTATTGATTTCTCTTAAATATAGTATAGATTTGTATAATGTATTGTAACAACAATTACAAAAACTAAATTTAATTCAATCAAATGATAAAATATAAAAGAAATGCTTAAAAAGAGATATTCCATAGACCATACCTATTTCTGTCCATTAAGAAATATTTTGGTTATTAACAATTTTAGTTATTTTGCCAATTTGTGGAGTCTTTGAGGGGTTTATGAATATCAAATGCGAATATTCTAAGTAGTTTTATTGTACAGTTGAGTGTTTTTTATGGAAGTCAACTATATAAGTGTTGATCTCCTGTTTATTAACTAAGAGTTACATTCTTCTCTTAAGTTGCTAATTGCTCCCCTAGCTAACGCTAACCAAAGACTAACTTGATATTACATTAACATCTTATTTTATACAAACTAATAGCAGTGGGAGTAGGGGATGGGTTTTCCCTGTGGGTGGAAAGTCGCCCACTGATGTATACATTTCTTATCCTATTTGGGTAGTGGTAAAAATAGTCACAACAGGATGCCAAAAGGTCTGTAGTCTTATCACTACATGAATGGTCAACTAGATTAAGATAGCCGGTCTTTTCTAGTGATTAGGGGATGGAATCTCCCTAAACGAAAATGTTCGTCGTTAAGGAGAACCTACTTGAAATAACCAATACAATAATAAGGAATGATATAAACAATAACGGTTATACACAACAATATGAAACTATTGTTTAAATCGATAATTCTGATGGTAAAGGTCGTAAATAATAGTCCAGGATAATGAATTCTCCGGTTTCAAGCGGTGACCTGACCGGTAGCAGTGAGCAAGGTTAGCATGGGTCATTTTACGTTCTTTTTTTCGTGTGTGTGTGTGTGTTACCAGTTACACCATATGCTGTCGCATTTTGTAGGAATGACGTTGGAGGCGGCTATGGAATTGGCGGCAGGACGACACGCGCCAGTCCTTTAAATTATCATTAGGCCGCTCGTTTACAATTAGGGGGCGTCCCGGTTCAGAGCCTCCACCAGCCATGCAGACAGGCGTCATCTTGCACCGAACTACACCACC
>JAFMTC010000100.1:754719-780885 GCA_018845635.1 Nicrophorus orbicollis | reverse complement strand
CTTAATTATTGAAATTATAAAGCATAAAACTTCCATAAATAGAATACAAAAGAAAAATCTTGGTTAATAAAGGTTTCAAATAAAATTTATTAAGAAAACTTCAATGCTCGAATACACGACGAACCCGAAAATCAACTATTTCAAAAACCCCGAAAAAATGTAAAAAAAACTTATTTATAAGTCTGTTATAATTTCAAATGAATACGTTTATGAATCTCCGAATATAATTTTAAATAGTTAATAAATTAGTAAAAGTAGGGCAGAAAGACCTGTGGTCAATAGCCCTTTGCACCAAATAGCTTTTTTTGTATATATATATTTTTAATTGTTCTTGCAATAAATAGTATTATTTATTGTTAGTAAATATATTTAAAGGACAGAAAGACTTCATTACTTTGGTCCAATAGGATATTTAAAAATACTGATATAATTATAAGTGTTCATACATATATGCAGTGGTACCTCGACATACGAGTTTAATTAATTCCGTAACCTTGCTTGTATGTTAAATTGCTCGTATCTCAAAGCAATGTTCTGTAAATGTATAAAAAGCAAACAAACGCTAACCCAACTTATCAAAAATACATAGAAAACGAGGGAAGCAAGCACACAGACTGAGGTCTAGTCTGAGGTGGGTGTAGTGTGCGATTCCTCGTATCTCAAATCTTGCTCGCATCTCAAAGCAAAATATCGCTCGCTCGTATCTCAAAACACTCGTATATTAGGGCACTCGCATATCGAAGTACTACTGGAATTTTACGTATAATTTCTAGAAAGTTATGATAAAACGTTGAATACTTACTTAATTATTTTATAAAATTTCAACTATAAATGATATTTTTATGAAAGTTTACTCTTAAAAATCATGTTAATTGTATTATATAATACATTTTCACTATTTTATATTTATTTTATATTTTTATATTAGTCCTAATTTGTTTTTAACTTTTCATTTATCTCAAATCTATAAATGTGTCAAAATTTAATTAAAAAATTAACATTGTATTTATTCACCTCATAAATATCCAATTTTCGATACTTTTACTAAACATTTAGAAAATGAACTCGTGTTTCTATTAAGCAATAAATTTATTTGCAAATTTGCTTATTTGTGTATTCAAATTGAATGCATTTACAGAGGATTACGTAGGATGTATAATGTCGGTGCTGATAATTATGGTACTGCATGTCGTAAATAATAAACCACGATAAAGTGTACTATTATTCCGTTTCTCTCCGTCTGTATGAGCGCAATTTACGCTAAGAATCGGTCTGTTATAAACTTGCTAATAACATTTATTTCCATTCAAGAATTAAACATTGTATCCTTTCCAATTCGAATAGCGAAACTACGAGAAATCGCGTCGCCTTTCAAAAAACTCATTTCATAAATCAGATAAAACTGCACAACAATAACACTTCATTTGACTTAACTCAATCAGCCAACAGTCTTATTATCTATAAATTTAATACATAGATTGCGGTCAATAGCCCTTTGTGTTAGTAATACAAAAATGTATTAATTACTTGAATTGTTTTATAGGTCATAAGCCAATATCCTTTTGCATTTTTTAAATATATCGAACTGGGGATTGTCCCACTCTTAACACGGCAGGAATATTCTTCATTTAACACCTACGACATTCTTCCAACTCTCAATGCAATCTCGTTTCATGTTGAAAAGTAACGGAACAAATTCGGTACCAGATGGATTCAAACCTATTCATTCTTTGCAGTCGATAAAAGACTTTGGTCCTTATATATATAAAGATGTATAAAATTAAATAAAATATAAATTTTTCATTAAATAAGACAAGAGTTTCTAACTAAATCATAAGATTTGATGCGTATCTTTCAATTAAATGAAATAAATAGTTATTTTTCATTAGAACAATGCGATTATATCAGTGTAAACATGTTCAATTTATTAATTGGATTAATCTAGTGTTATTATTTTCAGCGTATTTCTAGAAATTCACTCGTTACTCTGTCATTTCGTGATGCAACCGATGCAATGTTATTTGTAACGGGAATTAATTCTTAGCGTTATAGCACTTAATGCAATCTGGAACTAACCATATAATATATATTTTAATCTTATTTACAAAAAACAAACATACATTTACAACAAATCTAAAGAAACCTTCTGCTTAAGCATCAATACATCAAATTATTAACTATTTGTATTTATATTATGTTGCACTTGACATTGACAGTCACTTAACTGCAGTAACATTGTTCATAATCTACTTTTACAACGCTTAGTTACAAAGTGACAGCTGTCATTTCGCTATGACAGCTGTCATAAATTTAGTATAACCTAGAATTGGGTCACAGGCTGAGAAGCACTGTCATTAATATTTTTTGTTATTAGATGAAAAATTCTAGTGAATTTGCATATTTATTGTTGTTATTGAAGATAAGTTTAATAATCTTTGTTGTTAAAATTATTTCAATTTAGTTCATCTTTGTGTGTAAATTATAATATTACACTTTTTTTAATAATTTATTACAGTAATGTGTCTTTAATTATTATGATTATATTAGGATTTCCTTTATATTGCATTGTTTTTATTGATTTTATGTTTACTAATTGTATACACATTAAATAATCCTAATAAATACGTCTAATGTTCGTAATTTGCGTAACAATATATGATTATAACTTGCATAATGGCACAATACGTAATAGTGTTATAAATGATGCGCATATTAATATTGAGAGAAGTTTAGAAGCGAAAAGGAGGAACCAAAGAGGGAAAATATTGTAAAACGTTGAAAGGCAAACATTCGTTTTGAGCGTACATAAAATATACATATAATTAATATCTAATTAATTTCTAACTGGAAGTGAATATTGCAGAGTGGAGGCCAGTCGATCCATCCGTTTACGGTAATAATTTGAATAGACTATCGGCAATATTCCGCGCGAATAATTGTAACCATTGACGAGCAGCTCATTAAGGCCCTATTAGTCACGATAACGGGGACCCCTTTTATCCGCGAAATTACTTACGACCAATGTTCTGCTTCTGCATCCTCATTTTTTTTTTCAGAAGCCAATTCTTGTTGCTGTTGTTGTTGTTGTTTTTTTTTTCGATGTTTGTTGAAAACCCATAAATCCATCGGTGGACACTCCTTTAAATCCGTCTAATAGTTAATTTAACATCGGTGCGACGCGAATTCTGCTATAGTATACAAACAGTATCATATTAAGTTAATATATTGGAAAAGATCTATAACAATATAAACAATTTTTATATTAATAATTTAATTTTAACAAATTCATAATTCTACAAATTAATGTTTCAAATTATATTGTTTAAAACTTATACAATACTTATTTTAATCTCCTTTTCCAAATGCAAATAAAAATCTAAGAACACTACGTTTTTTGACGGCTACAAATACATTATTTAAAGTTTGACAGTAAATTGTAATTTACTGTTACAATTTGATTGTTACACGAGTGTCACAAACATGTACTTCATGCTTTAAGTATTATATTCAGTAATTATTCTATAGTTTCTTAATAAGATATTAACAACTTTATAAAAAAAAAACATTGTTCCAATTTTGACAAGTTACAAGTAAAACAAAAACACTCAAAATACTTGTTCAAATATTTGAATTATTTTTAAACTGTATCCGTTTTAATTTTCAAGATTCAAACTGCAAACTTTCTTTATGCATACTGCAAACTAAATTATACAAAATGATTTTTTAGAAAGTTCCAACTTTGACAGTTAACAGGTACAACTGAACCATGAGTTTCACGTCTTTTTTTTCTAGATATTTAGTCAATGCATTCTTTGATTATTTTAATCTACTTTTCCAAATACTAATAAAAATCTAAGAACACTACGTTTTGACAGTAAATTTACTTGTAACTTGTTTATTTTGACATTAAAATTTGAGTGTTACATGAGTGTCACAAATATGTATTTCATGCATTTAGCTATAACTATTCTATTCAATAATTATTCAATCTATCTATACTTTGTTAAGGATATTAACAATTTTACACAAAAAAATATTATTCCAATTTTGACGACAAATTGCAAGTAAAACAAGAACTTTCGAAAAATATTTAAATACAAGTCCAAATATATGAATTATTTTTTAAACTGTATTCGTTCTAATTTTCAAGATTCAAACTGCAAACTTTTTTTATTGCAAACTAAATTATACAAACTGATTTTTTAGAAAGTTACAACTTTGACAGTAAACAGGTACAACTAAACCATGAGTTTCACGTCTTTTTTTTCTAGACATTTAGTCAATGCATTCTTTGATTATTTTAATCTACTTTTCCAAATACCAATAAAAATCTAAGAACACTGCGTTATGACAGTAAATTTACTTGTAACCTGTTAATTTTGACATTAAAATTTTGAGTGTTACATGAGTATCACTAATATGTATTTCATGCATTTAGCTTTAACTATTCTATTTAATAATTATTCAATCTATCTATACTTTATTAAGGATATTAACAATTTTACAAAAAAAATATTATTCCAATTTTGACGACAAATTACAAGTAAAACAATAACTTTAAAAAATGTTTAAATACAAATTCAAATATATGAATTATGTTTTAAACTGTATTCGTTCTAATTTTCAAGATTCAAACTGCAAACTTTTTTTATTGCAAACTAAATTATACAAACTAATTTTTTTAGAAAGTTACAACTTTGCCAGTAAACAGTTATAACTAACCATGTGTATCACGTCTTTTTTTTTCTAGACATTTTGTCAATGCATTCTTTGATTATTTTAATCTACATTTCCAAATATCAATAAAAATCTAAGAACACTACGTTTTGACAGTAAATTTACTTGTAACTTGTTAATTTTGACATTAAAATTTGAGTGTTACATGAATACAAATATGTATTTCATACATTTAGCTTTAACTATTCTATTCAATAATTATTCAATCTATACATACTTTGTTAAGGATATTAACAACTTTACAAAAAAATATTGTTCCAATTTTGACGAAAAATTACAATTGAAACAAGAACTTTACAAAAATGTTTATATACTCGTTTTATTCCCAGTGCATTCAGCTTCAATTTGTAAATTATATTATTATTCGAAATAAGCCAATTTTCAAGTTACAAACATAAATCCAGTGGTACCTCGACATACGAGTTTAATTCGTTCCGTAACCTTGCTCGTATGTCAAATTGCTCGTATCTCAAAGCAATTAGTCTGAGGTTGTAGAAACTGTTGATGTCGGTGTAGTGTGTATCTCGTATCTCAAATCTTGCTCTCATCTCAAAGCAAAATATCGCTCGCTTGGCGGCTCGTATCTCAAAACACTCGTATATTAAGGCATTCGTACATCGAGGTACCACTGTATATTAATATTACATTTTCAAAGTATACATTATTGTTATTAAATGCAAACTAAACATACTAAAATAATACAAATACACAGAACAGAAAAAGAAAACACAATTATCGCCTTTGCTTTCTGTCCAACATATACCATTTTATGTATAGTAAGCATATAGGTTTTTGATCTATTTACCTACTATAGTTTGTTGTAGCACGTGCCTGTCATATATAAGTTATCAAATACCTGTTACTACTTGATAAAAATCACGTAATGTACCTTATGGCAGATCTACATTGATTGCATTTCATATTTTTTCATCTTAGATATATTTTCATTGAATGAGGATTTCGCACGTCGATGAGAATCTCCGTGCCGGCTCGAGACTGTTGTAAAATCGGTCATATTTTGACCTAATAAACGTTCGCCACTTTCACGCAATTAACTTGGAGAGTAGGCATATAAAAATCGCGAACCTCTCTTGCACTTCAACTTTCTTAAGCTACATGTCAACCAATCGCCGCGCACCGCGCGAATGATCCAATTGGTTAATTGCGGCATTTAGTGCACTCGTCCCATTCACATCTTTCGCATCGTAAAAAGACGACCAAATAAAAATACGAGAAGACAGCAGAAACAAACAAGCAAGTAAACAGAGAAGCAAACAACAGAGCGACGGAACCGGTCCAAACATTTCAATTCTGATTTTCCACATGGATGTTGTTGCTGTTTCTGCTGCACTCTACTACTACTTCTACCAGAAAACTCGGCCTCAACGGAGATTCCCATTTTGGAAGACACGAACCAAGTTCTAAGTCCGATTTAATCCGACTATCGTCTCTGCAGATCTTCTGTTTGCTAATTAATTATTAATAGCGCATTGCAAAAGTAACTGTAAGATTTAGAGAGAGAAAAAAAAAGAAGTTTAACGGACGACCGCTTTGGACGTTAATTACTTTTGTGATTTAACGAATTTTACTATTGCTTAGTGATTATTTCATTATCATTACGGTTTTAGATTATCATTCCAAAACAAGTTTACTTCTTTCCATAGTTTGTATACATATTAAATCTATGGAAAAATGCAAATGTATCATCAGTTATAATATATTTTACGGAAAAAATACATATTTAGACACATTACTTTACAATAATCATTTGCTAAACACGTAATTATTCCATTATCATATATTGCCCTCATTTTATAGGCCTATAGCAGAAATAGCATTATAAATATAGTTGCAATAAATGTTGTTCTTATTCGAAATATCAGCAAACTTATTTTATAGTTAACATATACAAATTTGTTCTATATACAAATATGCAAAAGTTATTGAAGATTTATGCTGTTAATTGTTCATCAGAATACACGTTCCAGAATTAGTTTAATATATATTAATTTATTGAGATATTTTTAATTGAAATATGACAAAATTCTTCTCACTTTTTGCTTGTCCCTGGACTTCTTTACAAAATCAAGAAATTACTTCCTCACCCCTTCTTCCAAATAATAAAATCTTACCTAACAGGCTATTTCTAATAAAGTTACAAGAAGAAAGCTCTAACCTGTTTCCAATTGGATCTGGCGTACCGCAGGGAAGCGTTCTTGTACCAATTTTATATCTTATGCACACATCTGATCTGCCAAAAACAAATAAAATAACCATTGCTACGTTCGTTGATGATATAACACTATTGTCAACTGATAATAAGCCAGATATTGCGTCACTAAACCTGCAAACAGGATTGAATCAGATTGAACACTGGCTCAGAGACTGGCGTATTAAAGCCAACGAAACGAAATCTACCCATGTCACATTTACTATGAGAAAGAAAACATGTCCACCAGTAACTTTAAACAACAAAGTACTACCACAAGAGGAACACGTAAAATATCTTGGAATGCATTTGGATAGACGACTCAACTGGAAGAAACATATATGGACTAAGAGAAAGCAATTAGGTATAAAATTCAGCAAACTGTATTGGTTGTTTGGAAGAAAATCAGTGCTATCACTAGATAACAAATTACTAATTTATAAATCCATCCTCAAACCAGTTTGGACATACGGAATACAGTTGTGGGGTGAGCAATTCCAACATCGAAATACTACAGCGATTCCAATCGAAAACTTTGCTCACAATTACCGATGCACCCTGGTATGTCCCCAACAGTGTTTTACATAGTGATCTACAAATCAAAACAGTGAAAAGAGAAATTACAAGCTATAGTGAAAGGTATCAAGAAAGACTCCAATCACACCCAAACAAACTAGCTGAAAATCTTCTAGTAAAGCAAATACAAACATACAGACTTAAAAAGTACAACATTCTAGACTTACCACATAGATTTAATTAATATTATTATATTATATAAAATTATTATAAGTTAATTTTTATAGATGAATACTGTTGAGTTCCCAATCTACATGATAATTGTACCGCCAACAAATTTGCTTAATGTCCTATTTGTGATAGATTGTGAATAAAATAAATGATATACAAAAAAAAAACTTTTTGCTTGTTAAGAATAGAAGTTTTGTAAGCAGAAATTATAATAAATATTATAGAATTTAAAGGAAATTATATAATTGATTAAAGTTAATACTTGAAGGTAATACCAATATACAAAGTCATACAAAATTTGATAAATCCAATGAATGCTAAGGTTTTTCCACCTATTCTGAAAATGTAATTTTCATTTTTAGTCCGAGAAGAATAATAGATCATTTTCTTAATAATTCAAAATTAAATCTGGCCGTTGAAATCTTCCTGTCATTACATCTTTGAACTTGTATTATCATTACATATAAAAAAAGCAGTATATAACGACAAGAGTCTTATTATCGATGCCAGTTTTGTTAACTAATAGACGCGTGGTCTTTCATTCCGTTCCTCCGAGTCCGATATATTTTTTTCACCTCTCTCGTATTCTCTTGCATCCTTCGTTCAGTCCGTAATTGAAAGCTATATACGGTATAAATAAGCTTAGTAATAGTAATTGTTAAAATACGTTTGGCCATCGGCGGCAAATCGTAATTTGATGAAAACCAGTTTCAGAGAGAACTGAATTTATTGAAATTTTGATTTAACAGCAGTGTATCCGATCCAATCAATTCCACGCCGAACGAAAGAAAAGAAGCCACTCCATTATTGTATAATTACTTTAATGCTGATTGCGTCAAATAACGTTACTCCTTCGAGCCGAGGCTGCGCTTCTCGCAATTAGGTCCAAAACGTTAATTAGTTTGGAAGAATCTCTGCATAATTTGTGCGTTTTAACCCGTTTTGTTTTTTGTTCCAAATTGTGATTGGTGAATTTAAATGTAAATCGGACGACTGCGAATCGTGGATGAAGAAAACATCGTGAATCAAGAGGGTCCGTTTCTTACTAAGTGCACTCATCGAGTGTAGGTTTCACAGTTTATAATAATACGACAAGCGATAATTTGTGGCTGTGAACTGCATCGAGTTCACTTTCCGCAAACATTATCCTTCCTATTAAGACCGAGTGCACACAAGTTTTAAGTCTTGGGAAAAGGACTACTGCCTGCGGTTTTCTTCTCTGTTTTTTTTCAGTTAAGTGGATGAGAAATGTGTACCACACAAGTTCACATTTGGAAGCACACTTATCTTCTATTACATAAAAGCAACAACTTTACATTCATTATTATTATATTTATTCATTTAAATTATTAATACTAAAAGCAAAACGTTCTTTAGAATCATTTTCATGTTATTATATACAAACAAAAGTTTGATTTTACTATAATTAAAAGACTGACGTAGTTCGAGAAAGAGCGGAAGCTTTATTGACTTCTGGTCTTTCAAAATTGCAACATCTGCTTTATAAGCAGGTAAAAAACCCATCGTAAACTGATGGAATGGAAGACTTGTCATAGCTTTTATGAGTCTGTTTAAATAAAAAACGTGTATATCTTTTAACAAAATTTATACAAATTTAACCATTGAAAACACATATAAATTATGCTAATACATAATAATATAATAAAATTATAATTATTATTAGTTTTATTTGAATTTAAAAGTATACTTTATATGTTTGAATATGTATGCATAAATGTATAGTACGGGTAATTTGTTCCACCAAGTATCCATTTAAAACCGGACTAATTGAGAACATTGAACCAACAAAAATTAACCATAAAAGGGGAAAAATATAAATATAATTTATGAACTAATAATAACAATTTATTGCAACAATTTAGTCTTATTTACTAGATAGAATAAATTAGTTTTTAAGTAGTTTAAAATTGATGAAGTTTAAATTTGGTTTTTAACTATTTTTATGTTTTATTTCAGATATGTTATAACAAATCTTTTTTTTTGTCAAACACCAATTTATAAAATATTTTGATTATACTGCAAATATTGGACTAAATCATCGTGATTTTTGACTATAAATAAGT
Organism: Nicrophorus orbicollis; assembly: GCA_018845635.1. NCBI lineage: Eukaryota > Metazoa > Arthropoda > Insecta > Coleoptera > Silphidae > Nicrophorus > Nicrophorus orbicollis. The sequence goes on along the minus strand of JAFMTC010000100.1, from coordinate 771,108 downwards.
CCATTAAATATGTAATTCTAATTGTTGAAAATTGAAAAAGAGTAAATTCTAATAATAATAACATTTATTGCAATAACCACTTCAAAAAACATAAAAACTCAATGCAATAGAAAATAAATAAAATACAATTAAATTGTCATCTTTCGGCCCTGTAAATTATATTATTACTATATAATTATTCTAAAACAACTTTAGTAAATTATGTCCTAAAATTGACAAAACTATTCATTTACTCAAAGAATATGCAGATAAGTATACCGTTTTTGGTTTTACTAACTTTATTCATTGGTTTTCAAATAATTGGGTTCGTCGTTTATTCGAGCGTTGAAGTTCATTTATAAAATTTGCTTAATTTGTTACAAACTTATTACTTCCATATTTCCTGAACTATAAATTGTAATTTATATAAAAACCAATTTACATTATAGAATATACATTTAACACTAAAGAATACTAGTTTCTTGTTACTTTTTTGATCTCTGATTCTTATAATTGCAATAAATATTGTTATAATTAGTATTTTCTAAATTTGGAATATTTTAAGAATAGTTATCATCCATTTAGATAAGCTCTCATTAAACAATTAAGTGAGACACTTAGGAATTAACCAGGACGGTTTTTTTTCTGTTAAAACTGGAGAAAACCAAGTTTAAGTGTCATTATTTAGACAGTTTACGTTCAAACGTAAAATTGTTTGCCGGATTAAACGCAAACCTGCGAAATAAAATGAATGAGTTTAAAAAAATATTTAGAAAAAACAAAGTGTATTTAACTCGAGCCACGGAGGATTGCGAATCCATTTCGATGCGCTTTGCCTACTTTGTCTTTAGGCTACACACAGACACAGTTTACATGAATCGAATAAGTTGGAAATGTTCTTCATACAACCTTTGTTTTCTGTGTCATCTCAAATGCCCGTAGTTCATTGTTCCTGACCTTAGGAATATGCTCTTCCTTGATATTTAACGGTCAGTACATTTGAACCAACAATCAATTCAATTAGTTCCTCCATATACAGATTACGTTCCTTTTTGTTGCAACTTTAACAACAGATTTTTACGTTTTATATAATTATAATTATTAGGAGAATCATTATGTATGTTTAATTTTAAAGGAATTGATAATATGCAATTATATTTAGTTTAAAAAAACTAAATTTTTTAGTTAAAGTATATTTTAGTTAAGTAAATTTCAGTAGGCTATTCAGAAAATATACTATAAGTGATTCATATTCTATTACAATAACTCTCAAAAAATTAAGATAAAATATCAATATAATATATAATTATCGTAATATTAGAAACGTGAAATTGTGTAGTATTTCCATTAATAAATCCTCTGCTTATTTTACAATAAATTTATTGAATAACTTTACGTAATTAATCTTGTATTTTCATCAAAAAGAACATCGAAATTTACAGTAATCATTGCTGAAATATTAAATTTTAAAGAATATATGAATAAATACACAGAAAGAGCTCGGTCGTTAGCCATTTTGAGCAATTTTGATGTTGAAATAAATAAATTTAAAAAAATAATATACCTACCAAAATGTTTGTAAATAATTGACTGATTGCTTTTGAGAATATTGAATTGATTTTTTAGTTTAACGGAAGCAATGTTGTATAAATTAATAAGCTTTCATGTTTAGAAAAATGTATATTTTCTATTTGGTTACATAAATCAATGATCTTATAAGGTTGTGTATCTTATAATAAATAAACTAAATATCTTTAACTTTATTATTCGTAGATATGAATTCTCCACATAATATAAATCTTGTATGAGTTCAATATAAATCGAACTGCTTATCGATTACATTACACCTCGAGATTTGAATCCTGTTTGAGGACATATCCGAATTAATTATCCTCTTAACACACGCATTCCAAAAAGAAAGAAATAAATTCCGAAGACGCAAATCCTAGGAAGGCAATCGCAGAGATAGTTTAGCGTCCGATAACTAAAAAAGTCGGAAAATGTTTTACAACGAGGAAAATGCAACAGTTTAACGTATATGGAAAAGCGTATTAATTGATTCCGAATGAATATTCACATAATTACAATCCGGGCATTCGTTTCCTTAGCCTCCTCTGACCGTTACGATTATGGAAATCGATGCTCGAGTTCAAAATTCATCGCATAATTTTTGTAATAAAGTGTGGAATTAGCATTTTACACGGACAACTGTTGAGGTGGAAAAAAAAGGAGCGACGGACAAATTATTAGCAACAACAAGAAAAACGTAAAAACACCGACAACAACAACAACAAGAAAAAAAAAGACGGGTCATTAACGAAGTGAAGAGGTATGAGTCGATGGATGCAACGGTCCGTTTAGAAAACGAAATGTTTTATCGAGCCTCTGAACTCTTCGGCTTCGTACATAAATATTCATGGTGTCCGGCCAATCGCACCATCTAATCGTGGACGTAACATCTCCCGACTTAATTACCGCATCTGTCAGTTAGCTGCTGCCCTAGTAGACCTGTGGCACACGCCGCTCTCGCGACTTTCGACTCTAATCTAGTCCTCCGCTTTGACTAAGGGTGTGTGTTTCGTTTCATCCCCTCCACCGCGCGCTCACGAGTTCAAAGCGCCACGTGCGACCGACATAAGGTGGATACATGTTCAAGAATGCCGAAAAATACTAGCCATGTCAACAGATGCTACAATCCAGGGACGTATTTAGGAAATTATTCTATAAATAAGCTTATTTATCCTTAATAAGTAAAAAGGATAAGATTTTCCTTTAAATTAATTACATTCAAAGATTAGGTTAAATTTCACTTAGAAATGACGGAAATAATCTATAAGGATTATAAATAAAATATAAATATTAATTAAATGACATTTCTACGAGAAATGACAGTTTCTATCAGAAATGTCAATCACAATCGCGAAAAATGTATATTAATTCTCATTGACAAACAATTTATTATCATTAATCAAATATTTACTAAATGATAGTACACCCATACTTCGCTATACGGCATTTCGCTATAACGGCCCTCTTCAATTAAGGCACATTTTCGATTTACGGCCTAAAATGTTTCGCTATAAAAAACGTTTTTTCGATGTCGATATATCTATAAGTTGCCAATCTTGCGCAAGCGCAATAATTGATTCGTTATACGGCTTTTCGCTTTACGGCCAAGTTTCGTGGAACGCATCAAGGCCGTAAAGGGAAGTATGGGTGTATTTCAAATCACTTTATTCACTTTTTACAAAACTATTAAGTAATTTTATTCGAATTAATCTATATTAATTACAGAAAATCGTGACCACAAATGTTGCAAGTGTCATACATTTATTAATTGCAAAAGTCTTATAGTGTTTCAATATTTAAACACTATTACTTTTTTGTTGCATCATAACAATAATTAAGAAAAATTGAAAGTAAATAATAGATTTTTAATACAATTTAACATAACAGATACATAAAGTTTACGTATTTTGTTAGTTTTTATATAAAATATAACAAAATTGGATTTATAGGCAATAGCTCTTTAAAATTATTATTAATACGTGTATTTTTTCGTTTGCTTTTTGTTCCTTTCAATTTATATTGTAATAACGAAATAAATAGATTTGTTCAATTATAATTATAAATACAAAAATAAATAAAAAAGCTTACAGAAGTTATTACGTAATTTACAGAAGCGATTAACGAAAAACACACAGAAGTGAATTTAACAAGATTTTCGGTTGGAAACCGATTACGGAGGTAATTCCAAATAGATTTGTCGTGATCTTTAGATGCGCCTGTGCTGTACTTGAAAACAATGTCGAAAGGAAACTCCATAACTCACATTGCAGGGGTTATTGACTTCGGTATTAATTTTCTTCTTCTTCTACTACTACTACTACTTCTACTACAAGTAACGAGCACGAGTAATTCCTAGATGTATCCGAGTCCGAGTGTCTGTTCAAGTTTTTTTTCTTTTTGTTGTTTCGCTTTCTATTCTTTCCTTCCAATTTTGTTCTTATAATTGTTACTTTATAGGATCGTTAAAAGGTCAAGGATGGCCGTTTCTTGAAAATCCTACAATTCGCCAAACAATGAATGTCATTGTCGGAGGCGAACAAATCAAAATTCGTACGTTCGATACTTATTAATATTATTAAATATAAAATATTCTTTCTTTTGTTGCTCTTTTGAATAGATACAATACTTTGAATGTAGTAATATTTTATAGTAGCCTCGATTATAAATGCTGCGGTCGATAGCCCTAAGATCAGAAGGTTTTTTTGTTTATTGTATATTTCTTTTCTTTGTGTATTCTTTTAAGAAACTAACAAACATAAGAACAATGTTTTGTATACACTCAATCAATTGCGGATTGAGAACAGTTGGGACCTCTGTATATACTGGTGGGGCCCTCAAATCATTTTGTTTAGGACCCTCAAAATATGAGTATCCACCTCATTATCCAAATATATAATAAATGATCTTAACGAAGTGCTGAAACTTGCTGAAATAAGTATTCACGTATTTAATTTCAATTTATATTGATATTTTTTTAAAGAACTTTTATGATACTTAAGATTAGCTTAAGTTGTCTTGGTTTAGGTTGTAATAGATAGAATTATGTTCTTTTATTTCATTTTATTAACTTTTTAATATAAAATATGCTTAAATTTTCAATATAATTTCCAATAACCAACAATCTTCTTCTATTGGAATATAAAATGTACAGTAAGTTAATCAATGTTTATTTAAAAAGTAATAATAAAATCGTTGAATCAAGTGAAATTTCAAGATATTATGTAAGTTTTGATAACATTTTAGTTACTTTATAATAAATAGTATTGCATTAAATATAATAATAACAACTAAAATAAATAAATTCATAATAATAATAAAAAAGATATAATAAAAGCAATAATAGAAAGGCTATCGACCAGTGGTCTTTCCGCCGAATTTTCTTATTTTAATAATTAGATAACTTTCTGTGTAAATTTATTATAAGCAAAAACTTGCATAGATCACTTAATTCAAATTTTATTCTAAAGAAACTAATTATTGAATGATGTTTATTATTTTAACAATTATATAATTTTCTGTGTAAATGTACTGAAAATTGTTTTTTTTTTGAGCAAAAATGGGTATAGATCTGATTATAGAAATTATTGAATGAAGTTTGTTTTAGTGAGAATTGTATAATGTTCTGTGTGAACCGAATGAAAGTAGGTTGAATTTGAAAGAATAAAACTGAAGCCAACCCTGTGGTCGGTATCGGGTGTTGAATCTAGCGGCACGCGACTAGAGCAGGTCAGTATCAACCCCGGACTCGATCAGTTATTCGACTTCCGCACTTCCGTATACTTGGGTCATCGATCTAACCCTCCGCACGTTCAGTTCAGTTCGAGTCGAGTGTTAAAGAGGAGAACAAATGCAGCTGCAACAATAATAATAATAATAAAAGGAACATTAAAGACGATCCGAAATAGAAATAAGTTTCCCTCAAAGAAACGCGAAGTGAAATATGTTTGAATAGATTGCGGAAGATCGGAACCGATGATGAGTGTAATAAAACCATTCGCAAATCGCCTAACGCAAGACATGAACGTGTACCAAAACTACGAGAACTACCAAAACACCAGTTACAGCTTCATAAATCTCTCGAATCTCCGTTACGACGACCAGGCAACGATAAAACTGGAAAGGGATTTCAACATCAGGATAAGCGAGCAACCCGAGCAATTCGATGCGGATACCTTCGACAGCTTCTCCTCGGCCGCGGATTCCTACTACCATTTCGAAGGTACCCACAACAACAATAACAACAACAACAACAGCAGCAGCAATAGCAGCAACAATAATGGCACCTTCGAAACTGCGAGTCTTCCCGACGCGAAGGCGAAGACGAGGAGCAGGAAGAGGTGCATCGTGAGGGAGAGACCGCCGTCTCCGACGGTGATGAAGAAGCGGCGGTTGGCGGCGAACGCAAGGGAACGAAGGAGGATGAACGGGTTGAACGAGGCCTTCGACAGACTGCGACAGGTCATTCCCAATCTGGAGACGGACCAGAAGCTCAGTAAGTTCGAGACGCTGCAAATGGCACAGACGTACATTTCCGCGTTGATGGACCTTCTGCAGCGAGATTCTATGAATAGATAACACGGCTCGCGCAATAATCTACTTCCATCATCATCATTATATTTATTTCTCACAGTACTTTAAATCATCATCCGTGGAAAACCGACTTGTTTACTACCCACGTAATAATCATCATAATAATCGTAGCAACTCGACTATATTAATAAAATATCACAAATCATTTAAGAAGAAAAAATGCATCTCAACAAGAAGAAAAACAAACATAACTGTTCACAATGAACATTCTCCGAGTTCATAAAGACATTTTACTGAAACCCGTGCAGCATAATTCTCCAATAAAATTATTCTCCACGTGTTTATTTAAGATTGATGCACCAGAAAACCAAACTCGGATCGTTATGAAATAATTTTTATATAAAGTGTTATATTAATCTGTTAGAGTAAATTAGCTGAAATACTATTAGATTTTCTTGCGTTTTTTTTTATTATGTAAGTGATTGCGGATCACGGACATCTGTATAGATAGATCAGGTACTTTCTAGTCCAGAACCAAAATTTATTTCTAAGTTTTATTTATACTTTGTACATGTATTTAACTATATTTTATAATAATTCTAACTATATAAGACAAAGATGTATTTATCAGCAATTTGATCTCTTATATTTATATGTTCTCTTCATACGTGTATATTTAGCAAATCAATCAAATTGATGAACTGCGTTCATAAAACCAAACAGCCTAAATTTTATATTTAAATGTAATTATTTAATAAAGATATATTTTAATTAAATACTGTCTACTTTTTATTGAAAAATGCATTCATTCAAATCTTTCAATCAATTTATCATCAAAAACTAATAAAATATTAACTTTAAATAATAGATATTTTCATACTTTCTATTAAACTATAAAACTTAAACAATAAATGCAATAATTTTTCAACGATTCGCAAATATTTGTCCATAATCAAAACTTTCTTTAAAAATGATTAACTTTCAATAATCTTAACCTTTCTTTGAATAAAATATTTTATGTTCACTGTAATGTTTAGTACTCTTAAACATTACTTAACTATTATATTTTTTTAAAAATTCTAATTTAATTTTCTCTTTCATACTTTTCAATTATTAATTAATTAGCAATATACTGTTACTTTTATATAGATGAATAACTTATATCAAAAATTATTCAAATTTCGTCTTTTCTGCAAGTTGAATATAACAAATATGTTATTTTTCTTGTAGATAAGTTGCTAACATCAATAGTTATACAAATTTCATCTCTTATTATGTACAAAATACACTAAAATTCATTCATAAATGGCGAATATAATACATAAATTACTTTTATAGATGAATTGCTTATATCAAAAATTATTCAAATTTCGTCTTTTCTGCAAGTTGAATATAACAAATATGTTATTTTTCTTGTAGATAAATTGCAAACATCAATAGTTATACAAATTTCATCTGTTATTATGTACAAAACACACGGAAATTCATTCATAACTGACGAATATAATACATAAACTACGTTTGTAGATGAATTGCTTATATCAAAAATTAGACAAATTTCGTCTTTTCTGCAGGTTGAATATAACAAATATGTTATTTTTCTTGTAGATAAATTGCTAAGATCAATAATTATTCATATTTTATCTATTGTTATGTACAAAATACACTAAAATTCATTCATAAACACCGAATATAATACATAAACTACGTTTATAGATGAATTGCTTATATCAAAAATTATTCAAATTTCGTGTTTTCTGCAAGTTAAATATAACAAATAAGTTATTTTTCTTGTAGATAAATTACCTAACATCAATAGTTATACAAATTTCATCTCTTATTATGTACAAAATACACAAAAAAATCATTCATAAATGGCGAATATAATACATAAACTACGTTTATAGATGAATTGCTTATATCAAAAATTATTCAAATTTCGTCTTTTCCACAAGTTCAATATAACAAATAAGTTATTTTTCTTGTAGATAAATTACTAACATCAACAGTTATACAAATTTCATCTCTTATTATGTACAAAATACACCCAAATTCATTCATAAATGGCGAATATAATACATAAATTACTTTTACAGATGAATTGCTTATATCAAACATTATTGAAATTTCGTCTTTTCTGCAAGTTGAATATAATAAATAAGCAATTTTTCTTGTAGATAAATTGCTAACATCAAAAATTATTCAAATTTCATCTCTTATTATGTACAAAATACACTAAAATTCATTCGTAAATGGCGAATATAATACATAAATAACTTTTATAGATGAATTGCATATATCAAAAATTATTCAAATTTCGTCTTTTCTGCAAGTTGAATATAACAAATATGTTATTTTTCTTATAGATAAATTGCTAATATCAATAGTTATACAAATTTCATCTGTTATTAAGTACAAAATAGACTGAAATTCATTCATAAATGGCGAATATAATACAGAAACTACGTTTATAGATGAATTGCTTATATCAAACATTATTCAAATTTCGTCTTTTCTGCAAGTTGAATATAATAAATATGTTATTTTTCTTGTAGATAAATTACTAACATCAATAGTTATACAAATTTCATCTGTTATTATGTACAAAACACACGGAAATTCATTCATAACTGACGAATATAATACAGAAACTACGTTTATAGATGAATTGCTTATATCAAAAATTATACAAATTTCATCTTTTCTGCAAGTTGAATATAATAAATATGTTATTTTTCTTCTAGATAAATTGCTAACATCAATAGTTATACAAATTTCATTTGTTATTATGTACAAAATACACTAAAATTCATTCATAAACACCGAATATAATAAATAAATAACGTTTATTTAGATGAGTTACTAATATCACAAATTATTCAAATTTCCTTTATAAAATTGTATAAGTACCATTTCATGCAAAAGTTGCGAACAATACAGTTACTAACAGCCTAAATTTACCCACTTTACCTTCTGTTCACGGAAGTCCCATTTCGCTCTCGCATTTCAATTTCATTAAAATATTAATGCTTTTCCATATTTATTGCATCATCTGTCCGCTGTTCGGAATAATTCCCCAATAAAATTATGAAAATTTTTTGACGCGCACAAAATAAAAACACAGCGATTCTCACGCTCCAAATAATAAGTAACAATGATGATAACAGCGTTTTCTCTTAATAGTTTATACTTTTCGTTGTTGCTGCAATTTCCTACATCTCTTTATTTTATTTTTTTGTTTGTTTGTTGAAGTTTGTTTAATATTCAACATGTCGTAGACGAAAAAAATTCAAATAAACGTTGAATTTTATTTATATTTTTTTCTTCTTCTTCTTCCAGCGACACTCGCTGTACGTGTGTGACGTCTCGTCACGCCGACTATTTATTTAATAACAGTTTCTGAATTTCTCGGTAAATATAATATCTCAAAAAAATGTAAATACGGAGACGTTTTCTCTGTAAATAATATCTTCGTGTACATAGGTACATGATGCAAATACAAGTGTCATCATGTAGTGTATAGCATCATCTCAATTGGAATTTACACAATAGATTTTTATTTTAAATCAATATTTGCGATCATCGCAATTTCAAATTTCAATAACTTTTTATTTTTGACCGCACGCAAATTCATTGAAATTTTTAGTAAAATCTTGTTTAACTGTGCTAAATTAAATTATCTTCATGTTGTTTTCAATTCATGTTTGTTAGTATCAATAATTCGAGAAAATGCAATGATAATTGAAGTCATTAAATAACATTAATTACTTTATAATTTGAAATTAACATTTATACTTCAATTCAATTACCTTGACTACAAACAAAATAGCATTTATTGCAACAACAAAAAATTGTAAACTGTTATTACTGCAAAGGGCTATAGTTATTCTACCCTAAGAATTATACATCTTTATTGCTTAAAATTTGGCCAAAGGGCTGAAGAATTTCTGCCTTTTTAGTAATAAAGATAAAGATAAAAACACATACAATGTTTATACAAATATTGATTGTAAGTCTTTCCGCCTTGTTTTTTTTGCACACTTTTGTATACTTATATTTGTCATTTATCAATACTTTTATTAGACTTCAAGTGTACTTGTTCTGTATTTGATTTATAGAGATTTAATAATTGAAAATGTGTAAAAAAAAGTTTAAATTTGAAACATGTGTGGATATAATTTAAAAGGGATTATAAAAGAACCTTCTTTAGCTTTTCCAATAAAATAATCTTCGACCGTATCAAAGGAATAAAGGAAAGAGTTGGGGGGTATAATTAAATATAGGAGATAGTCAAATATCAAGTTGTTTTCTCTCTATTGAATTCAACGGAAACGGAGGAGTCTCGGAGAGGCGCGTGTCTGTCTGGGGGGTTGTTATTAATGAAGCACCTGTCGGCCCCATTAGTTTATTGTACGCGTTATTAAATACACCATTATCGTACAATCTAAATACGATTTTAGAACACGTAAATGGCCACGATGAACCGGATCCTCCGTATTAATTGCATAACATTAACACAGAACTCTTTTTCGCACCGAGGTTTCGGTGCAAATGTAACGGTCTCTCGTTGGTTTTCAGCGAAACCGAAAAGAAACAAACACGACAAAAATCGTTAATGGACGAAGATCACAAGAATGGAATAGCTATCAGCGCTCATGAATGAACCACCTAAGAATTTAATTGATGGAAATCGCCTCTATTTCAATTAGCAAAACGCTGCAAACGTTTTTCCATCCAGGATTAATTTCTGCATTTAGAGCGGCAACAAAGGCAGCGGCAACGGTTAGTTACCTGATACTAATTGCCTCCTTTGTCCTCATCCTACCCACGTGGGATCTCGTTGAACCCATCGTTATTATGTTGCATGTTTTGCTGTAACTATTAAGTGTTTTGTGATGTTAAATCAATTGTCACAATTCGTTTACTTTGACGTTGCCCAAAAAAATAAACTATTTACATGTGCATTTAATGTTCATCGATATTCTTACGAATATACAATGAATTACTATAAAATCAGAGGGAGACCGGACGACCCTAAGAACATTGCGTACCAAATGCAGAACAAATCTCTAGAATCATTGGTGAAGGTGGACAAATTGAGCAAATTGAAGCCGCCCAATCCGAGAGTTAGGCTTGGAACCGCTCCGGCGATGATGCATCATCATCCTAGCCAGATTAACGATCCATTCGTCGTCAAGAAACTGACAATCAATAAAACGGAGACCATCCAGGATCGCATCAAGACAGAAATATACCAGAAGGTCGTTCCGAACGTCCCTGAGAAGCCTATAAACCGCGAGGAGAAGACCATGCAATTGATCAAAGAGATTTTGAACGACAGCTTCGTTACCAAATTGGAGATAGAACGCGATGACGCCGATGTGATCAAAACGATCGAGGAGACTCAGAGGGAGATTAATTTGGCCGCGAATCAGCTGATTGAGATCAACAAGTTACTGGAAAAGAAGAAGAGCGATGGTTCTTTAGCGGATGGGAAGGACGAAGGAGTGAGGCAACGACGACCGAAGATGACGCTGAAACAGCTAATCAAATACAATCATAGGAAAGGGTGGGAATGGATGTCCAGTCAGTACCTTGAAAACATAAACGATAAAAACAATTGATTCGATGAATATTCAAATAATAAACAGAACAAATTTTGCTCATTCAACCAATTTCAAGTTTGAATTCTTAACACAAATTTCTTAAAACCATTGCATTGAACACTAAATAAACGAAAGTAGTTTGAAATTGTAATGCAACAAGATGTACATCTTTACAAGTTAATGAGTATTTTCCCTTGTACATTTGTCTCCTTTGAGAGTAATTTACCATAATGGAATACCTTCTAAAAAAACTTGAAATATACGCTCGTAAAGTATGTATGCAACACTATTTTCATCACAGCGTTTGTAATTAAACTATTTACTTTTTAAACCTTTTAATCTAAGGTGTATTGTAGAAATAAGACAAAGTTATAATATTAATCTATTTATTTAAAGTATTTTTCTACTACGCATCGATCTGTTTCTCCGTAGTTTTGGTGTCCGGAGCAACGGCGCCGATTTCCTTCAGCAGCTTCATTTTATCTTCAAAGTAGTTCTTGTACCATTCGATATGGTCCGTCTTCTCCTTAACGGTCATATAAGGATTCTTCGAGAGACCCACGCAAACCAATTCCATGAAATGCCTGACCGGACCTTTGTGAGGACACCAGGGTTCCAAATGCCTGTCCATGAAAACGTGATCTGCGAAATACACATTTTTCTCATCCTCCATGCCTTGCTCATTATCGATAGGGAATTTCCACAGTTTGCCCTGCTCCGTCCACAGGATCATTTCTTGGAAATAGTTTGAAGGCGGATGGGTGACGGCCATCCTCAATTCGCGATTTTCCAAAGTCGTCCACGTGCTATTTTCCTTTTCCTGGTACGTTTCTGGTGGGGACGTGAAGATGCCCAGAGGCTCTTCCCCGAACAAATCTATGGGTTCGCTGTACACAGCAACTTCTTGTTTGGCCGGACGACGTTCTCTGGGTGGACCTCTTTGTCCGTTATTCTGATGCCTGCTTTTATCGAGCAATTGCCTAACTTGATCCGCTCTCGAGACGGAAACGGGAGATTTTGTCTCCCTATCGATTTTCATACCCTTAACAATGTCACTGAAATTGATTAAATTTAATTTAGATCACCATTAATTGAGCAAAAGCAAAACCTTAAACTAGCAGCGGGCTTCTCCAGATCTTCTTTAACTGGATTCAACAATTTTGATAACAACTCTGATTCAGTTTGCTTAACATTTCCACCCATAGATTCAGCAACATTTTTCACTGCCTTCACAATTGTTTTTTCTAGAAAGAGCAAAATATAAATGAAAGATCAAGTGATGTATAAAGTTAATTACCAATAGGTTCTTTTTTAACAGATTTTGTTGCAGCTTCTTGTCTCAATGCCTTTCTGTTTCCAGGCTTAGCCAAATCCAATTTCACTTTAGTATCACTCTAAAAAACATTGATTAATTCAAATCTTTAATATTAAGTTAACACAACTTACATCAACCATTTGTTTTAGCAGAGTATTCAGTTTTTTTATTGTTTCTCTATTGTTTTTGCTTTTCTGAGCTTCTTCATCTTCTGGTTTATCTGATTTGGAGCAGTACAATCGCTGCAGCATATAGTAATTAGGTTTCAAAGATTTCTTGGCGCTGCTTAAAGACCTACATTTGATATTCATTAATTATAGTATTAGATATTACATTTTCCATAGATAATTAATTTACCTAACAACGAATTGAATATTGGCCATAGTAAATCTCTTAATTTTAACCTATCATCAAATTAGGTTATGAAACAAGTTGACACTATTATTTTTTTCTTGGGTTGGTAGATATTTTGTTTTCCTGTTGTTGGCATACAAATATGAAATCTTAAGTGGCTAGAACATACACTTCCCGCCTTTAATTTAGTTTTTGTTGGTTGCCGTGCTTGTTTGGATATGTGTATTTTCGTATGCCTAGAAAATAGTTGTGCAAAGTATTCGAAGTATTGTAAGAGGGAACAAGTTAACGTACACAAACAAACGCAGTATTAATTTTCATAAGTATATTTATAATTTATAGTTAATCACTCAGCTGAACAAGTAAGTTGTATCATCGTTATTTACGTATTTTTCTTCTAACAATCATTGTCTGTTTGCAAATATTTTAGATATGTCAACAAAAAGGCGTCGTGCAAGTGCAACTGAAGAGATTGGAGTCAAGAAAGCCAAACGGATCAAATGTACGTAACATCAAGAAAATACCAATTTTGTCGCTCCAGCAAATAACATAACCTCAAATAAAAATCGTGTATTTCTAGTTATTGCAGTTATCTTTGAGGTTATATAAGTTGTTCATCGTTATTTTCTGATTTGCAGTTTCCTTGGACAGTGTCTTGTTGCCTAGTATTTCCGAAAATGGTGTTGTCTTGGTTACCGGAGCAGGAGATTTTGGTCAATTGGGACTGGGTCCTGATATATTGGAGAAGAGCAGACCTGCCTTAATAAAGTTGGATCATGAAATTGTGGATATTTGTGCTGGAGGAATGCACACAGTGTGTTTAACGAAGGAAGGCAAAGTAAGTGTTTTCATTTCCCAAAACTTGAATCCCTGATAACATTATTCTGCTTGTGGTAGGTCATCACTTTTGGTTGCAATGATGAAGGAGCATTGGGAAGGTCTACAGCTGAAAAGGAGGAAGCAGAATTCATTCCAGACTTGATTGAACTGCCATCAAAAGTTGTACAAATTTCAGCTGGAGACTCGCACACAGCAGCATTATTAGATGATGGCAGGGTTTTCGCCTGGGGCACATTCAGGGTATGTCGTAACACGAATTCGAAAGATTATCATTAATTTCATATTTTGTCAGAAAGAGTAATGTGTTAATCTTGGAATACTTAATTCATATGTAGGACTCACATGGAAATATGGGTTTAACTTTATCTGGTAACGAGAAATTACCGTATGAAATTTTACCTGGTCAGCACGTAATGAAGATTGCATCGGGAGCGGATCACATAGTGTTCCTAACGAAACAAGGTGACATATACACTTGTGGCTGTGCCGAGCAAGGCCAGTTGGGTAGGACGTCGATCAGGACCAGCAGTCGCAACGCGAGGAACGGATTTGGTAAAGGACAGCTTGGTAAACTCAACTAACAATTAACAAATTGTGCAATTATTAACCGACGATGTTCCATTTTTTATTTGATATTTTTTTAGAGAAACTGCTGCTTCCCGGACCGATCAGTTTGAAGGCGAGCCTTCGTTTGCATTTCGACAACATATGGGGTGGGACGTACGCGACTTTCGCTAAGGTCGCCAACAAAGATGATATCTACGTATTTGGACTGAACAACTATTATCAAATCGGTTTACCGAACACAGTTCCTCAGTACCTCCCTAAGTTATCTAAAGACTTTTCAAAATACAAGTGGGAGATGATTTGCTCCGCTCAGCATCACACCATCGGTTTGACTAAAGACGGTAAAGTGTATGCCATAGGAAGAAAGGAGTACGGACGTCTGGGTTTGGGCGAAGATTGCGAGGAAGCTCAAGAGCTGATCAAGATTCCTTTCTTTGCGGATAAGAAAGTTGTGACCATTGGATGCGGTTCGGCGACTTCCTTTGCCGTTACCGATGACGGAAAACTGTACGGCTGGGGTATGGGCACCGTCGGCCAAATTGGAACCGGAGATGAAGAGGATTGCGTCGAACCGACGCTGATCAAGAGCAAGCAAATGGGCGATAGGAAAGTCTTCAGAGTCACGAGCGGTGGACAACATACTGCTATTTTGGCCATGAACAGCGATAACAACAATACGAAAGGTGATGAGGGGAAAAACGAGAGCTAATGATAAACAAATAACATAAATAACAGGAGAATGAAAAATATAAAATGAAATTTCAAAATCTTGTTTTAATATATATATATATAGAGATGTATTGACTATTATAATTGATTACTTGTTCTTATTTAGTATATGCCTTTACAGTCATTACCAAATAGAGACTTTTTTAAGTATTTATGTTACTTAAACTGCAGCATTGCTCAATGTTGTCTTACCTTTCACGTTTATATAGCTGCTATCAAAATAGCAATCATATTTGTTTCAAATAATTGATCATTTTTATAATGATTCTTATATAATTTCTGTTTGTAATTGTTTTCTTTATGATTGTATTAATAAAAATAAATTGATTTACATTTAAATTTCGTCTTTTTCATTAAAGCCTTAAGCCATATGTATTTAAGTTACATATAACTTTAAAACTAAATTCAGTTTTTCTGTAATATAATAATTAAAATCTATTACGTAATATTTAGATTCTGTTCACGAATTTCCAAAATTATTTGTGTACAATAAAATCTGTTTAATGCTTTTTGCTACATCAATATTTTTATGGTTAATATAGTGCAAATTAAAGTATTATAATACAGGAAACCCTCCGTTTAAGCCGCAGTTTCGTTAATGCAGGATAGGAAAGTCTTCAGCAGGGGGTAATCGTCTTATGGGAAAATTTTTGTTTCTGGCCGTGGTGGCGCATGGTTATTTACTCGGTAATGCGCTTGGCACCGCCACATGCATTACCGCCAAATAGTTTGAAACTAAAAATAGATTTTCCACTTCTTTTTGTTTACTTTTCCTTTATATTTTATTTGCGGACATTAGTGAAACTAGTTTCCAGGGTGACACAAGAGCATAGCTTTATTTTCAGCCAGTTGGTATGAGACTGAAGCACCATTGCTGGGAGAGAAGAAGAATTCGAGTGG
>JAFMTC010000100.1:721402-753004 GCA_018845635.1 Nicrophorus orbicollis | reverse complement strand
TATTGAGGTTATGTAACTTTGTTTTGGAAAATAGTTACCCCGGTAACTCACTTGGAACGCCACTTGTTTTCAGAAGTTCCATGATACGCCACTACATGGGCTATGATTACCCCTGGTCTTCAGTTCAGTTGGTAGCGTACCACTGACCCATGCTTTACAGAGTAGAAGAATTGTGATGATAATGTAGAATTCTGTATATTTATAATTTTATATATAAATATTATTATTTGTTCCTGTGTATTATTATAAACTACTTCTAAACTATATTTTTAATAATATGTGCATATATATATATATCAATTATTGCGTTGAGGTACCAGGTTGGGGTATTCTGATATAAGCGTTAATATATATATATTTTTTTTAATCATTGGCAACAGTGATTTGTAAAATTCGTTTTGATGGCGCTATTATAGGTAAACAACATAATAAACACAAATGAAAACAATATGGCGAAGTGTGAGATGCGTGACTAGTTTGCTCTGTTAATTTATCAGTTATATGTTGTAACAAATTGATATAAACCTGTGAATGTAAGAGGTGTGCATTTGTGAGATGTTCGTGTATTGAATTTGTTAAGTTGTAGTTAGTACTAAATATAGGCGTTATGGGGGACAGTGAAGATGATCAAGAAGCACCAGTGGATGCCCTCACAGGTTTCCTCTTTGGCAACATCAATGAAGATGGTCATTTGGACAGTGATGTATTTGATGAGGAGACCCAGAAGCAGTTGGGATCTTTGGGGAAGTGAGTAACAAGTTTCTTATATCTTTTTCGAGCAATTGCAAATATTCATCGAGTGTCAATACATATATTTGAAAATTAGTAAACTATTCCTTATTATTGAATAATATGTTTATTATAGATTAGGATTTGGTTCAATTTTGAAAGACATGATTGGGGACGAGAAGACTCAAGATAACAGTTCAGACAGTGACTCTGAATTTCAAGATGCTTTTAGACATCATTCAGATGATTTGCAGCTCTCTGATGAGGAATTAAATGGTATACATTGAGCTACTTTTAAAGTTTCAATTAATCTGAGAGTATCTTTTTTATTATACAGGTTCTAAGCAAGCTGAGAAAGATTCAGCCGCTGTTGATTATTCAGATATAAATGAGTTGGCAGAGGATGATAATAGTGACACAAAAGTAAGCTCAGAAAATTGCCATATAATTTTTTTCTTACAACCAAATTCTTTAAATATAACTTAGGAAAAATCAGAAGAGGTGGATTACGATGCTGATGACGAATTGAAGTCTAAAGATGTAAAATTGATGCCTCCACCACCCATACCAAAATCAGAAAATGGCACAGATGAAAAGAAGAAGTTTGAAACACCTTTGGCAGCTATGAGGCCATCAAAATATGCGGATATAGATGTCACAGATTTTTTTCCTGATTTCAGACATGGACATGTATGTATTCTTTATTAAGTAATTAATACTCATATTTAACAAAAACATATTGTTTATTAGGTGTTACGATTTTCTCGACTCTTCGGACCAGGAAAACCAAGCAGTCTTCCAAATATATGGCGAAATGTTCGCAAGAAGCGCAAAAAGAAAAAAATGAAGGAAGACTCGAATCAGCACGATTCCGACAGTGCTTCTGACGAGGAGAAACCAAAATGTAGGGGATGGAGCTTCGATTACGCACCTGTTCCACCCTCTGATCAATGTCAAACTGATGATGAGGATAAGTTCAGAATGAAATTGGAAGCGATTGCTGTTGATACGTCAAAAGAGGCAAACGCCAAAGATGATACAGGTCCTAAAGCCGCAGATTGGAGGTTCGGTCCTGCACAAATCTGGTATGATATGCTTGAAGTACCGGAAACCGGGGAGGACTTTACGTACGGTTTTAAAGTCAAAGATGTATGTAATCATTGAAACATTAGTTGATTAGTACTATTAATTGATTCTTCTTTCCTAATAGAAAAATGAAGACGCTGTTGAGGAGATTATAAGATACGATGAAGAGAATAGTTTCCCTGATGATTCTTTCTTAATGGTAACACAACTGCATTGGGAAGATGACGTTGTGTGGGACGGAAACGACATCAAGAATAAGGTTCGTGAATTGTGATGTATCTGCGAAACGTGTCCTCGATTTGTTGCTATTCGATCAAAACAGTTATTGTATTGGTTACATAAACGCTTGGGTACACTGTTTCTATGTTATTGTTTAAATTTATGAAGGTGTTACAGAAGCTCAATTCCAAAAGCAACGCCGCTGGTTGGGTTCCGAGCAGCGGGAACAGGACTGCCCAAGCCTTCAGTCAACCCGGAAAAGGCGGAGGCATTCTACCTGGGACTGGTAGAATGCCTCCAATACCGGCACCTCCCCTACCCGGAGCTAAAATTCTATCGAAAAATCAGCTGTGAGTTACTTATTTAGTATTAATTAATTTTATTTCATCCCTGGGTTTCCTTGCAGAGCTTTGAATAAACGCAACGAACCGGAACAAGATGATACTTGGTATTCCATTTTCCCGGTTGAAAACGAAGATCTTGTATACGGTGTATGGGAGAATGATGTTATTTGGGATTCAGATAATATGAAATCCGTACCGAAACCATCTATCCTGACGCTGGATCCCAACGATGAGAACATTATTCTGGGAGTGCCAGATGACATTGATCCGTCCAAGCAAATTGCAGGTAATTTTTTTTTTGAATCTTTATGGAATATTTGTTAAATTTGTGTTTTATAGGTCAAGCTACACCGGTTAAAGTAAAAATTCCGCATCCTCACGTGAAGAAATCAAAGATTCTGTTAGGCAAAGCAGGTGTCATTAACGTGCTGCAGGAAGATACGCCACTGCCGCCGCCAAAATCACCAGATCGTGATCCATTCAACATATCCAACGATATGTAATTATTATTAATATAGATTATATATATATATTTGTAATTAACCAATTTTGATTTTAGTTTCTACATGCCGAGATCGTCCGAAACTACATTACGTTTGAAAGTGGGTGGTGGCAATTTGATTCAACATTCTACGCCAGTTGTTGAGTTGCGTGTGCCATTCATACAAACGCACATGGGACAAATGCGTCTGAGGAATTTCCACAGGCCTCCTATTAAGAGGTTTTCGCATGGTCCTTTGGCCCATCCAGGTCCGCATTCAATTCTTGCACTCATCAAGCACATCAAAAAGAAGGCAAAACAACGTGAAACTGAAAGGATGGCATCAGGTGGTGGAGATGTGTTCTTCATGAGAACACCGGAAGATTTGACTGGGCGCGATGGAGATATCATTTTATTAGAGTTTTGTGAAGAGCATCCACCACTGATGAATCAAGTAAATGAAATACATTTTTTTGGTTTTCTGGTAGTTAATTTTAACGTTTCTTAGGTCGGCATGTGTTCAAAATTGAAAAATTATTACAAAAGGAAGGCAGGGAAAGATTCGGGTCCACCTACTTACAAATACGGCGAAACGGCTTACGCTCACACCTCCCCGTTTTTAGGTATCTTACACCCAGGACAATCAATACAAGCCGTTGAAAATAATATGTACAGGTATGTATTGTAAATATTATATTTTCATTGTTTATAATATTTTTGCATATGCAGGGCTCCAATTTACGAACACAAAATAAACGAGACCGACTTTGTAATCATCAGAACGAGGAATCAATATTACATAAGGGAGGTGGATGCGCTTTTCTTAGCGGGACAAGAATGTCCTCTTTATGAAGTTCCAGGTCCAAATTCGAAGCGTGCAAATAATTTCGTTCGTGACTTTCTACAAGTCTTTATTTACCGGTTATTCTGGAAGAGCAGAGACTCGCCACGAAGGATAAAGATGGACGATATCAAGAAAGCTTTCCCATCGCATTCCGAGAGCAGTATACGTAAACGCTTGAAGCTTTGCGCAGACTTCAAACGTACTGGAATGGACTCGAATTGGTGGGTTATTAAGCCAGAATTCCGACTACCATCAGAAGAAGAAATTCGAAACATGGTATCTCCGGAACAATGCTGCTCGTACTTTAGTATGGTCGCTGCTGAGCAGAGACTGAAAGACGCAGGTTACGGTGAAAAATTCTTGTTCACACCAGCAGATGACGACGATGAAGAAATGCAGTTGAAAATGGACGATGAAATCAAAGTTGCTCCATGGAACACGACTCGTTCCTACATCCAAGCCATGAAATCTAAGTGCTTACTACAGCTTACCGGACCTGCTGATCCTACTGGTTGTGGTGAAGGATTCAGTTACATTCGAGTACCTAATAAACCAACAGTATGTCCACAAGCTTAGTTCTTAAACGATATCTGAATATTAAATATTTCGATTTCAGCAAACTAAAGAAGAACAGGAATCGCAACCTAAAAGGACGGTCACAGGAACCGATGCGGATTTACGTAGATTATCATTAAACAACGCTAAGGCTTTACTCAGAAAATTCGGTGTTCCCGAGGATGAGGTAATACATCTTTTTGTTGCTATTCGAATGGAATCATATTAATTTGAGAAATTTTTAGATTAAAAAATTATCTAGATGGGAAGTCATCGATGTTGTCAGAACACTGTCAACAGAAAAAGCCAAGGCAGGTGAAGAAGGCATGGATAAATTCTCTAGAGGAAACAGGTTTTCGATTGCAGAACATCAAGAAAGGTAATGAGATTGATTTCAATTGATTTGAAATTAGTTGATTAATTATTTTAATAGATACAAAGAGGAATGCCAGAGGATATTCGACTTGCAAAATCGTGTGTTGGCCAGTGCTGAAGTTCTCAGTACTGATGAGGGAGAAAGTTCTGATGAAGATTCCGACGAGGATATCGAAGAAATGGGCAAAAATATTGAAAATATGTTATCCAACAAAAAAACTAGCAGTCAGGTATGTACTATTAAGAAAGTTGAGTACAATTGTTTAACGTAAATTTATCATTAGTTGTCACTTGAACGTGAAGAGCAAGAACGTCAAGAGTTGCGTAAGATGATCATGGAAGGAGAAGATAAGAAAGGCAAAGATAAGAAGAATAAAGATGATGATGATGCTCATGATCAATCTGGGTTCGCTCAACAAGGTAATTTCTTATAGTTTATATTGAAATTGAATAATTAATAATCTTAATTCGTAGGACGAGTTTTAAAAATATTCAGAACTTTCCGAGATGCCGAAGGTAAGGAATTCACTCGCGTGGAAATCGTCAGAAAACCCGCGGTGATTGATGCTTACGTGAAAATAAGAACTACCAAGGATGATCAGTTCATAAGGCAATTTGCTACGTTGGATGATGTTCAAAAAGAGGAGATGAAACGAGAGAAACGTCGTATCCAAGAGCAGCTAAGACGCATCAAAAGAAACCAGGAAAGAGAGCGTATGGCCATGGGCGGAAGTACTATTCCTGCTGCGACTATACCACACTCCTCTACATCGAATTCTTCTCATTTCTCGCATTCCCAACATCACACGCCTGTCACCGAGAAAGTTATTGATAGAATGATCGAACGTAATATTTCGTACATCAATGATTGACGCATTATTATTATACTTGTTTTTAAATTTCAGTGCCTTCAATGCCTCTGCCAACAACGCCGTCTTCAAATAAACCGTTGCTATCACCTCCAAAATCAAGAAGGAAAAATAAGCTGAAACCAGATCTCAAATTAAAATGCGGAGCTTGTGGAAACGTCGGTCACATGAGGACGAACAAGGCGTGTCCGTTATATCAAAGCTCCGGAGGAGGATTGGGTCCAATGAACGTTGCAATGACTGAAGAACAAGAGGAAGAAATTGAGAAACAGCTGAATACAGATGATGAGGATTTAGTAAACGTGGATGGAACAAAAATGAAACTATCCAAACGATTGTTGAATGTAGTAAATGGGTTTACGCATATAATTACTATAATATTAATTCATTGGACAATTTTTAGCACGCCGAAGAAATGAAAAGGAAAACGTTATTGCTGAAAGTACCTAAAGACGCGATGGGCAACAGGAAAAGGAAAAAGATGCCTACAGATATTCATTGCGATTACCTGAAAAAGCATAGCCGACCTGCGAATAGGAGACGCACAGATCCGGTCGTCGTTTTATCCACAATCCTTGAAAATATTTTGAACGAATTAAGAGATATGCCCGACGTTCAACCGTTCTTGTTCCCCGTTAACCCAAAAGTAATTAATTTAATCAAAAAGATTAAATCAACAAATTAATAATGAATTCATCTTACAGATGGTATTTGATTATCATAAAATAGTCCAAAGACCTATGGATCTGCAGACTATCAGAGAAAATCTTAGGCAGAAGAAGTACCAAAGTCGCGAAGAATTCTTAGCCGATGTTAATCAAATCGTCGAAAATTCATCTTTATATAACGGTTTGTATTTTATAGATTTATTTATTTTGAGTTTTAATTACTTTGTGAATTTTAGGTGTTAAGAGCAGTTTGACTCTTGCGGCGCAGAGGATGCTACAAAAGTGCGTTGAAAGGTTGGCCGAAAAAGAGGAGAGGTTGATGCGACTTGAGAAAGTTATAAATCCGTTATTGGATGATAATGACCAAGTCGCTTTGACCTTTATACTGGACAACGTGGTCAATACCAAATTGAAGGCGATGTCCGAATCCTGGCCATTCCTGAAACCCGTCAACAAGAAGCAAGTCAAAGATTATTACAACATTATCAAACGACCGATGGATTTGGAAACGATTTCCAAGAAAGTCGCCGCTCATAAATACCACAGCCGGCATGAATTTCTTGTGGATATAACGCAAATTTTGGAAAATTGTACTCTGTATAACGGGAAGGATTCACCCTTCACGCAAAAAGCGGAGTTGTTGGTGAAAGTTTGCAGGATGACTTTGGACGAGGTTCGTGTTTCGTCTCTAATTTTATTGAATTATTATTAATTAATTGTTTATTTTAGTACGATGATCACCTTACTCAATTAGAAAGCAAGATCAGTATAATTCAAGAAAGGGCTAATGAAGATGACGATCATAACTGGATGGACGCCGATGAAGATAATTACACCATTGCAGAACCAGATAGAATTGTAATAATATTCGTGTGTTTAGTATATAATTTTAATGCTAAATTTCTGTATTTCAGAGTCAGTCAAGTTCTCCAGATCACATGTACAATAACAAATCCGGATTGGATGATTTGGATTTCGTTGATGTTGAAGGTGGTGTCAATTTGTCCAACGATGAGTTTAGTCCGCCATCGAAGATACGTCGTACTGGAAAGAACAAGTTGAAGAAGAAAATGTCTGCAACGTTGGAGGAGGATTTGCAGTTCTCTAGCGAGGAGGAAATGGATGAAGTGCCTTTACATGAATTCGAAGATAGCAAGCAGAGTATTATGATAAGCGCGGATATGCCCGATCAGGACATCGCAGATGATGATAGTCAGCAAGTTGCCGAAGCGATGGTACAACTGGGAAGCATGGCGTATTATCAGAATGAAATGGAAGGTGGAGGATCCGAACAGTTAATGTTCAAAGGTAAATGCTTATTTTGTATGTTAGCAGTGAGTTTTGAACTTGCTTTGCACCTTTCGCATCAGTGATTGTGTTTCTATTATTGAAATTATGTGAATCGGTGAAATTAACAATTAATATTTACAGATGAGAGCATGGACGTTGATCCGAACTACGATCCTTCCGATTTCCTGATGGCCGGTTTGCCAATGCGCGTCAAGGATGAGGAAAGTAACGTTATGAAAATTGACGACGATCTTGCAGTTAGTGAAAGTGATGATGAGAATGGTGGCGGCGGCAATCTAAATGATAGTACCAATAATCAACAGATCCCTGAGGACGACGACGGCATCTGGTTCTAAAAGTGTTATTTTTTGTTATATATTTTATTATACCAAATTTTGTACATAGACATAGAAATTAATAACTTATGTTTAAATATATTATATGTTGATCCGTCTTGATCACAACCACAAAATAGATATAAGAGCTATTTTATAAATTAATATATTAACTTGTTTTAATAACTATCCTATTTTTATTCCTATTGAATTAACAAATTAACCTTATAGTGACTGAAACAATATTGCATACAACTTTTAAAAAATACATTGATGAAAAAACCAAAGTAACACAAAGAAATAACACATTATGTGTTACACCATCTATTATTGTATACAAAATAGGATTTACTATAAGAATAATTGCATAGCAAATACATTATTATATTTAAGGCCAGGTTTTTCACAACTCTTTATTTGGTCCCGAATTTATAGCATTTGTCGCTAAATATCATTAATATTGGAGATTTAAAATAGTACCTAATAATAATACAGAAAGTTAATAAATATAAATTGATTAAGTACAATATGAATTCTCTAGATTTAGTTAAGTTACACAACAATTTTGAACATTCAAAAAGAACGCACTCTACGAGTATCTTTGCATTCTCAGTAAGTCATACCAACTGATTGTTTAAAAAACTGTATACAAATACCTTGTGTTGAGTAATTAAAAAGTTAATTGTTAAGACCAATTAGCAACATAACTAGAATACAGCGCCAAAACTGCTCAACTACAAAATTTCATGTGACGGAGAGTTGTCATTGAAACATATTAATTACTATATAAAGATTAAATAAACTAGTTTAATTTTAAGACAAAATGTTGAATTTCTTAATCATGCTTTAATTGCAAATAATTAATTCGTAAACATTTCCCTAATTTAAATATTGTTTAAATTTGGTTTATCCGTTTTTATTAATAAATTTAATTTTGGAATTTCATGTAACATTATTTGTAAATTAAATAGATTAAAGTTGAAAAAACTAATGAGTCAATAGCCATTTGACCCAATAAATATGTTTAGAGTTGAAAACTGGCTATAAATCAAACAATAAATCTTCATATCTATTAATAACAATTGTAGGATTCAGTGTATCTTTATTTGGTTGTTTTAAATTAATTTATAAGGGTTACAGAAAATATCTTACAGGTGTAATGTTAATATTATATTTATTGAAAACATAAAACACAAAATTCACAGTCATTTGTCTTATTAACCAACTTTATGTAATTTAATGAAATTCAATCGATTTTTAAAATGTATATTTATCTGACGAGAAGTCACTTTGGCATGCAACACCAACAACGACGATTTCAATAGCAACAAGAAAATAATTGCTATGAGTAGAAGAAGAAAGCGGTAGGAATTATACGTAATCAATGAGCACTGTGATCTCCGTCCTCTTCAGTTTCAATCAGTCTACTCTGGAAATATAACATGTAATTTTTGGGCAAAAAAAAAATAATGATTGGTGTATATTATAAAAAGAAAAAGTAATACAAATGGAAGTAAAAAATATATAATAAAAATTATAAAAGGCTCTAACACATGGATTGAGAATAGCTGGGACAGTGGTTGAGGAGGATGCTCTTCATGTACCACCGAGAACATAAACAATGATCAAAAACAGACCGTGACCAAAGACTGTCATCAAGTTACATGCTGAGATTAAAGACTGTCGTCGCTGTCTTCTTGTAGTGCGCTGAACGTGGTATTGTCGTGATGCACGGAGTTGCTCTCCGAAGGATACTCTTCGACTGGCGGAGATGCTGGGGAGTCTGTATCTGCCGCCATTCTTCCGATCGACGGATCGAACGCCTCCTTGATTTGGCTGCTCGCGCCTTTAGGATCCAGGTCCGTGGCCCAACTGAAGTGCATGAGCGCCAGATCCGTATTGCCTAATTTCTTATGGACTTTTCCTGTTAAATAATACACTAGGGATTCTTTGGGAACGATGTCTTTTAATTCTTCTAACTCTCTGAGGGCTTCCGAGTGGCCGCCGATGGCGAAGTAGATCGAGGCCCTGTGGAACTTGCACAGCGGGTTCTTCGATTCCTTCGCGATGGCCGAATTCAACGTGCTCAGAGCCTTCTCGATCTTCTTCAGCGAGTGTTGCACCACTCCGATGTGGCACAGAATCACCGAACTGTGTGGATTAATCGAGAGCGCCTTATTATAATTGATTTCAGCTAAATGATAACGTTCTTGTTTGGAGTAGATCGTGCCTATACCGAACCAGGCGTTGTAGTGGCGCGGATCCAGACGAATCGCGTTCCTGTAGCAGCTCATCGCCTTATCCAGCTCTTCCGTAGTTATGTACTCGTGACCTAACAGGGTGTACGCATAGGGTAACGTGGGGTCCACCTGCACCGCTCTGTGCAGAAATTTGATGGCCGTATCGTGCTCCTTGTGCAACGAGAAGCAGTTACCACTCACGATCCACGTAACAGCAGAGTTCTTGTTCAACTCCAGGAGATCCTGAGCCAAAGCGGAGAGCGTAACCTCCTTCTGCAGATGCCAGAGCGCCGTCGAGTATATATCCATGTGCTTGATCCTGTACGGTTCGCGACTTCGAATCTCCGAAAAATGTTTAACCGCGTTCTCGTAATCAGTCATTTCGAAGTACGCCAAACCCAGCATGCTGTACACCCAAGTCGTTTGGAACTGATGCGGCGGCAACTGGTTCAATTCCTCGATGGCCAACTTACAGTTGTATTGAGACATGTGAAGATACGCCTGACCCATGTCCCTCAGCAGACACATCAGACCTTCCGCACTCTGTTTCTGCAACTGCGTCGCGTTACTATTACTATTGGCACTTAGATTTGTTATTGCACTATTGGTTTTTAACTCGGCCGACGTGACCGTCTCCGATTTCTCTTTCTTCAAACGGTTTTTCGTATTTAAATCCATGTAACTATTGAAGTCGTTCAGGTTGCACTTGGCCAAACGCTGCTTCGTTTTGCGCGACGGCGATTTAGGCGTTGCAAACTTATTCCTGTTTGGCGATTTGTTGTTCTCCTTCACTGAATAACTGTTGCTGAACAGCCTGGAACTCCGCCGCACATTCTGACCAGACGATACCGTTGCTGGTGTACTCGGCGTCATCGGTATCGTATTATTCACATTACCTGTTTGACTAAATACAGGTTTACTATTTTGAAGAATCGCTTCCTTCCTGACCAGCAGATTTCCAACGTGAGCTCGCATCTTCTTCGTAAACGATTTTTGCTCGGTCACCTCAACGAAGTTTGGCTGTGAATGAATGTTTGGTGTACTCATAAAGTCATCCACTATATGCCCAAACGAAGGAGTCGTTGCCGGACTAGCCTGATAGATAGAAAAATAACCATATAGTATTTTATAGAAAACCTATTAAATTATCCATAACTCAATACTTAGTCCTGGAATACTTAGAACAAGAACAAAATACAGTATGGATACTGAGAGAAAAACAAATAGATCAATAAAATAATGGTTAACCAGGACCAATAAACTATAAACTAAATGTTCTATTTCAAGTTGTTCTTAGTTTTCCAGTCATGAATATATCAATTTCATAAATTACTTACTGTATTTAATGAGTCTATCATCTTAAAGCGTGGTGGTTTTATGCGGCTTGAAGGCAGCATACTAAATCCTGAGAGACATAAGGGGTTAGCTAATGGGCTATCCTCTGGTGTGCAAATTTTGGTGGGATTGAGATTGCTGATGGGCACATATGAGTTGCCAAATATCTGCTGAGGCGTTGTGATGTACGCTTGATTCTCCTGAATTGGGGTATTAGTTTGGTTGCAATTCAGCACCACACTCTCAATGTTGCTTAAATTTTTACCATGGCATTGGTTTAGGTTTTCCAGATCATTCAGATGGAAATAGGTGCTCGCATTTGGTTTCTCGCCCATGTTGCACATACTCTCAAAGCAGCTCCACAGGAAAGGATTTATCTTCAGAGCCCTTTTATAAGCATCTACAGCTTGCTGCCGTCGACCAGTTTTCGCCGATATCTTTGCCAGCAGCAGCAGAGCAAAGGATGCTTGTTCCTCATACTCCTCTATAATTTCCTCAAAATTGGTACTCTTTATTACCAGCGTATCTGTCAGTGCCATCTCTGCTTCTGCATACCTAAAATTGATTATGGACATTACAATTTGTAGAATAAATTTGGTTTTAGAAAATATTACTTTTGCATTTCGAAGGCACACCTGCTTAGGAGATAACGACATTGTGAGGACATTGTTGATTTGTCTTTTAAAATAAAGTAGGCATGGTCAATTTTCCCACTCCTGTAGTATGTGGTTGCAAGGAGAAATAAACTATCATCCGTTTTAACTGAAATAGTATTGAATATTAGGACAATGGAAAAAAAGTTGTAACTTGAATACAATACCTTCAGCATACAATCTTTCAGAGAGGAAAATGGCATCATTAAAGTCATAATGGTTCAAACAATGCCATATAGCAGCCTAGAAAAACATTAACATGTATTAATAAGTTTATATAGAAAATACTGTTAATGTTTATGATCAAGTTTCTTGGAGAAATTCCACTATTTACATGCACTTAGGAATAAAAGATTATTTTTATTTACCTGGACTGGTTCTTGCACAATCATTTTTATTTGTGGTATAACTTATGTATTCATTTATACAATATCATTACTCGTAGTTACTATATTTTTCGTGAGAAATCAGGATTATTACATGCAAAGTATTGATTAATTACGAGCCTCTTAAAATACAAACTTTCATGAACTTTTGACAACTGACTGATACTTCGGCCATTTTGTGTTTTGTATATATGCAATCGTTCAACCCGAAATTGCAGGGACCTACTGTACCACTAAAAGGAAATTCAGAAGAAAAAAAAGAACCGTTACAATTTTTTAAACATTTATTTCAAACATTCGTCATCTGCGGATTTCTGGTTATTGAAATCCTGCGGTATATTTATTGAATCGTACAAATTTTTGCCTTCGTTCAATATAGCCCATCTTTCGGCAACATTCGGATGCACACTCTTCCTGAAGACCATACAATGCAAATACGTTAACTTTTCATACTTGATTCGTGAAAATCCCATTTTCGCTAACACGAATCTCCAGGACTTCATGAATTTGGCGTTAGCTCCAACATGTTTTGCGTCCGGTGTTATAATAATTAGTATACCTTCTGGTATTAGTAAATCATAAGCGTTTTGGCAACAGCAAAGCCTTTGCTCTGCAGATGGTAGATACTCCAAAAGCAAACTAAAAACCACAACAGCGAATGATTTACTTTTCAGGCTTGTAACGCTATCAACGTTTGTAGTAATATCACAATCATCATCGATGATATCAATATTTAAAAAATCGCATTTTTTAACGTTCGCATTTGCTGGTGCAATGTCGATTGCAACGACATCGAATTCGTCAAATTGCTGAAACGGATTGTAGCAACTTCCGACGTCTAGTAACTTTAACTTTCTATCTTTTTCCAAGTCTTTATATACGCTATCATTAATATCTAAGATTGCCGATATAGTTTTTTCGCGATCCCTTTGATATTCCAAACCGCCTTCCCTGTAATAACCCATGGCCTGCTTGTGTATCCAGCTTATCCTAGAGAAAGCCTTAGACTTTTCTTTGTCTTCATTCTGTTTCCAATGGATCGTTGCTAACTCCTTCATGGAATGTGCATATTGATTGAGGGTAGTTGCATCCTCGCAATGCTTCCTCCAAGCTGCTTCTGGTCCGATACTCTTTGAATCATCACGTAACCGCTTATGCACATCTTTGATGAATGTCGATAGCTTCAAATGCTCTGTACTTGCCATTCTTAACAGTTTCTTAATCTAAATACCAATGTAATATCTTAATTCAGACTTTTATGTTAGGTTATGTTACATAACCTATTATTGATTCACTGTATTTTCATCCTCTCGTTTGGTTGCTTGTAGCAAATTTACAATAATGGGAGAAATTCATTTCTTCATTTTAAGTATGTGTGGTTTTAATAATTGGTTGTGTTTAACATATTAGTGGAGTCCAGAATTTCCACCTTTTTAGAATATGACAGAAATATTTTTCAGCAATAATTTTCTTTTGATTAACAACAAAGTATAAGGGTTATTATAATTAGTTGCATGTGTAAGATATTGAGTTTGGAGAGTTGTTAATAATTAGTTATATACGTTTAATAAAAAAATTGTATTTATTTTTTGAAATGATTTAGAGATCAAATCACGCCAGAAAATTGATGTAAACAAATCCAAATATATTTGATATATACCGCAACACATACATACACTCGTAATATGTATGATAAAAAATTTATTCCTATAGTTTAAATTACAAGATTAATGTTTCACTTTAATATCTAATATAAATAGATCCACTGAAATGTAACATATATTATTTATATCTACATCTATGTATAGAAAACACTGGATTACTAAAAATCATTTGAGAAAGATTGTAATGCTTAGTATAAAGTAAGTTTAAATTATAGAATGCTATAATTAGTTAACTTTTGATCTCTTCTTAGCAATGGCATCCTCAACGGCTTTTAGCTGCTTCAGTAATTCTTCGCGTCTGGAACTAGCGCCTGCCCCCTTCTTGCTTTTATCTGCAGAGGGCGGCGATGATGCCATCCTCTTCTTAACGTTGATAGAACTAGACTCTGTCGTTTTACTGCTGGTTCCGACATCCGGTTTGCGTCCAACAGAATTTTTCAAAGTCAATTTTATGTGCTTTTTATCGGAATTTCCTTTGAAAGCATCCAGTTCCTTTGCTTTAATAGCTAACGCTAAATCAACACCTGCTAATTTATAAAATTATTAATTAATGCATACAAATGATATAAAGATTTAGAGATTTACCCGCTCCTGCCCTTCTATTCGGAGGACTGTTGTCTCGTGACGATGAACTGCTCGAAGATGAATCAGTGTCAGTAGAACTGGTGCCCGAGGTAGAACCGGATGAAGAACGAGAAGATTTCCGACGAGTTTTTACTCTTGCTAAAGCTGCCGCTAATTTTCTTCGTCCATCAACTTTCGTCGATGGTGGTGGTGGGTTTTGTGCTCCTACCCTCATCATACCTATTAAGAATCAAATATTAATATTGCGTATATACAGATATTAAGTTGCAGTACTAACCAGGAGAAACGGCCTTCTTCCTGGGTGCTGGTGGATTCATAAGAGCAGCTCGTTCATTTGCAGCTTTCCTTTCGGACACTATTAATGTTGGAGAGACGGCGTGTCTTCCACGTCCAGCGCTACCGGAACCAGTAGCACCTCGGACTGCTCTGCTCCTGTGATGTCGTGGAGATCTTGATCTTGAACGATAGGAACTCCTGCTAGACCTAGATGAACTTCGCGATGAGCTACTTGTAGAATAACTAGAACCAGAACTGTACGACCTCTTCCTGCAGCAAGTACAAACTACCACATTAACGACAATTCGTTTCTTCGGTTTGTTTAGGAATAGGATTATGTACAGTTAGGGGTAGATTTAGGAATATTAGGAACTATTATGACGTACCCTGCACCACCACCACCGATGGAAACTCCTTTTTTCGGTCCTGGTGACTTTGATCGCATCCATGGATCAGACCAGTCGTCTGCCCGTGCCGGTCTTTCTTCGACTGTTCGCTGAACGATTACTTCCCGCTTAGGCCTTCTTTGTTTCGGTACCTCCTCTTCATAACGATAATCTTGATGTGGCCTATGAGATGGAGGCATTTCTCTGAACGTCGGCCTTGCACGATCACGTGGTGGATATTCTGTTTCGTATATAACTTGTCTCCTGCCAAAGTACTCGTCAGTAGACGCCCTTGGTACTTGATAATCTGCAGGTACAGGATGTCGTGTATATCTACGTAAACAAACACTTGAATATACAATTACCGATTATAACAAAAATTAATCACCTTGGTTCAGGAGATGGAGCTCTAGGGTAGTATCCATTTTCCTTATCAAATTCCTCCTGCGCTAAGCTAAGATTCATTTTTTTCTCTTCGAAATCAATATCTTGCTCTTTTCGTTTGATAGATTTCCTCAACATTTCCTTAGCTGTGCGTAAACCTCGTTCCCAAGCTGATTCCACGGCCGGAGGATCTGGTCTTCCGCTATAAGCAGCCCGATCTTCTCTACCAAATTCACCCGGCACGACAGGTCTGATCATTTCGAACATGGTATAATTTCCTGCAGATACCAAAAAATGTAAAATAAACCAATTAAATTAATAAGCAGATCTTGTACCTTTATCTGTGACCCCTGGATGTAAAAATCTACAACTAGCACCCCAGGTACATTGACCCCGCGAAAAAAATCGACACACCGGCCTAGGTTCGGTTTCTTCAGGTCTTACCTCATCTTCATCTGAGACCTCCCCTTCTTCTAATTCTTCACCTTCTTCAGGTTCCTCCTTATCATCTTTATTAGAAACTTTTTTCTCTTCTGTATCGCTAACTTCAATCGATACTTTCTGGTGTGGAACATCTGATGATTTTTCTTCTTTGTCTTTCACCGGTTCTGCATCAGCACATTCGCCGTCTTCTGCTTCAAAATCTAATTGTTCTTCGCCTTCTTCTGTTCTATGAGATTTATCTGTTCGTTTTGGAGAATAGTCTGTGTCCTTGGGAGATAACAAAGCATCTTCTTTATCTGAGTCACCTCCAATGGATTCATCCAAGTCAGAAACGTCAGATAAATCATCCGCGTCATGGGCAATATTTGATTCGCTCACTTTCTTCAGTTCTATTGAATCTTTATCATTGTCAAGTTCCATATCACCTAAAAAAAAAACAACAATAAGTATACTAATACAGTACAAAAAATCTATATGAATTTACCATCTGATATTTCTTCTGCCTGAGTATCTTGGGTATCTGGGCCCTTAGAAAACCTTTTTTGTTTCCTTCTACCAGAATCCATACTGGATAAACTGGAATCAGATGAATTTCCATCTTCCAAATTAGCATCTTTTCTGGCTTTTCTGGAACCCCTGGAGGATTCACTTTTATTTGAAACTTCACTCATTCTATCTGGAGAATTGCTGCTGCTTCTACTGCTCTGTGATGCTGATCTCTTAGATCCATTTCTCAATGCAGACACTGATTCTGATGAATAAGGTGAAGGTGATCTTGGACCTTCACTGTGCTGGGATGGTGATCTTGAATGATTGTTTCCAACACTGTGTTGGGATGGTGATCTTGAACGGTTATTTCCAACACTGTGCCCTGATGAGTTCTGTGATTGTGGTCTACTAACTGGTGAGTCTGGTCTATTGTCAGGAGATTGAGCTTCAGACTGTCTTCTGCTGTTATTTGAATTTGGTCTGCTCTCTGGAGATTGTGGTGATTCACTATTAGTGGAAGCTGCATCACCATGCGATGAAGCTTGGCTAGCAGATCGAGAGCTACCAGGGCTCTTAGGTCCATCTTTGATTCTGTCTGAATCACTTTCATTGCCAGTGGAAGCTTCTCTATCTGAGTCCATATTGATAAAAGCTGAAGAGAGCATAGAGATTATATAGAAGCTATAAACGATTATTTTAATACATATTTTAGCATGATTACAAATGACTCCATTTTTAAATAAGTTATATTAAACACATGTATTGTGTATTGATTAATGTGAATTAGAAAGTCATTTATATAATTGATTTTGGAATATATATATAATATATTTATCATTCAAAAACAAATAAGTAGCACATTGCAAATATATATATCATTTTACATTATCTTTCTTTTATAGTATATATATGTACATATATATATATATGGTAGTATGTTCTGACTCCGTTGGTTTATTGTGTTATCTTACCTGGCAAGAGCAGCCATCTCCATCATTACCATAAAAACACTTTGTTGTATAAGCATCACCTCGTCTCTTCACAAAATACATGTTTTCTTTTGATTTAACTAACTTTTTGGTTTGGTTTTATCATGACTGAGGATTTTTACACGGAACACAAAACTACTGAAAAGTCTTTACATTCGCGGACTTGAGAACTGTTACTCATAACTTTTGTTACATACTGCATGTTTTCAACTAATAACTTGGTTACAACATAATGCAAACACAATTGGTTGAATGCTTTGAAGTTGGAAAGAAGTGTTTTAAAATATCACTGTACTTTGCACAGACTTGTTCCTTACCTTGCCAGTATTATATTCTCCAGCTGAACTTCTACACACAGAGCCTAATTCTTCGAAATATTTGTCTCAACTTTTCCCAAATTAAATTATTAACGGGTATACATTGATTTTTCTGACAACGGCCCAAACAAAATGGCCACGGATGCCGGTAAAAATGTATACTGCTCGCATTTCAACATATAACTCTTATCAAGTAATGCCAACAATATGAAACTAAAGATAATAAATATAATCAAATCTGTAATTATAAAAATTACATTTTCCATTTGTATCTTTCTTAAAAAGAAAAATATTGATTTACTAGAATAATGCGCAAATATTGTTGATAATTATATATTCAATAATAGAAAAGAATACACAATTTTACTTAGAATTAATATTTGGTGCATACAATTTAGATATTGATATATATATTTTCTTCTTTGACTAGCATACATAAAACCAAGAGATTAATAATAATACTTTTCATTTGCAAGCCCCCTTACAAAATCTATTTGAATTTAAGCTCGATCTCCACTTGTCGCACTCTCATCTTGAGCAAGAGGATCCAGTTCAGCAAACAAACTCAACCAATTCATCTGTGACAGTTTCTTGTCATCTTTCTTTGGCATTTCGGTATCCTCTTTGTCACTATCTTTAATCATACCAGGATCAAAATCTGCTTGTAGTAACTGAGAAGGCATAAAATTTTGTTGTATAAAGTCACTGGTCGTTGTACTCATTGGCCAGTTCAAGCCAGACAGTTCAGATTCATTTGTACTCTCCTCAGTATTATGTTCAATATTTAAATTGAAGAAGCTTTCACCCAACAAATCACTCACATTTTCCTCATCATCTTCTTGCTTTGGTAATTTCTCTACATCCTCTGCAGTTGGCTTATTATCTGTGTATTCCGCATTGAAGAAAGTGTTCTTGTCTTTATCATCTTCTCCAATTGTATTGGCTTCAGATAAGCTAGCACTTTGCTGCGATAATTTTGTTTTAGCAAGATCAAAGCTTTGGAATAGTTTTTCTGAATATACAGAAATCGTGTCTTGGTAGCCAATCAGTGCATGTGAAAACATATTGCATCTAGCTGCAGCCAGTAAATCAACCTTTTGCAAGCATGCCAACATCAGTCTGTCAAACCTCACTTTGGTGGATCTCACGTAGGCTTGAGCCTTTCTAAATTTTTCTAGCCCATACCCAGTATCAGGATCTAATTGAGAGGAGGCAGATTTCATCCAACTCAGGGCTGCTCTATACTCTGTTCTGGCTTTCTCCATCTCCAAAACAGTGACACGTGTATCTGAGACAGCTCTCCCTCTGAAAGTCTCCACTTCATGGTGCAATCGGACAAGGGGTGGTCTGATTGTCAGGCGTTGATGACCGGAATAAGCAAGGGCTTTCCCACTAACGGACATTATTTGCGCTGCTGTGGCGTTCTTTTCGTTCTTTCCGCATTCCTTCAGGTATCTTCCTAGCGCGTTTTCCTCTTGGGCCAGGCAACATAGTCGCTCCTGGTAGATGTCTATCACTTTTTGCAGATGTATGCAGCTCTCGGAGATCGAACGAAACAGCTCCAATTTAGCGTCCAGCTCCGCGTCTGACGAGATTATGCATTCGTCTTCCTTGCCACCGAATTTTCGCGAAACCGATTTCTTCGTAACCCAATACTGCTGCATGGTCTTCATCTTACGGTCGGCCGGTTCTTTGTTTGTTTGCGTAAACCCAAATTAAAATAAACTTGAAAGCATAATAAATAAAATAGTCAACGTAATCAGCTTTGCTTGCCTTACGTCTCTGTTTACGTCACTTGACGTTGCTTTCAGCGCCTTCAACCACCTTCAACGCTACGCGCATTTCGGAAAGTACTCTGAACAACTACAAACAACTCTTATTATCATCGACCGATTGCTGCGTGGGTGGATTCGTGTTTTTCCCGCCAGGAGCGTTATCCAACATTTCTATACAATTCTATATTTGAAAATCTTAACAATATTTATTTATATTTACATTTAATGTTATTAACCATTTGTACAAGACTTTCTATTATCCAATAAATCAAATATAGCTATTAGTTTATCCTCAGCGTAAAAATATAAGATTGTTCTGTTCTGAATCTTCCATTCTGAAAAGAGTGAAGTATGTAAATTATGCTGGTGTCCTGCGACACATATAGCCGTCTATGACTTAAAAATATAAAATTGTTAATTTGAGAACAATTTCTGTAGGATCCATTGGTAAATTATATCATTTAGAAAAATATACGACAAAGATTAATGTTTAAATTATAAACTTTGATATAAATAAAGTAAATATGTACTACTTATTCACACAAAATATATTTCAAACAAATTATATAGATATAATTATTTTTTCTTCCTGATTGACACTTTCGGGGCATAGATTTATTTTAAAAATAAATACTGTAAATCAGTGAATGAACCGTGTAAATGGGAAATAGGTGTACAGTCCATTCTTTTGAAAATAATGGGAATATTTTTTTAGTCTATTTAGTTACCTATATAAACAAAATGGTACTGTCTAAAGAGGATTATAAAACTATATTCAATTGATATATTTTAGAATGCATCGGTTAATGAACATAATCTCTTCAAAGACTGATTCACATACCGAACAGACAAATTGTAGTATGTTGTTTTTTTTTAATATAAATGTATGGACTGGAAAGAAACAGGTGACACAAAATTATTTTCAAATAAAAGATAAATAATGAAATTTATTACATATCTGTTACTTATGTAAAAGTAAAATAAGAATAGATTTTATTACTTAAAGAAAATATTGACAACAATAAATACTATCTATTAGCATATTCAGTCTACACATCACATATATTTATAAATTTCTTAAAGATTGGTTTATTAAATTAAAAAAAATAATAATTATATTATTCACAGATCTGTAAACTGGGTCATAGCTGCATTCACTCTGAAACAGATTAGAAAAGTATTTAACTAAAAAGGTAACTAAAAGATCAACATGAAGTTACGTTCTCACATCACTAATTGTCACCAATTGCCACTTTAATTTTTTCAATGACATTATTTTTTCTTTTCACTTCTTTTTTTTATTTGGTTTCAATGTGTATTATAATTAATTATAAGTAGTATTTACAGAAAAAAAACCTAGCAAAATGTATCTGAAATAGAAAATATTTGTTATATATTCAATCCGACCGCTTGTGCCCGATGTTCAAAATTATTCGTAATCCTTTCCTAAAATATTACACAAAAATCAATAATTTTGCAATCATCCAGCATACATTTCGATTAATATTTGTTATTCTGTATTAGTGCGGTTTCTTGCAACGAATTTACAACGTTACCTGTCACTTAGTCCAGAATCCGCGGTCGCTACCAATTGCTGAAGAATGGTCAACACGCCCATATCCCGGAGTTTGATTTGACGTTCGGCCGCTCCGGCTTCGCCCTTTCGCACCAAATTCCCAATGCAATAGATTGCGGCTGTCTGCAAGACGTGAGCGGGGTGCGTCATGTAGTCCCTTAACTTCTTTAGAACATCGTCGTTCTCCATTATATGGTCTTTAGCGCGTTCTCCGTCCGCTATGTTCACGAGAATACACAGAGCCTGTTCCTTCACCTGAATAAATAATTGAAATACAATCAATGCACTTCTTATACAACAGTTTATACCTGTGGACTGTGTGGTCCTTCCAATACTAAAACGACAGCTTGCATGACCTGCGGACCGTGTAATACCATCATATTATCGGTGTGCTCACGAGGCGACACCAGATTCCTCAAGAGTCCCAGAGTTTTCATTAATACTTCAACGTCGGTGTCGGCAAGCAACCGGAAGATTTGATCTGTGCCCAGAGCAGTTAAAATTTGAGACTTTACTCGTTGCTCCGTTTGGAAAGCTAGATTCATCAGGGCCCAAATTCCGTTCAAACGTAACGCCGCCTCTGGCCGTGTAGTTAAAGCAGCGAGAAATTGAACAACACCCAACTGAATCATTGGTTCTTTGGCTGGAGAGAATTCAAGCAAGAGATTGCAGAGAGATGAAGACGCTACTGTTAGAAGTTCAGGTGGTGGAGAACCTGCACAAAACAATTATAAGCATTGCACTTATTATTTTTTTCATCAAGTATTTTCACCTGTTAATAAAGTCATCAGAGGTTTCCACACTGAGTGGTCTTGGAAGGTAGTACGCAACTGTTGCACAGAACGACTCAAAGAATGGAGACATCGTAGTGTCGCCAGTCGTACCGCTTCCTCTGGGTCACCTAAACCATCTACAACATGTTCCATCAATTTGTGTGTCTCAATAATCCTTTTCCTGATATCCTCATCATTAGCGCCAAGTGATGCAAATGCCCTGCAATTCAATTAAATTATTACCAACATCTCGAAATATCAATACGTTCTAATTACCTGAAAGCAGCCTGACGTGCTGGTACGCTTTGGCAGTTCAAAAGGTCAGCAATAGCAGCCACCAATTGATTGCTGATTGCAGCAGTCTGCTGGAGCTCACTATCAACTTCAGTCAAATAGGCTAAAGTATCAGCTGCCATAGCCCTCTGAATCTCTGAATGTTCAATCTGGCATAATCTTACCAGACATGGCAACGTTTTATACAAAATAATTGTATTTTTCGAAGAAATCGCGCCCGCCCTAAAATATCAACTTTCAATTGCATTAAAATATGTTATGTCTTTCTCACTGACCTGTATAAGTTTGTTAGACATTTGGCTGCTTCCAGCTGCATTTCCACAGGTTTATCCCGATTCACGAACTCCACCAAGTGACATGGAATTTTAATATCTAGATAAGTAGTGTTTGCAATTTGTTCTGAGGTTACTCTGTTATTGTAACACATGGCTCCAAGACAAGTGAGTACTGGTAGTCTCACAGCCACATGCTCGACACTAATGAGACTAGCCAATATTCTTGGTGCACCGACTGCACACAGCGCATTTTGTTCATTTGGGCTTTTGCAAGCAGAAGTCAAAATGCTGGCAACACAGGACTGCCTCAAAAGGCTGTCTGTTGGACCTGCAAATTCCAGCAGTTTCTTCAACTGCTTCTCTGTATAAACCGATGGTTGTCTGGTTTCATGACGTGACAAAGTGCGTAGACAACACAGACATGCATCTACCAATCTTGAGTCATTTTCATCAATGATATTCAACAAGAGTGGAACCGTCCCTGAATCTATCAGCAACTCAATGTGTTCAAATGTTCCTTTAGCAAGAGATCCAATTGTGACGGCAGCTTCAAATCTTACAGAGCTTGTCATGTTCTGGTTCTCCAGCAGCTGCAGAAGTCTCGGAACGATGCCTTGTGCAATAACACTTTCCTTCTGCCTGTTGGAACCAATCACTGAGTTCTTTATACATATTATAGACGACAGGCATTTCTCCGAATCCAAAGAGTACAGGTCGTCGATGTAAGAGCGCGAACTTTCAACATTCTGCAAAAATATTTAAAAATCACTCACTATTTTCAGGTTATGTGGACACCGTTTACCATGAATGCCATAAATGGATACATTGTATCTATCATTATATACATGAACAAAGGGCAATAAATAAAAACGTATTTAAAGCTAACACCGAGTACAACTTAATCGTTCTAATATTTAAAATTAAATTAAAAAAAACTTGTGACAGACAGCGGACATGACATTCTTGACATTTGAATATAACGTAACCACACTTAACATGATGCCACTCCAAACAACTATGGTTAGGTACATAACTTTATCACTAGGAACGAAACTCTTGATTAACCGAAAATGTCGTTCTCCTATTAAAGAAAAGAGACAATTTTGGAAAAAAAAATGTTGAAACAAAAAGCATTTCAGAACCTCTGGTATAATTCGTAATGTAAGATTAGTTACATAACTAACTTATTATTTTTTAAATTTCTTAAATATTTATATATTTCATTATTAAACAACTTCATGAAGCTTGTACTTTACTACTTGTAGAAGATATTAGAATCTATATAAAACTTACCTAGTTACCATAGAAAATCAAATTAATAATTGTATTAATTTAATATTTATGATATATTTTGGTAGGATACTTTCCTCTAATTATGAAATATTAAATTACCGTTCATGAAAATTTAGTTTTTTTAAACAAATAAAAGTAATAAAATACGAAATAATCGTTTTAATTAATATTTTTTAATTAAATAAACTAATTTAAATGAACATAATTAATTGTTAAACAAGTTAGAATCTTTGTGAAAATTACTAGTGAGTATGTGGTTACCATAGGATTACCAACAACAAAAAAAGAAGAAATATAAAAATGCTATTGCTGCAAAGGGCTATACTTTTTGAATAATACTTTATTACTAATTAAAAGCAACATAATATTAAATAATTATTACCATTGCTGCAAAGGGCTATAGACCATACATTTTTCTGCTCAAAAATAAATAACATTAATTGCATTTTATTTCATTTTGTTACTTTTTTAGGGTAGATACTAAAAAAATGTAATGATATTTTTTATAATTTAAACAAGTTTATTGATCACAAATTAGGATTTCTTGGTTTGATGTATGTGTGATTTCAAAACAATAATATAAAGTACTATAAAATATATTTTGAAAATTCGCAAATGCAATTAAATATAAAATATTTGGCAGGAAGACTAAGGTCGATAGCCCTATGGTCGCTTTTTGTGGCTAATGATTATTATTATTATAAGATATTTGTTCGTTTTGTTTAACAAACAAATATTTATTGTTGAAAGAAACAAAGTATTGAGATTGGGTGAAATTGGGGTTAAACAAATGAACTACCGTGAACCTGCTATGAAGATAACCCACACTGGGCCACGTCCAATACCACATGTAAATGTCGCAATTTTGGGTATCCACAGTTGCAAACGGTTTTGCATAAGGCGAAAATAATCGCCAAGATTTATAACAATCGCCGTTTGCGACATTCTTTAATTGGTATTCTCATCTCGATAACATTAAAATATGTTCTTGCTTCACATTTATCGTACACTTGGATACGAGCATGAATACTTATTTATTAGATACTTCATTGGAGGCCCAGGCATAAAATCATTGCTCCACTGAGATTTTTTTTGGGTCCCACGGAAAATGTGAGGGCCCACGTAAAAATATTAATTATATATTTATTGTTACGTTGCTAACATATCCACATATTCACTCCACCAGATAATTATTATATGATTTGTCGAGATATAGTTAACTGGTGCCTAGGGACCACAATTACAAAAAATTACAATTTCAACATTTCGAATTTAGTTAATTCAAAATCATGTAATAATTGAAGTTAATAATCATTTCAAGGTTTGCTAAGTCCGCCAGTTTCACGAATATTTGGGTCCCACGACAATTGATTTGGTTCAGTATTTTGAATAAATTAATTCAAAACTAACGTACATTACCCAAGAACGTTGGATGCACTGTTAACAGGGCCGTCTCATAAAATAGAAGTAGTATGCCATTTTGGGGCCCACAATAAATATTAAGGGTACCGTATTCCTAATATTTGTGGCCCAATACAATAGAAATTGTTTATTTTCAGTATTTGAATGAATTAATTTAAAAGTTGGGTATACAGCTAATAGACATACTAATCCTAGGTCCCACGTGTATTTGGGGCCCACGGTAAATATTAAGGGCCCACATAAATGTATTAAGTATATATATTTTATTTGCTAAGAAACCGACATTCAATCGCTTCATTATCTTCTACTTAATTACAGAAGTTTAGGGCCCTCAACTATCTAAATGCGGTTCTGCTTTGCATAAGTACTATTTACTCCAGAAATAATATATTTATTGATTATGATAATCAGTCTGAGTATATTTACATTTCGTTAAGTGGTTCTTCTATAAATGTATTATTTGTCTTAATAAATCGATCGTCGCAATTATCCGTAATGCACAAATATGCATTCACTACACATTCGTATCAGAACTGACGAGGGACATTGGCACGTCCTTTGGCAGTATGTAAATAAATTTTTCGAACAATCTTATGCAACGAAAATCGACATTGCCGTTGCAAAACTCGTGTTTATTTATTTTATCACTGTTTGTTTTCATTTTACTCTTATTACTTTATACAAATAAAACTACTTTAGCACTTATTTGTCTCAGATTCGTTTGAAATCTTAACAAGGTGAAGCAACGAGAAAAACAGTAGTATAATTAAAATTTAAATGAAACATAATTTTCGAGACCTTTTAATTACTTCCAAATTGTTGTTTATTGCACGCCAACTGTTGTTTAGTTACACATCACGTTATTTGCAAATTAGAAAGGATTAACCCTATAAGATACTAAATGAATAGTTTACTCACTGTGACAAACAATTACGTGAAATTGTCGAAAAAATATATATAAATAGGTTGCACAATTGTTGTTGTTCAGTTTTAATATGAGGCCCATGACTTTTGTGAAAACATCCTTGTAATTTTTGCTAGGTTGTCCATTGAAGAAGGATGCTTCCGAAACTAAATACGACGGCTGATTGTAAATCAATTTCAAATAGTGCAAATTCGTGAATCCGAAATGCTTCGAATTGTGCTCGCAAGTGGTACAAGGTCGAACACCACTTGGTTTGTTTATTCTGCCAGGAAATTACCTTTGCAAAATTACACGAAAATATTGCAGTGAATTGGATTTGGTTACTGTTTTCGAACCGCGAAACGTTTAATTTAAACCGTTTATGTGGTCAATTATTCAATTAATCAATTACTTGGAAACAACATCAACATTTTGACATGGGTTGAGTTATTAACAAATTAACAATTCCATCATTTTAATTAATATATCTGTTTCACGGCCTTAAATTTCCAACAACATCAATGTTTGTCAACAATTAATTTACACTTTCCAAGAGTTTCTTCTTTATTTTCTTATTTGCTAGTACACAAATTAATAAGTTTTGTCAAAACAGTTTAAACTTATTAGTTGTTATTCTTTCAGATCAAACTAATACATGTTTACTAGGTGAATATAAATTAATGATGAAACATAATTTTGTATATTTTCTGATAAATAAGTAAATTATGTAAATGATTTCCGTTTTGTAAATAAGAATTAATCAATATGTGTTTATAGAATTTTCAAAAATTATTCAGTTTATTTCCTGTTAAACAAAATATGAAAAATATTCAGTTTATTTAATAAGTTTGTGTTTATCTTTTAAGCAATTAAGTCCTATTAATCAATGAGTATTTATGGATTTTTTTTCCAATAATTCAGTTTGTTTCCATTGGAAAAGACGCGTTCATATGCAATGTACACTTGCAGTGTTAATTTAATGAAAACACAAAGAGCAAAGTGAATTTCTGGAAACTTGTATTAAAAAAAATAGTGTACGCAGATGGTCAGTAAGACGTCAATACTCCTTAAGGTGAACATAATAAGAAGTAGTTGATATAGTTGCGTAGAACAAATTACTAATATTAATGGTAAATAGACAAAAGAGAAAACAGAATTAAATATGTAGAAAAAATGGTTTATAGGAATTAATCCTATGCGTTCTACTGATTTACTTCGTTAAACGACACTTAGCCTTCAAAGGTTAATAGTAATTGTCTCTGGAAATAAGTGACTAGAATTAGTACACCGAATTTGAAAATTAAAAGTGTTTTTTTGAAAAAAGAAAAGTTTTCTTAAATAGACAGTTAACTTACTACATACTTTGTACAATCACAGTTTGTAAGTGTAAATTTGATTTCTGTGCTTTATTTCTATTCTTAAATCTTGATTTGACTAAAAAATAACATTTTCTATGTAATTTAAGTAAAGTTTTAAATTTTTGGT
Organism: Nicrophorus orbicollis; assembly: GCA_018845635.1. NCBI lineage: Eukaryota > Metazoa > Arthropoda > Insecta > Coleoptera > Silphidae > Nicrophorus > Nicrophorus orbicollis. The sequence goes on along the minus strand of JAFMTC010000100.1, from coordinate 725,264 downwards.
TATTAATATTTCTTCGATATGAATTCCTTAAATTTCGTTTCAATTTTCTTCGTTTACGTTTTCTAATAAAGTTTTCTAAATTTTCCATTGAAAATCCATCATCTTCTGCTTTTAGTAAATTATTAACATTGACTGACTCATCTGGATAATTTAACTTCTTAAATATTTTTTCTGGAATAGAATTTACAACCCAATTTTGAGACAAAATCTATATAAGTATTTCTTAGTGGTTTCTTTACAAGAACAATCAATGTTTTCGGAAAATTACGTTAAATATAAGATTGGTTATCAGGGGAATGATTAAAATTAATTTATATTTCCATCAATAACATAACATTAACTGTTCATTAACTTACATAATTAGTTAATATGTAATTATTTAAAGAAATCTTCAATACTATTAGAGATTTGATTGAAAGCTTTAATATACATTTGTGGTTTGAAGAATATACTTTTTTTTGATAATTTCTATATATAAATTTGTGTACAAATTATGAGATTAGGAGAATGACATGAGAGAACTATTAATTCCCAATAAATTCAATAGAATTACAACCATTACTTTGAAAACGTTGTCTAAAAATCAAATCGAATAAAATAACAATGCAAAACGTGAGAATGATTAAATATAGTTTATTAGATAACAATAATATGTAGATATTTTTCGATTATCTTGATGAGAGGATAAAAATAATGTTCTTAATGCAAAATTAATGTACAAAGTTTGTTTAATAACTACAAAAAAATAAGAAATGTTCTCTATTTTTTTTATATTTGTAGAACTGTAGAACTATATTAAGTTGAGTATTAACGTGACTCTTTTATAATTGACAGAAACTTGTTTATTTCATCTAATTGTAAATAATACAAATGTAATGTTTGTTACTTTAAATTATGTTTTTTTCATTTCAACATCTATAAATTTGGTCTAAATTGGCTCTGTTGTCAAATTATATATTTATTAATTGAATTAATTAAGTATTACTTGATAAGCAATTATTGTATAGTTATTTAATTATATATTTCTATAAACTATTAGCAAATTCTTATTACATATTCTTTATATTAATAAAGTGATCAAAAACGTGTAATTTTACAGATTGAATTGTTTTTACTTTATCTAATTATAAGTAATACAAATTAACTTTATATTGGAACATTAAATTATTAATTTAATTAATTAAGCATTTCTTGATAAATCATTATTGTATAGTTACTTTAAATTATTAATTTAATTAATTTAGCATTTGTTAATAAATCATTATTGTATAGTTATTTTTACATATTTCTATAAAATGTAATTAAATACTTGACATATGTTCCTTATATTGCATTAAAAATGTTAAAAAATTGTCAAAAACTGTGAAAATTTTTAAAATTATATGAATAAATCATCATGAAGATGGATCAAGTTTTATACCTAAAAAATAAGGAAAACTATTACAAATTAGGAAATAATTTGAAAACAATAATTGCATTATCCGCGAGATTAATTATCATTTATTCCAATTTAACTTTATATTGGAACTTTAAATTATTAATTTAATTAATTAAGCATTTCTTGATAAATCATTATTGTATAGTTATTTTTACATATTTCTATAAAATGTAATCAAATACTTGACATATGTTCTTTATATTGCATTAAAAATGTTAAAAAATTGTTAAAAACTGTGAAAATTTATAAATTTATATGGAAAAATGATCATGAAGATGGATCAAGTTTTATACCTAAAAAATAAGAAAAATTATTACAAATTAGGAAATAAATTGAAAACAATAGTAGCGAGATTAATTATCATTTATTCCATGTAATTCCAACTATTGGGAAACGTGTAAAAAAACAACAACAAATATAATGAAACAGCGATGCAAAACGTGAGAACGATTAATTTTAGCAAGATTCGTTTACAGATAACAAGCTGAAATATATTCAGCCGTTCTAAATTTAGGGCTTCAATAAACATGCGATAACAGCTGCCCAACATCCTTTTGTTCGCTGCTCATCGAAGATAAACGTGCAATTGGTCCAGTTTGATCCGGTGAGAACGGGAATGTCGCACTCAACATTAGCCTCCTTATTTTTTCTCTCATCTTCCACCTTTTTTTTTTGATGATGATGATGATTTCGGTCAACAAAACGCGACAACATTATTATTCACGTAGCATAAACGAACGCGTAATCACTTAAAACCTAAACAAACACCGAGATTTAGTACCAATAAATATATCCGGTGGTCTTGGAGGCGAATAATATTTACCTTTCCATCACGACGTTATGCAACTGCATCGAAAAGCAATTAACCGCAATTATTATTATTGTGTTACGTTCTTTTTCCCAAATTGACAGAACGATTAGCTAATACGCTTAATCTCTTTTATTCGATATTTTCGTGTGGAATTCTTCTGTCGGGTTTCCCAATCGTTACCGTTGCAGGCTTTATCTTATCACCGCAATTCGGTGGAAACAAACTGTTGAAGGTGAGAGGAACGTGTGGTAATACAATAATTGTACATTAGATTTACTTACCTGAGAAGCCTCAATAAAATTGTGATGCGTAACACATCAGACGTTAATTTGCGGTAAACAGACGGCATCATCATCATAATTAATTTTTCGTGTTGTTTCTTGATTATTATTATTGTAATTTGTTGAAATACAAATTACTTGGTTGCAGCATACGTAGATAGAGACGGAGTGAAATGAGATCAAACGCCTTGGCCTATAATTTGCATGGCCTCCCCTACATGTGTCACCCTGTCTCGAGACGTACTCCAAACACAATTATACCATATATCAACGAGACGAACACGTTCTTTTCTTTTTGTTGTGTTTTATAAATTGTTTGTTTTTTGTTTTGTTTACTCTTTTTCAGAAAACCAAGTTCACGTGGATTGCGGCTACTGAAACAACAGAACGCCGTCTAATTAAATCGCAATGCACATAATTATGTTTTATGATTGTAAAAGCAGAACTTTAAACATCGAGAAGGCTATCTTTTGTTTTTCATATTCCATGAACACACTTTAATTGCGCTTCAAATTATTGATACTTTTGAGTATAAAATAATAAGAACACTTACATTTTTTTTGGAAGAAATTCAAAAGATAATAATGCATTCTGATGACAATGCATTTATTGCACTTTTGTAAACATATCTAAAATTATACAGTTTTACTGCGCTATAAATTACAGAAACGTTTTCGAAAATCTCTATGATTTGTAACGTGATAAAATTTGTATTTATTTTTGGTATATTTGATGATTTATTGAAATAATACATGTACTAGATAACTGTCTTAAATTTCTGGCCAGGATATTACAAAAAAAATGACTTTGTTATAATGAACTGAATTGTTATGTTATGTAAACGGATTATTGTTTATATCATCCCTTATTATTCTAAAGATTATTGTAAGTACGTGATCCTTACGACGTACATTTCTATTTAGGTATATTCTTAAACTAATAGTGTTTACCATAAATATTAAGATCCTTTACTATATTTTGTTGTGCCCGACCGGTTATCTTAAACCGCTGTAATGATAAGACTACAGACTCTTTTAGCACCCTGTTGTGACTATTTTTATTACTACATATTGTTAGGATTAGTAATGACGAATCAAAGTGTGTAACTTTCCACTCACAGGGAAAACTCATTCCCTACCCCAAATATGCTGTAATCGATCTGTCTTCTTTCATATAGGGCGAGACTCTCATAATTATAGATTAATCCTACTTTTGGTCTCAGTGCAATTTAGTCTTAGTCCTAGTCCAAGATAGTCCAAGATAGTCCAAGATAGTCCAAGATAGTCCAAGATAGTCCAAGATAGTCCAAGATAGTCCAAGATAGTCCAAGAT
>JAFMTC010000100.1:680614-718190 GCA_018845635.1 Nicrophorus orbicollis | reverse complement strand
ACTTCCATAAAAACACACCAAGACTCCACAACGACGAACCACGAGATATTTCCACAAGCGTCCAGAGATATTCCATCCCGGGACACGACAAAAAAGTTTGTTTCAAATTTGTTTCCTCTGGTAATTGAAAACTTGGAAAAGTAAATAATGATGAAATTTAGTTTCAAAAATAGAGTCTGAATTATTCTTTTTTCCTAAGCAAAGTTTGAATAATATATTAAGGTGATCATTTTTATTAAAAATTATATAAAACTTTATACAAATTTCATATTGATTGAAAAGTTTCAAAAAATAAACAATTATTTAAGTATTAACTTGATAAAATGAGCGATTTGTAAGACGAAAATTGGTATGTTTCTATAAAACTAACATATATGATGTAGAATGGTATTATTAAACAGTATTAATGACGTAAATTTAGTAATTTTTGTGTTGAAAATTCTATGTTTTTTTTTACTAAAAGCCATATAAATTGTTGTTTCGAAAACGTTTGCTTTTCACTTCGGTAATTGAAAACTTCTACAGATCCAAGTGTAAACATCATAATTTGGGTTTTTCAATCTCTGTTGATTCAGCGTGTACTAATATTGCGGTTTTTGCAGCATTCAAGATTTTGCAAAGAACAGGTAATGTTTGAATAAATATTGCAGATATATTAATAGGTAATATTTGTACAAGAGTATTATTAAAAGTCTCTGACAAAAACAATAATTGTAGACAAATTACTTATTAAGAAAATTAAACGAAGATCTGATTTATAGGCTAAGAAACACAGCAATACTTCACATAGTCCGGGTAAAACATTACACTTATCCATTACTAATACACCCATACCTCGCTTTACGGCCTAGATACGTTCCACGAAACTTGGCCGCAAAGTGAAAAGCCGTATAACGAATCAATTATAGCGCTTGCGCAAGATTGGAAACATGTAGATATATCGACATGGAAAAAACTTTTTTGCCGTTATAGCGAAACATTTTAGGCCGTAAATCGAAAACGTGCCTTAAATGAAGAGGGCCGTTATAGCGAAATGCCGTACAAAGAACTGCCGTATAGCGAGGTATTGGTGTATTTGCAAAGTATTTAAAATTTGCATTCAAATATTACTAAATACTTATTAAACACCACCAATGTTACAATAAATAAATGATTTATATATTGGAAATATTTGGATTTTAGTAGAAGTTTGAAAATTCTCAACTATAAGTACAAAACTGAATAATTATGACTATTGTCTAAACATATTTTCCAAATTCCTATTTTTTCTTGTTGCATTTTGTTCCTGTTTTGTTTTATCACTATTTTGTTTTACGCTGTTTCGACCTGATATTCTGTTCTGTTTAATCTAGAAACCCTTTCATTGACAATCTTAGGGTGTTGCTTCTCAACTGTTTTCCATGATTTCAGTATTTCTTTTGCCCAGGAAGATTGTTGTTGTTTTTCACTTGAGGAATTAACTATCCTTGGTAACTTACTTCTGTAAGACTTATTGCAACTCCATAAGTTTAGTTTAGTTCTTACAACAAACACTAATTTAGTCGAGTCAATTTTGTTCTAATTTATTTTGCTCGTTAAGTGAAGCATTTCATTAAGCGAGGTTCCACTGAATTGTGCAAAATTCTCCAACTTAATACACCTTTACCCACAATACTTTATTTGATACTTCCTCATTTTATTCTATTAAATTATTTTGTATTGCAATAAATGCTATTAGAATTATTACATTGAGATGTGAGAGTTTAGATCATTGTAGAACATAATTAAAATATTTTTGATTTATTTCTAAACAGAATCGACTGTTGATAAAAATAATGAAAGGTTCCTAGAAATAATAAATTTGTAAAGTGAATATTGCATCGGGTTTCGGCGAAACGTGCCGAAATCTATCATTAGCTGAACGTAACATAAATAAATTATCGACTTTTAATTGTAGACCATAATAACCTCTATTATAATTCACGTTAAGAATGCCAAGGAAAATAGAGAGATACGCAGCAAAATGAATGAAAAGAAGCAAAAAAGCGTATGAAACTGGTGTGTCTTAGAAGGTTTTCATCGGAAGCAATTAATAGAGAATGCAACACTTGCTCTGCTTCTTTGTAGAAGAAAACGAGATTTCAATTATTCCGCCCTGAGGCCGTGAGAGAGGAGAGAGAAAAAAGTGAAACATGCACAAGAGCGTGTACATTTTTGGAGTCGCAATTTCGCGAATTGGATAATTCCAAAATTCAACAGTCAGTCCTGGCAGGTAACTGGTTCCAATACACAGCGTTATTTGCTTTACAGGTTGGTACATCCAGGCCGACAATAAATCTCGTTCATAATTAATTACAGAAATATTGACACTCTCGCGCTTATAAGTACACAAACAGACATTGGGAAGATCTTGCGGAAATTTTCGAACCGGACGAGATTGGCTCTAATTCGGCATTCAGAGTGTAATCACAAACACAAATTTACACTTGATGTTTGCACGTTTCTTTTAGCAATTATTATTGAAGGTATGCTGAAGCGTGGTACGGATTGTTGTTTTCCTTCCCCTTCAATTCTTGTTATTTTTTTCTTCTTCTCTGCAAATTCGATGTTGAACGTGAGATCGAATGATGCAATGTTTCCTTTGGTAAATTACACACACAAAAAGATATCGTGAATTATGTAAATTTCAGACTAATTATTGTGAGATGAGGTGTTGCAAAGTCAAGTGGCGACGTTTTTACACGCGACTCCGGAGAACGTGTAATCTGCGATTCGCCTCGGGATAAGAAAAAAAGAAGCGAAGAGAAGCGTTGCATAAGTAAACAAGATCATCATTTGCGGACGTTAATGACTTTCCAAATCGTTTCCAAATACATACATCAATCAAGTTGTTATGCATCAACAAGTAGCTGAATTCGTTATATGATCATATTATTTATTAATAATTAACATTCATTCGCTCCAATTTGTGTTATTTTTTATTATATTATAAAATTGTTTTTGTTGTAATGTAAAAGTACTAGGTTTTTGAAAAACGTTTCTTCAACTTTGACAGCGAATTACGTTTAAAGGATAAATGATACAACTATACCAGTATATATGTTTTAAAGAGTGGATATTTAACTTCAATTCGGTTGCTCATAAATTAACTTATCGCTCATACTTATCCAGATATACTTTATATTGTAAAGAAACTTTTTCGAAGCTTTTTAATTTTCAAGTTTTGAAAATGATAAACAATACAATAAGAGAAGTAAATACGTTTTTTGGAGTATATATTTAGCTTCAATTCAATTGCTCATAAATTAGTTTGTTGCTTATACTTTTTCAGATGTAAGCAACAATGTAAAGAAATGCGTTTTCAAAACTTTCTTCAACTTTGACAGTAATGAACAATGATATGATTATACTAGTACATTCGTTATTAAGATTGCATATTTAGATTTGTTTGCTTAAAAAATAATTTGTCATTCTTAGTTTTCGAAATATAAGCTTTTTTTTTCAAAGATTAAGAAAACCTTTCTTCAAGTTTGATACTTAATTACGCCTATATGACAAACATTTAAAATATAATATGTATGCATATTAAGGAATGGATACTTCGTTATAATTTTGTTGTTCAAAAATGTATTTGGCGTTCATTATTTTAGGGATATGACCAAAAATTTAAAGAGACTGTTTTTATTGAAGCTTAAGAAATCGTTTCTTGAAGTTTGACAATTAATTGCGTCTATGTAATAAACGATTCAACTATACTAAAAAGTTAATTTGGCTTTTATAATTTTTGAGATATGACCAAAAATGTAAAGAGATTTTTGAAACTTAAGAAAACGGTTCTTGTACTTTGACAATTAGTTACCCCTAAGTACGATTCAACTATAGCATTATAAGCATATTAAAAAATGGATACTTAGTTATAATTTTGTTACTCAAAAGTGAATTTGACTTTCATACTTTTTGAGATATAAGCAAAAATGTAAAGATACTTCTTTTTTCGATACTAAAAGAAAAGATTAAATTACGCCCAATTGACAAAATATACATGTATACCAGTATATAAATTTTAAATAACAAATATTTACCTTTAATTTGGTTACTCCAAAATTAATTTGTCATTTATACTTTTCGAGATATAAGCAAAATATTAAAGCCTCGCATAAAACAGTACATTCTTCAAGTTTGTCAGTTAATACCGACTAAATGACAAACGATACAATTATACCAGTACATGCATTTTAAAAAGTGAATATTTAGCTTTAATTTGATTGCACAAAAAATAATATACCGTTCATACTTTTCGAGGTATAAGCAAAAATGTAAAGAGACTGCTTTTTTCGAAGCTTAAACTAGCTTTCTTTAAGTTAGACACTAAATTCCGTTTAGTTGACAAACGATACAATCATACCAAAACATTCGTTTTAAAGAGTGAATATTTAGCTTTAGTTCACTTAAAAAGGCATTTCAAATATAGTTTTCCAATTATTACAATAATATTATTTGTAATACGTTTCCTACAAAAAACATTATTAGTTAATACTTTTTTAATAAAAAAAGGTATTAAAGTCAATTTCTAAAGAGGTTAAATTGAAAATGCCAAAGGTTGTAATTAACTAATTAAAATAGTGCGTTAATGGTAGAATGAGATTGAAAAGGCGTCGTGCAAAAGGTATGCAAAATGTAGTGGAAAAGTTTTGCGGATTGCAAGAAAAGGAAATCGTGCCGAATAACCAAAAACAGGTTTCCGTAGTGGCAGAGCTATATATACTGGATCATATGCTAATTAAGGCACCGTTAAACCGTGAATAAATAAAGGGATACTTAATGTCTTTTCCTTTAATTCTTCAATTTGTAAAACGTGGTTTTTATGATTGTTTTTTAAATTATTTAACAAACCATTAATCACTTTCTATTTTCAATTTAAACATGTAATTAATATTAGTTGTACTACAAAATTCTTGCTTTGAAAAAATGCAAATTATTTGATTTTAAATATTCTATTGAATGGTTCGAAGTATTTTCAGGAAATAGCTATTTTTTTAATTATAGATCTAATAATTGCATTTTGAATGATTGCAAACTATTAGGTGGCAAAAAAATATCAGCAAAATTGCAAATGAAATGGACAAAGTTGGCATTGGAGTTACGCAAGAGTATTTGCGGAATTTCGTAAATAAAATCAGATTGGGTTAGGTTAGGTGAAGAGTCTTGTAATACATACACATCAATAAAAAATTGGTAGGAAGGCCGCAGGATTCGTGGTCATAGACGTCATGCCGCAGGTCGTGTCCCTGACTACGAATGGAAGGCTGTTCAATTTATCATTATTTTTTCGATGGATTCTCTCAAAACGCTTCCACATTTACTCAAAACAATCATTGTCATTACAATTACTCTGAAATTGACGTAATGGTCATTATTTTGTGAACGGGCCAAAACCGAATAAAAAAAAATGGTGCACGCAATGACGTTTAATAAACGTTTTCCGTACGAAATAACAATGTCATTACCCAGTTCGTCGGCAGACGTAAGGTTATGTCATTTGAATACCAACCTGGTATTTGGAATTTGAACGAAATGAATGCGCGAATCCGTTAATCGTGACCTATCTCCTTTAGATTCATTGCCTTTACCTTCCAAATTTATTTGTTAGTCGGATCACATCATTCTTTTTTACACTTTCTCGCTTCACAATCCAAAATAAATTTGCTTAAATCTTAAATAAATTTTATAATTTATCTAGTCCTCTGTTTCTTTGCTTCATTTGAAATAATATACAAAATTTATCGTATTCTCAATTACAAAGTTGTATTTCCTATTGTCAAAATTGTTGACTGCAATTTTCCTGCAATTACAATATATTAAACAATTAGGTTATCTAGGTTAGGATAGCTCTGTTTACCTTTTTTATCATATGCATTCGAATACTCCGAATATCTTCAATATAATTAGGTTAGGTTTTCTAAGTTTGTATTGGATTATTAAATTATCATATTATAATAACCATACAACTGTGTTCAACATAATTAGGTTAGGTTTTATAGGTTAGGATAGGCTCGTTTATCATTGATATTATCACAAGTATACCGAAAAATAACAAAAAGAAAGCTACAAATATGAATCAATTTTCGATCAATTTTCAACTTCAAAAATACATGTTTTTTGTATCGTTACAATTCATTTCTACACTTTCTCATATAAAATATATTAAATACATTTAACAATTCATTAATACCATTAATTTCATACATTTACACCAAATTATTCACATTGTATTTTCTAGATAGGATAAATTTAGATAGTAATAACTGATTGATTTCGAGTGTACTTAACATAATTGAAATTATAAATTGATGTATCATTGCATGCCTTATTAGTTCGTTATCTAATTATAAAAAAAAGAGTTAATCTTTAATCTGGAAATTATCGTAATCGTGTGTACCATATTTAAAAACACTGTACTTGCATTCAAAATTCTCGGAAATCCTGGCACGCGTTTCCACGTAACAAACCAACAAAAAATAAAGCAACATAATTGGAATGCTGGTGGTAACATTTCGGAATCTCTATTGGGATTGACAGACTAGGTGTAGAAATTCCGATATCCACATTTTTTTCCTTAAAATTTTGCATAGATTAGCATAAAACTATTCAAACGTATGAAATGCCATACAATTAGGAAAACCTGTTTTGACTCTACTCGTTGATTCTGTGTACAAGATTAACGGAGATGACTAATTCTTGGAAACATCAGATTCCATTTCTGTGGACGGAAAATTTGCATTTTTAGGCGCCAGTCGTGGCTTTTAATCCACTAATAAACGTGTCTGCAACAATAACATAAAGTCAACAAACTAATGTATCGAAAAAGCAGAACCTGAGAAGAATTTTGTAATATTTCTCGAAATCCATTGAATAACCAAATGCGATTGTTATTAATATAGCTTATGTCAAGGTGTACGTAGAATTGGTAATAAAGGCAAATCGATGGTAGTCCTTCTTTTGAAAACAACACGGATTCCAGTTTGGGTTTCGTAAGAAAAATTAAGTTCAATTGTTTACCTTTGACGAAAAACAATATTGTTATGATGGATTTCTGCAAGTTTTGTAATATCTTTGGAAATTTATTATATTGAATTATAACAGCAAAATTTATCATAATTAGTTAAAAAAATTCGATTCATTCTTCGATCTACATACGTAATATACTTTTCATTTACATCATCATGGATCATATAAAAAAGTACTTAGATTGGTTAGAACAAATTAGGTTAGTTTTGTTTTTCTTCTTTTAGGTTAGAAAAGTTTAGTTTATTAGTTAGAGGTCATATCAGTCAACGCAGACTGTAATTAGATGTACAATTTAGTTACATAAGTTTCTAAAAGTTATTTATATAAAGTTAGGTTAGGTTTTCTATGATTAGTTTGTTTATCAATGATATTAACCTGAATATACCAAAAATTATCAAAAGAACCTGCATTTATAGAGAATCACATTATGACCACCAACATAATATTCATGTTCAACTTAATAAGGTTAGATTTTATAGGTTAGAATAAGTTTGGTTATCGTTGATATAATCCCGAATATACTGAAAAACAATGTAAAGATAGGTTATGTTTCTTATATACAAACATCATAAATTTGGCATAATTTTGATTAAATTAGGTAGGTACCAATATTAAGCTAAATCTAAATTGTTCTGATTTAGTTAGATAATAGATCATTACTTAGGTTAGTTCTTTTGTTAAGTTATTTTTACACACAGAAGAAGTATTTATTAGGTTCCATAATGAAATTATTACTTTCCAAAAACTTTGATTGTATAATTGTGTCTAAGCATCTCTAGAAAATAGATTTTGGTATATATATATAAAGTGGAATTTAGACTTTAATAGTTTTAAATTTAAAAAAAGAGTACATTTCAGTCTAAGTAGAAAAAAGTATAGCTTCTATGAAGTTTCGGTAAAGATCATTTGAAAACTGATCTAATAATAGCTTCTCTCAATTACAACGCAATACATTGATTGTGGTCTACTATATATTGTGTTGTATAAACACTCAAAATATATAGAATAGACGTAAAAATGAAGGATTCTCAGAATGACAATTACAAAAACGAATGGAAAATAACTCAAGTATAGTAGATTTTTATTTGAAAGTATCTTAATCCGATCTGGAGGAAGTCTTCGATTATCGAAATACCCATTATTGCGGCGATTTTCATACAGACAAGATTAGATTTCAGATAATGCCGTATACGATCGTGAATATAATAAATATTCAGGTGCATTGTCACGATTATTTATATAGATATATTAAGTGAATGCAATTAATTGTAAGATATAAATAACAATCGTAAGCTGAGATAGAAATTGCATCTGATAAAACGATTTGTAAATAAACACTAATACCGACGGCCACGTGAACGTAATAAAAAGGATGATTACAGAGCATACAGCAAAAAAAACACAACTGGAAGTTATAGGTAACAACTTACCTTTCAGGAGTCGATTTTAATCTATTAAATTACAAAAAAAAAACCCACTTCAGAAACAATTTAAGGAGTTATTTCCGTATCATAAACATTAATCCACACTTCAAACACTTTTTATTTTGGGTATACTCTCTCACACACAATACGTATTCATATTACATTTTTTTGCATCATTAAAATTACTGATAAACTTGAGAATGTGGGTATGTCTAACGCTTGATTAATTACCTTATTAATCCAATTATTATTTTCACGAGGTTTACAACCGCACAAATTAGCGAGAAGCTCACTTATTATTGCGATAATTAATGTGATTAAACATTATTTCATTAAATCGAATTGAATACAATCGATAGATGCGTATCACTTTTACACACTTTTTTCAAGATTTTCGTACAAAAATATGTCCAAAAATAGCAATTAATTGATACGAGCCGTTTCATTATTTAATTGAAAAATATTATTGATTTTATCTCAGTCAATCAGTAAATAATGTCTAGTTATAAATTGTTTGTAACAAATTAGTTTTTATTGATCAAATATATTGCAATAACTACATGAAAAAAATATAAACTAAAGTAATGCAATACAGCCCTTTGCCCATACTTTCGAATTATTATATTTAACGTGATTTGGATTTTTGTCTATAGAAATTTATAGTTCAATCTTTTTGTTTATAACAAGATTTTGCTATTAATTTATCTGAATATTGTTGTTTTATAACATAATTTAATGGAGAGGACTGAGTATACTTCCTTGGGGAATACCATGTATAATTACAAACCAGATTAGTCTTTCGTTTTGAAAGATTTTAGAAAATTTACGTGAAAATGGATATTTGCTCAAAAATGTCTTGTTTTTTAGTAACTGAAATGTACTTTGCAAATGGCTATAAACCATACTTTCGAATTATTATATTTAACGTGATTTGAAATTTCCTATAGAATTTTATAGTTCAAACTTTTTGTTAATTACTAATTTCTTTGTATTTTACTATTGATTTATCTCAATATTGTTGTTTTATAACATAATTTAAGTGATAGGACTAAGTATACATCCTTGGAGAACACCATGTATATATAAAAACCAGACTACTCTTTCGTTTAGGAAGATTTTAGAAAATTGAAGTTACTATTTATATCTATATAGGCTATATTTTCTAAGTATTAGTTGTTTTGGAGCTTCAGATAATCAAGTTTTTTTTGTTCAAGTCTAATTCCACTTATAATAAAGTATATTATAAAGTGAAGAAAAAAGATATAAAAATAAGCTAAAGTTTATCTAAAAAGATGAAAATAAATTCTATTATCTTATTCATTCAATAATTAACTAATAAATTAGCATTAATAACATACATTTAATTAATTACATTAATAATATCTGTCTATACATTTTTTTATGCGTAAATGATAATTAAAAATGCGTACATTCATTTCTTCGGTCATCGTTTCACCTTCGGTGTATTTCTGCACAAATGTTAATCTCTTCAGACTTTCTTTTTTCATATTCGTCGACTGAAGGGGAATAAGAAAAAGACAAAACGCAAACAATACGCTTCGAAACGTTCGAATGTTTCAACGGATTTTCGCCGAGGCCGCAATATGATGAATTTCGCTTTTGTTTTTGGTGATTTCTGTTCTCGAATCAATCAGTTTCGGTGTCTAGATTAATTAAAAAGTGTTGATAAAGTTGAGATTTGGCAGCATCGGAAATCGATGAAAGTAAGTTGTTTTCATTTATTTATTTACGTGCTCGGATCTTCACCTTTCAAGTGTATCGTATCGAAAATAGTTACTGCAGATCAAATCTTAGGATTACTTGGGTTAAAAATAGATGAAATTATTACAATGAAGCATATGAAAAGTAAATGATTTTGTGAAAGTAAAATCTGTTAATTAATTAATAATATCAGTAAGTTCTTTTAGTTTATGGATCTTTAGTTCTTAAATTTGAAAGAAGTTAATTCGAAAGAAAAATACGTTTTTTTAAACAATAACATTTGTTTATTAATAATTTATTAATAGTAAAGTAATGTAAATTAAAGCTTAAATCAGGCACAAAAAATGTACATAATTTATCAATTAATGAAAGTGAAATGTATTTATTCTAAAAAATTGGATAAGTTTCTTATTATTTATTTTCGTATACTAATAATCACCGCTGGGGCAACTCTTGCACGATTGGTTAAGAGTCCCTTGCATCACAAAAATCAGGTGCGAAAGGTGCTGGTTCAAATCCCACCGCTTACCGATTTTTCCGGCATTTACCAATAAAAAGTAGAGATAAGACCGAAAAGGTGCCTGATATAGGGCCGTAACTTTAATGTAAAAAAATGATCACCGTTAAAGTACGTAAGATAGCAAACAATTCTATAAACAATTTAATAAGATTTTTTTCAAAATGTTATACCATTAGAATATTTTTGATTACTATTAGTTAATCAAAGTAATTCAAAACTTTGTCACTGTTTCAGACACAAAAGATGTGTATAAAATTGATTAAAAAATTACAATGAAATAAATGAATTATATTACTATTTTTTTAATTATTTAGAAAATCTTTTAATTTGATAGATTGTAATGTTTGTTTTTAACAAAAATTACTGGAAATTATTGATATACAGCCAATTTTAATGAAATGTAGTCTATATGTAATATATATCATGCAATATACCAATAAAGAAACAATGTATAGCTTAATTATAAATCAATAATTAATGTATCAAAGTACCCGATTTTCGTATCAGATCATTCCATATCTTTCAATCGTTTATTCATTCTTAACATCGATGGAAATGCGACAGATTTTCAATTAAACTTAATCAGATAATTAAGTTGAACTAAATCTGGTAGATTTTTAGTGAATTTACTTGAATTTTATTATAATTGTTTGTTGATTTAATATTTTCTTTATTATGTTTTATAGTTGCATTTACAATCTCTTAAAGTAAACAATAAGAAAATTTGGTTTAGCATTAAATGAATACAGTTTCATGGTGGTTGTTTACCATTATTTAAGATATAAACAATAATTAACTTACTTGAATGTAATTACTAAATGGTTTATAGCGTTTAAGTCTAAACATTGGTACAATACCAATGTGAGTATGAAATAAAAATGTGTATGAAGAGCTGCATGTATTTTATAATATAATTCTGACTTCTGCTCTAATTATAATCTACTTTATAACAAAACATTTAATAGATGGTTTAGTGGTTATTGTTATTGGATAGAGACCATTTGGAGATTTTCCCTTAATTGCTAATTAGATTTTGAATCTCACTGGTTGATCCAGTAAATTACATTATTTCAGTCGATATGTTGTTAAGCTATTATCAAGAAAATTGATAGTTAAACTAATTGGATGTTTTTCTTACTTATTTTGGTATTGGCTACTATATATTATAAGGACTTCCTCCACTATTTTCATTTGAAGACCTTCATGCATTCTCCAGTTGGAAATATACCATTGAGCACCTAAGTTTCTTCTTAGACTTATCGACATAATTCTTTGTTAAATATCAATGTTAGACTTGGTAGTGCTTTGTCGTGTACATCAGCTGCTTCTTTTCTTTTAAAATTGACAAGTTTTCCAATAATAGCCAATATAGCTTCTTGAACTTAATTTCAAATTGTTCTCTTTTTGCTTCGATGTGATCTTTTCAAGTCAACCTTCCATCTAAATCCACATCCAGAATAGAGTTTTCTAAACTTTATTTCTAATTATTTCCTCTTAGCTAGAATGAGGTCTTTCCAGGTGAGCCTGCTAAATATTTGACTTTTGATAACTTTGCATATCTTAGTTTAACTTTAACTTTAGTGTGGTAGTGTTATATACACTGATTTCATCTCATTAATCGAAAGACTATATATCTTCAGCAATTTCTGTAAATTGTCTACATTTTTCTGGAGATATTCAGATGCTGCTGTTAGATTCTGTATTACTATATGATCAGCTAATGTTACAATAGTTATAGATTTTGTGAGCGAGTATAGAAATTGTATATTTAAGATATTTTCAAAGCTTTTCCAAAGATGATTTTGTATATTTAATTTTTAAAAAACTATAAAAAATATCTATAATTATAGTACATATTTTTTTAGAATTATTGCTATTTATTTTAGATAGTATTTTTTTGTAATATATCTATTTAGAAATTGTTATGTAATCTTTCCTTCCTTGTTTACTTATAATATTTTCAAAATTTAATAATTTTTGTATTCTATTTTCAAACTATTACTTTTTGTACATCTGTTTATATAAATGTGAATACTATTAACATACTTTTAAACTAAAATAAACCGAAAAGATGCTTATTTATAATAGAATATAATAATCTAGATTGTGCGAGTTGTATTCACGTCAGAGTCGTCGGTACACAAAATAAAGTATTTCAGGTTTAATCTGGTTTCAGTTAGTTTACAACAACAACAAAAAAACAAACATTAAAGTTCATTACTTGAAGCTTCAATGTGCGTACTTCATAATAAATTATCATAAATACTGTAAAAAACATCTTGTTTCTATAAAAACGACACCAACATACAATGCGGTTAGCATATTTACATAAAACGGAACAAATTTGTGATTATAATAAAAGCATTAATTTCTTTATTATAGCAATTTACGTGTTACCTTTGGCGTTAATAAAAAAAAGTGAACAACGTATTTGTTTTGTACTGACGGAAGCTGTCTATGACTCAATTTGTTGAAGATTACGTGCTTTTTTTTTCTACACAAGATAAAAAAAAAAGGTGTACGTAACAATACGTAATTAATATGTTGAAAAGGTGTTTGAAATATGATTATTACTTATTGTTTATTGATTACATAACATTTTCGAAACCGGCGAATCCGCCAATAGAATGATTTAAAAAAAAAATATATGCAAATTGTAGATTGATTACATGAATAAATGCATATAACTGCCAATTTATACACATTATTTTTTTCAAATGACCTTAATTTATAATTAAATTTTAAATTAATAATTAATAATCATATAGAAAACATAAGTTTAAAAAAAGTGTTATAAGAAATATGCAAATTATCAATATTTTTTTTGATTTACATAAAGTGAATATAAAAGAGACCAAATCACAACAATTTATTAAGAACTAAACAACAAGTTTTATCCTTTTCAATATGATCAAATATTTAATAAAAAATATAATAATTAAATAAATCTATAAATAACTGTTACAAAGAGCTTTAGACTCTTTCCGTCTGAAATTAGGTACTTTATAAATTAATTTACTAATTAAGTAGATTACATGTAATTTAGAAGTGGAAATATTTCAAAAAATGTAACAGAGATTAAGTGAAATTGTTATGCTTTCTCGTATTAAGTTATTTTCTGTATATAGAAAAAAAAAACTGGATCTATAGTATAATTTTATAATAGAAAAACATAGTTTCAAAGAATGTAAGGAATTTGTCTTTTTAGAGTATTTTTGCCCCGTCTTTCTCATAAATTACCAAATTATTGAACTTTATTACTTTTATTTGAAAACTAGATGTGTGATTTGAAATGTTTAAGGAAATCCAGTTAAAATTTGCTGGAAATATTTCTGTAGATAATTTCATTTTGGTTTGTTCCTTTGGTTTGGTTAAACACAACAGAAAACATTCCATCGTTTCTTCAGTAATTATAGGTAATTCCCCCCAAAAAAATCCATTTGAAGAGCACATACACGAAAGATATAATGAACGGAATAAAAAGCGTGTAACAAACACGCATGTTATTTATTATTATACAACTGATACCGATCGGAGCCGATAAGAGTGAAGAGGCAAAAACACAATGCGTTTCAGCTAAATAAAGAAAAACAATTCGAAAATGTTGATGATCCTTACGAAATCGAATGAAAACCAATTGATTATCTTAAGTCTGGAAAAATACCGACAAATTATTGAATTGGAATATATATATTTATATGATAGATTGATGTTTTTGTTATGAGAAATGGTTTTCTCCTTAAGTTTAAGTATGAATTCTTGTGATACCACAAAGATTAGAAATATAAACCAGATATTTTTCCATAATCAACTAATTACAATCTTATGGCTTTAATTCTATATGAAAATTATATGGCAATTCTAAGAATCATATTTTTTTTTTAGTATACAATCAAATTTATTAGTAAATTGTTTAAAATTGTATGTATTTTCATATGTCTGGGAATGTAAATATGCAAACATTTAAGATCCGTGGAAAAGCTTATTTTTTTTGTAAATTAGACACCTATTTGCTAATAAAATTAGGTTGGTCATAAAGACAGTATTGCCACATAAATAGAGTTATAAATTTTAATAAGAAAAATATTGGGTAACAATTTCTAATAGTTTTGAAAGTTTGTTTTTGTTCTGAGAATTGGAAAACCTTGCATAGGGACCATGGTGGAATCGTGGTATTGTGGGATTCTTACCCACCAAAAACCTCTCCTATTCTTCATAAGCATACAGGTCCTTTTTAGTGTTACTGCTCTGAAATGTTGGCTTGTTTTGCCTGTTGGTCCTATTCATTGTTGGATTCCACTACTATATTCTTCGTTTGCTCTCTCCATCCTCCGCTGGTCTACTTCCTAGGTAGAGAGTACTTCTGTCCCATGTCTTGTTATTATCTGTCAGCTTTCTCTGCTTTTTTGCAGTTGGCTTACAAAATTCTATGTTGTTGGTACAGCTCCTAGATTTCAGTTATAAGTTTTTTTGCAGCTCACCTGTGGCAACTGAATAACGTGTGCTCCGGGCTGTCATTTTCATCGCAGTACCAACACTTTTCATCCTCCTTCTTCTGGTGAAAATGCAGATACTTGCTAAAAGATCCATGTCCAGAAAGCGTCTGAGTCAGATGGAAGGTTGCTTCACCATGCTTTCTATTCATCCTGTGGCGCTCATGTCCGCCCACACGTGCGAAACTTATGTTCAGGATGTACTTCCTTATCACAAACAGCGGCTTAAGTTTACGACCCCCAAAACCATATAAAAGAGACGAACCCGGAATAATCTTCCTCTCTTGTTTCACACCCGCCGGTCAGTACGGACCTCTTTCGTCTCTCGTCCGTCTAACAGTAAGGTTCTCGCTATCGTATTAATATTATAACTGTCTCTGTTCCTGTGCCTACATCTGTACCATCTATAGAAATATACGACTACATATATCTTGTGTATCCAACGACTAATTCTATCTACATCTTCCTCGCCCGACTACGATTTACCAAAATCCAAAGAACAAATTCCCGAATAAGTCTTCTAATCCAGGCTTCCTTGTCTGAATTTTGCCATTTCTCCTGCCACCTTTGCATTAGTCTGTTTCTTGCATAGGTTTTTCTAAGCCCCAACAGTCTCTCTTTTCTCTTTATAGCAAGCAATTCTATAGGTGGTACTCCTACTATTACTTGCACAGCAACTCTTGAGATTGTTCGGTAAGCACTGCATATCCTTATTGCACATTTCTGTTGAACCGTTTCAAACAATCTCCTGTAGCTTTTTACCATCATAGCTTCTTCCCATATGGGAGCAGCATACAGCATACAGCATTATAGATTATTATAGATTGCCCCTGGCACTCTTTTCCTTGTTTCAAAAGTGGGAATTATAAATCTTTCCATTCAACAAATCACATTTTTGTCAGTAAGTAAGTTAATAATGTGCCAAAACCAAAGAACATTGCTTATTTTTCTTGAACAAAAAGTTGTGTTTTAATTCAATTGGTCCACTTGTAATTTCACACTTAATTATCGTGAAAAAAAATGTTGAGAGCTTTTCTCATACGTTTCGCGGATTGCGTGTTCCCAGTTATTGAAAATACTCCAAAAAATAAAAACATAATTAGAATTATTCTGTGCTCTTCGTAAGTGGCGTGTCCTCAGTTTTTTTTTGTTTGAAATTATTATTTAACATTTCGAAAATTGGATAATTACTCGATATTTGATAATTGCGCAGTTTTGTAATAAACTCTGTTTCGTAATTGATTTTTATGATTCTCTTTTTGCTCAAGTATTTCCAAGATACAAATAATTAATAAGACTAAAAAATAAGTAAAGAATTGTATTTGTTGTGTGCAAGAGAAAATCAATTGCGCAGCCCAGTTTCTTTTTCATTCTCTTTAAATTCCGTCTCTTTTTCTTTCAGTTTATTCGCCAAACGTTTCGGTTGGATCAAGACGTTGCGTGTCTGGAAATCGTGCGAGCATATTAATTGCTATTATAAATATAAATTGTTGTTTTCTAAGAGAATATCGATACAATTTTTTTTTCGGTTTAACGTCATTTTAATTACTGGAAATGTCTTCAAATCAACTTACCAATTATATTTATAATTGGTAAGACATATTTTAGAAGAGTATAATGGAAAAAATCTAAAATTAAGTTCTATTTAAATTAAGTAACAATCATTATTTTTTAATAGAAAAGAAAATCATTATTATAATTTCAGTTTTTCATATAATATTGTTTTTTTTAACTTAATAATAAATAATACACTTTAATAATATCATTTAACAACACATTCTTCATGGTATTACAATATCATTATAAAACAGTTTTTGTTTGCAACAAAAAATCTAATATTTAAAAAAGTAATGAAAAGACTAATTGTAATGTTGAAATTACAGAGTTGTTAATGTTGTTTGAAAACCGAATTATTCGAAAACTGAAACCGTTTTATCTGTATGAATTAGAGTAAATTTGATAAAATCTATTAATAATATAAATTCATACATTCGTTTAGAAAATCCAGAAAAATGTACAAACTGCCTTTCATTTTTTGCTTATTTCTCGAAAAGTATGAGCGACAAATTAATTGTTAAGTAATCAAGTTAAAGTGAAATATTCTTTCTATAGAAGATTTGAATTGTTATATTTGTATCATTAGTCATTTAGACTTTATTTACTGTTGAACTTTAATTTGATACACCGAAAATTATGATCTACAAATTAATTATTGAATAATCAAATTAAAGCAAAATATTCACTCTTTAAAAAGTGTTATTCATAGTTATTTTGTAGAACTGTTTGTTAGCTTTAAAAACTCCAAAAAACACATAACAAATGTTGAATATTTTGAAAAAGTCATACATTTGAAGTTTTGTTTATAATAGTAATTCATGCATTCAATTGTATAGAAAATGTAGGAAGTGTCTTTCAATTTTTGCTTATATCTAGAAAAGTATGATTGAGAAATTCATTGTTAAGTAATCAAGTTAAAGTTAAATATTCATTCTATAAAAGATTTGAATTGTTATATTTGTATCATTAGTCATTTAAATGTAATTTACTGTTAAACTTGAATTTGATACATCGAAAATTATGCTCTACAAATTAATTATTGGATAATCAAATTAAAGCAAAATACTCACTCATTAAAAAGTGTTATTCATAGTTATTTTGTAGAACTGTTTGTTAGCTTCGAAAATTCCAAAAAACACATAACAAATGTTGAATATTTTGAAAAAGGGGTCATACATTTGAAGTTTTGTTTATAATAGTAATTCATGCATTCAATTGTATAGAAAATGTAGGAAGTGTCTTTCAATTTTTGCTTATATCTCGAAAAGTATGAGTGACAAATTCATTGTTAAGTAACCAAATTAAAGTTAAATATTCATTCTATGAAACATCTGTACTGGTATATTTGCATCGTTTATCATTTAGAAGTAATTCACTATCAAATTTGAAGAAATGTTTTCCAAAAAGCTTCCAAAAATAAATATAGATTTTATTAATTCTTGAGCAAATTCTTCACTCTTTCTAATGTGTATACTGATATAATTCTATGAATTGTATTATAGACGTTATTTACACTCTTATTTTGAAGTAAAAAAACAAGTTTAGCACCAAAAAGAAAGCATTATATATTAATTTGCGATTAGATTAAAATGAATTCCATAGTTCAAAATTTGAAATTTCATATACAGTGCAGATGCAAAGGTTCTTAACTTTTTTATTTGGAGATGCATTTTAAATATCGGAGTTATTTTCATAAATCAGTAATCTGTAATCGATTATTCAAATAGAATTCCTATGAAAACGAGATAATTTTCAGAGAGCTTCCTAAGATGATATCGAATAAATACAATCGAATCATTAATCAATACACACAAACGAAAAAGACTCTCAAGTTTAATTAAAAATCCGTTATCATTGGGTACTCAATGTATTTATTAATAACAATAAGAGAGGATATAAGTAATCTACGAATTATACAACAAAAATAAAAACGAGAATTGAATGTGTAAATAAATATTGCATTAGAAATCAATAAAACAAAATGCAATTAAAAGCTTTCAAATAACACGTGTCTTTGGACATTTTACGTATATAGTTTATCTTTTATTGCTTTTCTTATAATAATTGAGTAAACGAATGAAACAATTTTTATTAATAAGTTTATTTTGTCGTGTGCGGACAAAATTCGCTGCAATTAATTAATATATTTCGCAATTGTTGTTCTGAAATCGTTGTAGAATCTACAAATATTTGCGTTGATGATGCGATACGACGGAACGGGAATAAAATAATAATAAACAGAGAGTGAGATGAGATCGCATTGATGAGAGATTTGGGACGTATAAATAGAACGAATTGATATATATTTTCTAGTTGTTTATAAATAAATCTGTGCGTGATCTTGAAAACAGGGTTTTTTTTTGTAGTAGGTCAATTTTTTAATGAAAAATCGAGATGAAATGATTATTATTGTAAAGTGGTTTATTATAACACGATTGATTGGTTTGATTCAATTAAAAATCGTGTTATTCAAAACTCCAGATCATAATTAGATATTATGGACGAGATTTGTATATTAACTTATGTATTTAACTGTACAAGATTACTTTTTTCAGCAAAAGTAATTTGAGAGAGAAAGTGTAGTTTGAAGATAACGTGCAATTGAAATATTGTATTTATTTTTAATGAATAAAATCGAAATGAAACGATTCTTGTTATATTTAAGTGATTTGAAATAACACAATTAATTTGTTCGATTCTATTATAAATCGTGTTATTCGAAACTCCGGATCATAATTAGACATTATGTTCGAGATTTGTATATTGACTTATGTATTTAACTGTACAAGATTACTTTTATAGCAAAAGTAAGTATTCTATTAAAAATCGTGTTATTCGAAGCTCCGGATCATAATTAGATATTATGATCGAGATTTATATATTAACTTTTGTATTTAACTGTACAAGATTACTTTTTCAGCAAAAGTAAGTAATTTGAAAGAGAAAGTGTAGTTTGAAGATAACGTGCAATTGAAATATTGTATTTATTTTTAATGAATAAAATCGAAATGAAACGATTATTGTTATATTTAAGTGATTTGAAATAACACAATTAATTTGTTCGATTCTATTATAAATCGTGTTATTCGAAACTCCGGATCATAATTAGACATTATGTTCGAGATTTGTATATTAACTTATGTATATAACTGTACAAGATTACTTTTATAGCAAAGGTAAGTATTCTATTAAAAATCGTGTTATTCGAAGCTCCGGATCATAATTAGATATTATGATCGAGATTTGTATATTAACTTTTGTATTTAACTGTACAAGATTACTTTTTTCAGCAAAAGTAAGTAATTTGAAAGAGAAAGTGTATTTTGAAGATAACGTGCAATTGAAATATTGTGTTTATAATGAACAAATCGAAATGAAATGATTATTGTTATATTAAAGTGATTTGAAATAACACGATTAATTTGTTCGATTCCATTATAAATCGTGTTATTCGAAACTCCGGATCATAATTAGACATTATGTTCGAGATTTGTATATTAACTTATATATTTAACTGTACAAGATTACTTTTACAGCAAAAGTAACTAATTTGAAAGAGACAGTGTATTTTGAAGATAACGTGCAATTGAAATATCGTATTTAATCTTAAACGAACAAAATCGAAATTAAACGATTATTATAATAAAGTGATTTGTACTAACACGATTAATTCGATTCCATTAAAAATCGTGATATTCGAAACTTCAGGTCGCAATTAAACATTACTTTCAAGATTTTAGTTATAACTCTTATAGTTAACTGCACAAGATTACTTTTAGATCCACAATTAGTAAATTGAAAGTATATTTTGAAGAAACCGTGGAATTGAAATATCGTGTTATAGGGGAATTGTAGTAACTTTTGATAATGCTATTCGAAACTCAAGTACATTTTTAGTAGGTTTCTTATAGTTTGTTCAAGTTTAAACTTTAATTTAATACTTTTTTTATAATAAAAATACTCTTTTTTTAATCTTGACTTTTTAATTGTTTCGATTATAAATCGTGTTATTCGAAAGTTCAGATTCCAATTAGTCATTACTTTCAAGATTTTTATATTAACTTAGGTATTTAACTGTACAAGATCACTTTTTCAGCAAAAGTAAGTAATTTGAAAGAGAAAGTGTACTTTGAAGAAAACGTGCAATAGAAATATCGTGTTCATAATTAATGAACAAAATCGAAGTGAAACGATTATTATTATATTAAAGTGATTTGTAATAACACGATTAATTATACTCGTATTACATACATTAAAACTCGTGTTATTCGAAACTTCAGATCCTAATTAGAGACTGCTTTCGAGATTTTTGTTATTACTATTATAGTTGACTGTACAAGATTACTTTTACATCAAAAAATAGTAAATTGAAAGTATATTTTGAAGAAACCGCGCAATTGAAATATCGTGTTATAAGTAGTAATTTTTGATAATATTATTTGAGAATCAAAGTCTGTTAAAGTTTAAACGTTATTTTAATACGTTTTCTTTATAATAATACTTTTTAAATTTTGACCTAATTAAGAATTTAACATCCAGAAATCTTTCGTTGAAATTTTCAGATTGTAAAAACATGGACTAGTCTTAAAAGTCTGAAATTTAGGTCTGTAAGCCTAATAGTTCATATTTAGTTTTTTTTTAATTTTCCAGAAATCTTTGATAAGCGAAATTGTGAAAAAGCTATAATAAAGATTAAACGTTTGAAATGAAAGATGTTTGAAATTATATGGAAGATACAGGTAGGAATTAGGAAAACGTAAATTGGAGTATCATTTAATATTAATTTCGGATAAAACAACCTTGAATTCAATTCAATTTGGATTATTATTTATTCCTCTCTTTCTCTCTCTTTGTGTGTATTTGCAATTAATTGCATGTAATTTGAATGTTTCATAAAGTTATCCAACTTTAAAAACCGGAAACGTCGCATCTGGTTTACGTGGATTGCAAACGCATGCAAATTACTTTTAATAGCCTCGCAATTGTATTAAATTTCGATCTCTTTTTTTGTCTATTCCACACACACAATAAAAAAAACCGGTACAGCTCAGAAAATTAGCCTAATAATGAAGCAAGTGTTGTTTTTTTTTTCCATGCACGTTCTCCACCAATTAAAAGCGTAATTGTTACGTACACGAAAATTGAACGTGTTTAAATGAAACGTAAATGTTTGTGCAAATAAAGGAGGGATCGTCTTTAAAAACAATGTGGCAATAAATCAGTCTGCGATTTCAGCTGAGCGTAGATTTTGATATCAACAAGCACCGGCCTAAAACTCGTCTCTCCTCCGCTTTTCTGTTTGTTTCTTAATATTTTCACATCCGAATATTTGACGTACCTCCGCTTTGTGCATTATCATTGTCGTCACCGAAATACGCACTTCTGTAGTTTACTTAATGTGTTTTGTAACGTGAAAATAACATTATTTATACAATTCTTACATAAATTATATAATAATCTAATTATGTTTTTGTAAATTTGTATAAAAGGCATTAAGGCATTCATAAATATGATACTAATTATAGGCTTATCTCGGTCGTATTGGGCTCCCTTTGGCCCAATTTGGATCAATTTAGTCCAAATTGATCCAATAAATATGTTGAAATAATACTAATTATATTTGTTAAATGATGTTCATCTACTTTCATTTTCTATATTTCACATAATGTTTTAAATGTAGAATGAGTATAGGTAATATTATATTAATAGAATAACGAAATATTATAAAATCATTATGAATTGTTTCTTCTGTAATTAGAACTTCGTAAAGAAAATGAAATGTTTTTTTTGATGATGAAAATTTGTATTCAATAAAAATGAGTTTAAAGTTGTTTGTTTATACTTTTTCTCTTTAATTTAACAATTTTCTATAAGTTCTTAATGCATTTAACACTGATCTAATAACAATAATATTTTCCCATAAATTTTGACAATTTTCAATAGATTTTAATGTTATTTAAGCGTAATTTTGGTTGAAACTTCATACTTTCATATTTATCTTCATTTTGACTTCGCTTCTAATAAGGTTTTCCAAATCTTTCATCCAAAAACCATTCAATAAAAACGAGTGCCTGCATTACAACAATTTTGGCAGAAAGTTCATACATTCATTTTCTTTGATTTCGTTTCTAATAAGGTTTTCCAAATCTTTCATTCAAAAACCATTCAATAAAAACCAGTGCCTGCATCACAACAATTTTGGCGGAAAGTTCAAACATTCATTTTCTTTGGCTTCGTTTCTATTAAGGTTTTCCAAATCTTTCTTCCAATAACTACTCAATAAAAAAGAGTGCATTACAACAATTTCGGCAGAAACTTCATACTTTCATCTCTATTTTCTTTGACTTCGTTTCTACTAAGGTTTTCCAAATCTTCCATCCAAAAACCATTCAATAGAAACAAGTGCCTGCGTTACAACAATTTCGGCAGAAAGTTTATACATTCATTTTCTTTGACTCCGTTTCTACTAAGCTTTTCCAAACCTTCCATCCAAAAACCATTCAATAAAAAAGAGTGCCTTCATTACAACAATTTCGACAGAAAGTTCAAACATTCATTTCCTTTGACTTCGTTTCTACTAAGCTTTTCCAAACCTTCCATCCAAAAACCATTCAATAAAAAAGAGTACCTGCATCACAACAATTTCAGCAAAAACTTCATGTTTTCATCTCTATTTTCTTTGAATTCGTTTCCAACTAAACTAAGGTTTTCCAAATCGTCCATCACTTTCTGCCTTCAATAAAACTCTTCATCACTCGTCATCAACATTTTCGAAACCGTTTGTCCGTAATGTTATTTTTCCAAGAGTTTTTCAAAAAATTACGAACTTCGTTATATCTTTGTTTCAATATCATAAGGAACTTTAAAGCCAAAGATATGATTGTAGTCTTCTGAAATAAATGATTATTAAATGTACAGTCTTGTATTTACAATAAATATACAATGAGTTTTAAGTAAAATAACTCTATATTTGTCATTTCTCTAACTTAAGAAAAAACATCAATATTTTAGTAAACAATTTCATTTGAAATTATTGTTGGAACATGATACTTTCTTTGAATGTAGTTAATTTTTTATTAATTTTAGTGAACGTTAAGCGAGATATGACTGTAGTCTTCTAATACATACAATTATTAAAAGCCCGTTCATGTATTTATAACAAAATACAATGGTTTTGACATGAAGTAAAACTGAACTTGTTCTACATAAACATTAATTTAAACATTATAAAGTGACTTTCACTATTGCACCACATGTCGTTTCGAGGAGATAAAGAGATAAGAAATCACCAGCAGCGGTAAACAACCCTGCATGTGGTGGATTAGTTTCTTTGGAAATAGATAAAATTTGCAATTTCTCCACGAAAAAATCCTACACGTACAGTAAATACGACATGCTTTAGCTGTTAATATAATTATAAACATCAACTATAGTTTGTACATTAAAATTATGTAAAGTAAAGCAAATACAAAAATAAACTATTTTCAAAAGCTTATTTTGATTAAATTTTATTATGTTAACTTATTCTACAATTTTGTTATTAAAATTGGTAAGTTTATAGTAAAAAATATACTATTTTTATTGAAATAACATTATTGTACAAAAAGTTATCGATTGAGGTCTTTCTGACTTGAATTTATACTAAAAAAGATGAAAAATTTCAACTATTATCTACAATTAATTATTTCTCTCAAAAATTCTGCTGGTTTTCTAGTTAAGACTTATGTCTATTTAGTCTAACTGCTTCATTTCATCAACCGAAGTTCTTCAGTTCTTGAGCCTGAGTTTTGTCTAAATTTTCCTTTGCCATTATTGGATTCCCATCTGAAAGAAGAAAGAAAAGTAAGAAAGTGATTTATTTTAGATAATTTGTTCATATTTTTGTTATATTATTAGGACATTATGACCAGTTAATTAGTAAATTTTCTTCAATTTAACAAATATGATATATTCCTAAAAGAAATCGAACGGTTAATGTTGTGTATAATAAATGTATATATAAAAAAATCTTATTTCCATAAACTATCCCAAATTTCTCATCAAACAGCAATTCTCTGCGCTTTCGTGTTCCAAAAATACAACTGAAATTGACTTTATGAAAACAATTTTCCATTGAATGACCTAAAATTGTTGTTGTGATTTATCATTCCGCTTGGTAACAAATTCATTTTGTTAAGTAACTTTTCCTTTTCCACTCGGATATTTGTTTGTCCACTCGATTTGATTTCAATATAAATATAAATCAATCGATTCGAGGAGGTCAAGGCAGTTTCCGTGGGGGATTCCCCGCTCGTTTGTTGTTGCCGATGCGTATCCGAACACTCAATATTCAAAATGTTTCTATAATGTACATAAAAAGAAAAATGATGATGGGATTGATACGAAATGAACGAAATTACTTCTCCATTTGAATGGCATATCTAATAGAGAAATTAACTTGTTTCGGTTTGAATTTAACGATATGAAAATATTGTTACATTTACCTGGAGAAGGTAGTAAAAAAACGTCATACCTTATCATTCGTGAATATGTTATTATTGCGCGCAGATGAATCACTTTTGTGTACTCTTCAATGCAATTTGATGATTGTGCAAATTAAATGGAAATGCTATTAAATTTTCAATTTTGGATAATATTTGGAAAAGGTTTTAAGCAGTTTCATTTGGTAAAAACTTATGGTTTGTTATTATATTTTGATGAACATACAGATTCAAGTTTGACAAGGAATTATACCTAAATTATAATCGATTCAAACATAACAATACATACGTTTTAAAGAGTGAAATTTTTGCTTTAATTTGGTTCTTTAACAAGTAATTTGTCGCTTATATTTTTCGTGAATATGTTATTATTGTGCACAGATGAATCACTTTTATGTACTTTTCAATGCAATTTGATGATTGTGCAAATTAAATGAAAATGCTGTTAAATTTTCAATTTTCTCTAATTTTGAAATGGTTCTAAGCAGTTTTATTTGGTAAAAACTAGCGAAAATATTATGGTTTTTTTTATAATATTTTGATGAACGTTTATTCAAGTTTGACAGTGAATTATATCTAAATTACAATCGATATTATTGCGCAAAGATGAATCACTTTTGTATACTTTTGAATGCAATTTGATGATTGTGCAAATTAAATGGAAATGCTGTTAAATTTTCAATTTTGTCTAATTTGGAAAAGGTTTTAAGCAGTTTCATTTGGTAAAAACGAAAATATTATGGTTTGTTATAATATTTTGATGAACATATTAACACTTTTTGGGAGATTAAAAACGTTTATTCAAGTTTGACAGTGAATTATATCTAAATTACAATTGATACAAATATAGCAATACACACGTTTTAAAGAGTGAAATTTTAGCTTTAATTTGGTTCTTTAACAAGTAATTTGTCGCTTATATTTTTCGTGAATATGTTATTATTGCAATGAATCACATTTGTGTACTCTTCAATGCAATTTGATGATTGAGCAAATTAAATGGAAATGCTGTTAAATTTTCAATTTTGTCTAATTTTGAAAAGGTTCTAAGCAGTTTCATTTAGTAAAAACTTGCGAAAATATTATGGTTTGTTATAATATTTTGATGAAAACCTTAAAACTTTTTGGGAGATTAAAAACGTTTATTCATGTTTGACAGTGAATTATACCTAAATTACAATCTATGCAAATATAACAATACATACGTTTTAAAGAGTGAAATTTTAGCTTTATTTTGGTTCTTTAACAAGTAATTTGTCGCTCACATTGTTTGAGATATAAGCAAAAATATTAACATTTTAGCGAAACATTTAATTTAAAATTATAGTTGTTTTGTGATAATTTAATATGAATTTCATTGCAAAGTGATTACATGACAGACTAAAACGACTAAATAATGTTATAATTTGAATAATTACGTGTTTTAGTAATGGAATGTTTAAATAAAAAATGAAAGTAATTGATAAAAATTTGAATTTTGTTGTAAAATAGACGTAAATAATAAAAATAATAGTGTTACAATTTTAGTAAAGTTGTAATTGTTTTTAATAATATCACTTTTTCACTTGTTAAGGCTAATGACAATAGTTGTTAATGCCATTAATTGTTTATTTTTCATGCTAAAATATGTGAAATGGAATGGTTTCATTAATTATTGTTGCGTACTTTGGAAATATGTTATATGTAATGTAAAGAAATGTAAGTAATTTCAGTGATTGATAAAATTAAGTTGAAATTCGTAATGAAGTGATTCCAAAAAAACGACGTAAATGATCGAATAATGTAACAATTTGTATAAAGTAATGTACAAATTTAATGATGTATTATGTAATTGTATTTGAAATGAAATGTTTAATTTGAATTATGTAATAAAATTAAGTTGAATTTTGTTGTAAAGTGATTGTAAATGACTGAATAATGTATATTTGCGGTAAATGCAATTGAAAAAATAATAAAAAGTAATAATGTGCTATGATTAACGATGTAAAATTCGTTGTAATTACTTGTTTTCGAAATGGAGTGTTTAATTGTAAAAATGTAATGAAATTAAGTTGAATTTCGTTGCAAAGTGATTACC
Organism: Nicrophorus orbicollis; assembly: GCA_018845635.1. Lineage (NCBI taxonomy): Eukaryota > Metazoa > Arthropoda > Insecta > Coleoptera > Silphidae > Nicrophorus > Nicrophorus orbicollis. Next base: position 690,870 of record JAFMTC010000100.1, on the reverse strand, counting down.
TGAAGGACGTAAATGACCGAACAATTTGTGTATTTGCGGTCACGGATGGTAAGTGAGTAAGTACATTTGTGCGAAACGAAAAGTTAAACACGACGAGCAGAGATTTTCGTTCGGGGTAATCCATAGAAATCGAAACGGCGAAGTGTAGGTGTTTGAGGAGGAGGTGGAGGAGGAGGTATGTTGTTTGACTTTCCAGTTAGTCAAAAAATGATAATAGCGTGCCGAACGATAATTGCTGAGCAGCGGTCTGCCCATTGTACTACGCTTATCAGAGAGAGGCTTTGTAGAGTATAAATGCGTGGTGCTGTGCGATCCGAGGGATTGTTTTCGAAGTGTCAGTTGTGAGGAGACATCAGAAGCGACGACGAGTTTAGCGCACTCTCCACCACGAGCGTGAAGCCCCCCAGAAGCTCTGAACGCATTCAGCAGAGAACGACCCATACCATACCATACCAGAACAGACCAGACTACACCAGACACCACAGAATACCATCATAGCCCCTACTTCATAATCATTCGCATTCTCGGTTTGGTTCCTTCGGCTGATTGTCGGTACATTTGCTCGAGACACCTACGGGAAACACATTCGCCTTTACCACTCTTCTGCTGCTGCTGCTGCTGCTGTTGGTGCGCGTTGGTCCGCTCTTTGAAACTGGGTCGCGCCGCGAGTACCTCGTCGACGTCTTCGGCCGGTGATTCCTGTGTTCTTCTGGAACCCATCCATCAGCTGCAGAACATTTTTGTGCTTCGGTCTTTTGTGAACGGAACGTTGGCGCCGCTAAAAATCCGACTCTTCAAGAAGCGTCGTCGCACGGACGAGAGGCTCTTCGACCATCGGCAACAATAAACATCAACAAGTAAGTTGCACAACAAACACAACGGAACGCATTCTATTATCGAATTCGCACTTGCAAAAGCCCCGATAGACCAAGGCCTCAATATTTTCCACATTAAAAACTGATTTAAACACACTTATAACGAAATTGAAATCGACAAATTATGCGCACAGCTCATTTCAGTACAATCCGTAGTACAAGGTAAATATCTCTGTAGATATATACAAAATCATATCGCACATTTTAATTAAAACACTTGTATTTGATTTAAATTCAAGTGCATTAGGCAAATTATCAATTATTTCATACACATTGAACTCAGAATATCTTTTAGAGATACGCAATCTTCTTGCAAACAAACACTATTTTATTCAATAAAACACAAAAAAAGCAATTCAATCACTTAAATTTCACATCACAATTAATAATACATTAAATTACTTAATAAACTTTTCCATAATAGAGAATCTTAGTTGAATTATTAAAATTTACCAATAATAATCAAATAATGTACAAACATTAATTTAAATTTTTACAAAGTTTTTGTTATTGTTTTACGAATTTTCATATAATAGAAACTAATAATAACTAATTTTAGTATGAATATTCAAAAAATAACTTTAAATAATAAGTTTTTTTTTAGAATCTAGCAACAAAGTAATTTAAATTTTATTTAAATCTAAAGTAATAATAAGTAGTTTTAGACTGACTATATGGAAACTATGTAATATTAACTAAATAATCACTTTTTTATATATAAATTTTTATATTTGACAACGAAAATATTGTTATATTAAGTTTCAAAGTGGATAGAAAGATGTTCGTTCGTAAATAACTCACTTAATAACGTCAATTTTCGTCAAAACTAAGAATATATTTGTTTTTAATTAGTTGATAAAATAATTAATTATTTAAGTTTTTCAAGATATGAATGATAAAATATACAGTTTTTAAAACGAAAATATTAATTTTTAAACTGAATGACGTCGTTTTTCCTCAAAACTTATCATTATTATTACGAAAAATTTTACCCAACTGATTAAGTATTTCGGAAACAGTTATTTTAAAGAAAAATTGTATATGTTTAAACTAAATTTACAATTATAATGAAAGATGGATATGTAATTATATTTTTGCATAATCATTTAGTTTAGAAAAACTAGTTAATAATAATTTGATTAATAATTTCATAAATCAATTACTTCATCGAAACCACAACGTTTTTTCTAAACAAATTACAAGACTAATAAATTAAAATTTGATTGGCAAACTAAAAATAAACGTTGATGTATGTATTGTAAATAAACAAAAACTGAAAAAACGGAAAAAAAAGTCTGCACGGAAACGTAAATACAGTGATTGCATTGCCGTATGATATTTAGAATCTCCACGATGATCATGGAACGTAGACTTTGGTCAAAGTCGTTCGTTCGGTTTTGTAAATACTATTATTAGTCGCGTTTTTTTTTTGCATCAATCCTTTCATTGTTGACATTTAAAGAGAAATGCGAAACACGAAGGTATCTAAAAGTGGCAAGTGGTTCAAATATAATTGATCTCTCCTCAATGCGAAGAGAATATATATAAAAAAACACTATAAATTCAACAAAAAAAAAACAAGTTTTATAGAAATTAGTTTGTTGTTGTAATTAAATTAATTATGCCTCGAATTTGTTTTTTTTTTGTTAACTAATCCTTTTTGAAGATAATAATGAAACGCTATTATTATTTGCAAACAAATTTAATGATGCAATTATTGAGTTTATAACAGTTATTTGTGAAAATAAACATCTATTACACATGAAAAATTAATGAATAAATTCTATAAATAAATATGTTGAAAAACATAATTAAATTAGAAAAGTATTACGATTTCATAAGAAGGGATTCGAAACATTATAGCAAAAACAATTGTTTAGTTACACGTGGTTACGTGTGTTGATTACTATTGATTAGCATTTATTATTTGAAAACATTCGTTTTCACGGCTCACATCGATTGTCTACGGTCCAAAGTTCAATTAGTAAAAAAAATATTTATTATAGAAAAACTACTTTTTAGTGTGGAAAGATACACATTTTATTCAACTAAATTCAAACAAAACTCACTTATTTTTTTCTTATGTTAATTAATTAATGAATACACTAATAAATATTTTTTATATTGTAAATTTTTATAATAAAATTCGTAATTATGCTAGTTTAACTTTTAACATGTTCATGTTTTTTAGTTCTTTTTACACTTTGTTCAGATTTATTCCTTAATTACTGTAATTTTAGTTCAAATTAAATACATACACCCATACCTCGCTATAACGGCTCTCTTCAATTAAGGCACGTTTTCGATTTACGGCCTAAAATGTTGCCAATTTTGCGCAAGCGCAATAATTGATTCCTTATACGGCCAAGTTTCGTGGAACGTATCTAGGCCGTAAAGCGAGGAATGGGTGTAATAGAATAAACCTGTTTGCCCAGAGAATATAATAATTAAGTCCTATTTTGTCCTATTTTTTTAATACTGAAAATAATGGAACAACAACATTGCTTTAATTTTTTTCCTTATTGCTATAAATTAGCAATTAGGATTGTATCACTGAGGTTGTCTACAAATTATGCTGTCGATCTCAATGGCAGATAGAAACCACCAAGAATAATGAACAATACTAATACAAGAAGTCCTTAGCTGCGCGTGAGAAAAAGTTATATTTAGATAACAATTACAAGTAAAAACATTGAAAAATTGAAAGATTTATTATAGTAGGAACCTTTTCCTAATAATTGTCGTATTTAGTAGCTAAATTACAATTAACAATATGGAATGTGAAATTAATAGGAGCATTTTTAAATTTCTCAATAATTCAGAATATATTTCCAAACCACCTTGATTACTTTTCTTATTAAGAAAGAAGAGAAAAATTGAAAATTTTATACAAAATGTCATTTTACACAATAATCATTTCTTTGCAAAAACGGTAATTCAGAAAACGCCTTGATTATCTTTGTTAGTAGGCATTGGAAATGCAATAGAAATTTATATAAAAAAAACACGAACGTTTCAATGATTTTCTATATATTTGGTCATAGTGTAGATACGTTGCTTCATGTGTACATTTGTGAAGCACACGTCATTTATCTTATTTATGTATAAAGAAATTTTACATAAATATATAAACATTTGTGTCTACAAAAAAACAACCATTTCGCACTGAAATAAATAGTCATTTCGATAAGTTAATCCGTTTGTGGATCGATAAAGAAATTGAGATTAATTAATTAATCGATAAAGGATATATTCATATTATTAATTAACTAATTAATGAAGTTTCGTAAACGATATTTTTTTTTATTTGTTCGTTATTTTGCTGGGACAATAACTTTATAATTTGCATTGTTGTTAAACAAACAAAGAGTCGTTTAATGATTTAATAAGTGCATTTAATGATGGCACGAAGAGCGAACATCATTGTTGTTTCTGGTACACTTCGTGTCTGGATGAAAATCATTATTTAATGGTTAATGCAACGGCGTTCGAGTGAAAGTTACTGTGTCCACTATTTTAATGCAATTTTCAATTTTAACGCATTCTGAATTCGTTTTGTCTTTTATAAATTACTCATTTTGTTGTAACATTTTTGAGTTTCTTTACTTGTTTTTAATGTTACAATAATTAAAAACAACTAAATTTGTTGATTTTAAGGAAGTAAAAAAGATTGATTCCGTTTGAATACATTTGGAGTTGATTTGCTTATTTTACAATTTTTATCCTACAAAATTTTATTATTTTTGTCTATTCAAGTAAATTTAGATTTTCTATAGTAGTTTTTTGAACTTCATGTAAGAATTGTTGATAATTCAAAGAGATTTTCTTTATTTTTTAATTTTTAAGTATAGTTTGAGTTTCACAACGAAAATTGAATATTTTTGTATATTCAAACACATTTTGATTTTCTTCAGCAGTTTTTTCTTAACTTTATGTATGAATTTTTAGATTTACGCAAAGAAATTTTGATTCCATTTGAGTTTTTAAGTAATATTATTTGATAATTGTACAATTTTCCTTTTATATCAAGAAAACTTGATTTCTTTAGAAGATTTTACAAATTTCATGTAAGAATTGTTTAAAAAAGATGATTTTCTTAAGTTTGAGTTTCTTTTTCGTTATTTTACAATTTTTGTGGTAAAATTGATGAAATTTCGGAATTCAAGGAAATTTTTCATTTCTTTGTTTACGAAAAGAAAAATTGATTTCTTATGAGTGTTAAGTAAATTTGAGTTTCTTTGCAAATTGTTTGTAAAATTGATTATTATTAGAAATTACTAAACTAATTTTCAGTAACTTCAGTTATTTTTTAAACTTTATGTAATAATTGTTGATTAATTCGGAGATATTTTCTTCCTTTTTCTTATTCTTCTTTGTTTAATTTAAGTTTTGCTCAAAGAAAAAATAATATATTAAATTTCATTTTTGTACAATTTTCGCAAAGTTTTGACATGTTGAGTTTATTTCATTGTGTTTCTTAACTTAATGTAACAACTGTTGTTACATAAAAAACAGAGATTAATTTAGTATTTAAATGAATATCGTATTTGAATTTTCATTTTACATAAGCAAAGACTGCTTATTTTCGTGTATTCGAGTAAATTAATTATAATTGTAACGATTTGTTATTGAGTGGAAAGGAGTAGTGAACTTGGTTGTCTTTTTATAGACTCGTCCATTAGACTTTGCGTTTCACCTTAATTGGTTTTCGACTGTGTTTTCCACTACACGCTTAGCAAATACTCGTGTAGATTGTTATGGTTTTGCTATTGCTAAGATACCATTTATATAACGTATCGATGTGCGTTAAAAGGTATCAACAAGACACAAGAACCAAAGTAATTTCCACACTCCACCTTAACATCAATTCTTTAACACCACACACACGCATTAGAATATCTATGTACCCAGCAAATATGATAAATTCGATTACATCCATGTGTCATAATAACTTATTGAATCATTTCACACACAAAAAAAACGCAGTTGTTTTGATTTGTAGTTTTTGTTTTGCTCGATAAGCCTCCATTGATAACGCGATTGTTATTAATACAAAACTCGAAATCTAACAACAAAATAAATAAATAAAGGTTTATTTTTAATCGAAAAAAATATCGAGTACTCGACGTTTGTGTACTTAGAAAGCCGTAAATTAATCGCGTTTACACACTCACCTTCATATAAGATATACTTTTGGGAAATCATTCATTAACTTGAATGAATGGTTTTAGATTAATAATTTCATACTAATGTTTGGTTGGTTACGTTAATCGTTGCTCAAAATCGTTAATTTGTGGTAACTCTTTGTTATGAGATCCGTTAACGTCAACGATTGCTTAGGCAGCGGCATTTATTTGAAAATGTTTACTAATTCGAGCGTTAAATAAATAAACATGTAATGGACAGTAAAGTGCAGCTTCAATGTTCGGTTACGTCAGTGTCGGCGTTTTGTGGACGAACGAATGAACGAAACGGAAAAAAATTGCATGAGCAACAAGTCTGATATTCAAATTACCTAAAAACTTGAGCTGCTTGGAATTCCTGGAAGCCGGTGCAATCAATAAATCAGTAACGTAAGAAGTTTAAGTGAGTGATTTATTAACTAAGTGCATTAGAGATGTTTTTAGTTTGTAATTTATTATGTAGTTTAAAAGAAAGTTTAACACGTAAGAGAAGGATTTGGAAGGAAGATTTTGGTCAATAGCCCTTTGGTTACATTGTAACTAATTAACGAGTATTATTACTTAACAGTATTAATATAACTATTAATTCAAATGTAGTTAACAAGTGCAACGAATAATTCGCTAAACACACTGAATTTTATTAGAAAATAACACTTAATAATTCGTAAGAAAATTGAAATATTTTAAAGTAATAATGAAAATTATATAATATTATTTCACATAACAATAAAACTAAAACATATTTATGTAATTATAACAAAATACAATGTTAAAGTAACTGTTCCAAAGGTGTAAACAATACATTTTAAAAATACACTTCATTTAGGAATAGAAACACATAAAATGTGCACATAGAATTCATAAGAAAACACTTTTCCTTAACGAATGAAAATACTACTAGACTTTCACTTTAAATTCTTTACAGACTTACTGAAAATCACTTTTTAATTATAATTATTACAATTCCTTTTTCTGTACACTTTTAAGGAAGCATGTTACATAAACTTCCGTTACAATAATGACATTTATTTCAATTATTATGAATGTTTTCAAATACAGAAAATAACTTAAGAATTCAATTCGTTATATTTTTGTTCAATATCATTTCTAAAATGAATTTGTAATGAAATACTGTAAATGAAATATTGAAAAAATATGCAAATTGCAAATTTAATTAAATTAATAAATATTGGAAGTAAAATGATAATTACTATTTCTAAAATATATCATTTTTTTATAAAAATCTCAACTATTTCTATAACATAAACAAATAATTGATATAACAAATGTTGTTGTTCTTTTTTTTTGATGTAATTATAACATTTTTTAATAAAAATATCATCTATTTCTATACCATAAACAAATAATAGAATTATCTAATATTATTGTGTATTTTTTATATATATATAATTGTGTTGTTGTTATATGATAAATGCAGTGTAAATAAGTGTCTCTATTATTGCATATTTTTCTTCAAATCTCATAAGTAAATATCATAAAATACTTATTATTTTGTGTTGATAATTATGAAACCGAACTTACTTCAATTACGTAGCAAAATAACAAGTTAAGGTTTATAAATTTATAATTGTAAGCTAGTTTTAGTTTTACAAATATAGATTTTTTTCTTTAAAATCGAAATGGAAACTACGAAAGCATTAAATAACAGAAATATATATAAGAAAAGTAAATTGTAAATGAAGTATTTTATAATTAACTCATGACGCACAATAATTATATTTCGCATTAGCGTTCTAAATTAGAGAGTCGTTAATTATTAGATTCTATTGTGTGCTTCAATTACACTGAATTCACTTAAGTTTTTTTTGTATTTAAAGAAAGTAATTCTTTTATTGTTAATTATTTATGTTGATAATTAACTTTTAGTAATTGTTAATTACAAAAAAATGAAATAAAAGACAACAATCTTATTTGGGTAAATGATAAATTAGATTTTGAGAAATTTATGTTGTTAAATTCATTAACAGTACATTTAGTAAATGGAATTGAAACATTGCGAATTCAATTATGAAAGGATTATGCTATTATTTGATGTTTATATTGCAGACATTTATGAATGGAAAAATCAATAAAAATGATAGTATTGTTTAGGAATGTATTTGTTTGTTGATATTGTAAATTATTTTGGAGCATGGATTTTCATGAAATTGGAACATAATGTTGATTGTATATCCATTTATATTCTAAATAACCATTGAGATTGGACGTTTATCAAAAGTCCGCGTGATAACGAATGCAATAACGTGTTCCGACTACACCAATTAACCTTGTCGGAAGCGTGCTCTGCACGTAATTCGTTCCATCCGACGTTCAAAATTGCCGCTTTTTGTCAACGAAAACACCGAACGAAAATAAAGTAAATAAAAATTATAAATGATTTGGCACGATCCGAATCCATATTGTTCATTTGCCAATGTCTGCTTTCAATTACGTCCCGTTCGTAAATAAATCCGAGCACTTTCAAAACAAAATGTGTTTACCGTTGCGAAAATAGAGGCGATAGCCTGAATTACAAACGGACAAGTTTTTCGTTTCTTCTTTTCCGTTTCTTTTATAGTAATTATACATATTAATGCACGTGTATGACGCGTTCTGTCTGCTTATGTTAATGCAAATTTTCTGGAAAAATTTGAATATCAGTTAATACATATTTAGTGCATCGTTCCCAAAAGGGTGCTCTTGATTGGACTTTATCTTAAGTGGTTTAGATAGTCTATTTTAATATCCGGTTTCCGTAGCAAATTTTCTAATGCTGCGTCCACACCATTCATCAATTGAGACACGACGTGTGTCAGGAGTATCAACAATTGATGTTTGATCTACATTTTCAAGTACTTATTTCATGTAAAATGTCTATGTATTATCCACAAACAAGTATTAACGTTTTTTTTTTAATAAAATTTTATTATGACCAACCTTTTGATCTTTGGGAATTGGAATCATCACATTTTGTTCACGCATTGCTTAAATTGAAAGTTACAATTACGTTTCAACTTCTATTGATTTGCAAAGGATTATAGTTATGTAATTTTCTAATTTTGCATCAGAATATTCAGGAAATGTGTCACTTTTGCCAAATTTTATGTATAACTTAATTTTTTCTAATGCTAGATAAAATGAAACAAAAATATGTCAGTTATACTTAACAGTCATTGTGAGTTATTGGCTTTGATTTGAGTGCTCAAATTTATGATTTTCTATATATACTATTATTGAAAAGAAGAAAAGACATTGAAATGTGTTAGTTATTCCAACTTCTAATGCTGCATCTATCCTATCTGAAATGAGTTACTATTTTGACAGTCCTACCAACTTCTATTGATTATTATGGAGTTTGATTATCCTATTTATAAAATTGCCTTATATTATAACTTAAATTATAACTTAAACTGTTAGTTGTCTTATCTCCTATTGGTTACCATGAAGTATGATTACTCAATTTGCTAAATCTGAATTTACACTTTCTCAGAAAAGAGACCTAAACATTTGATGGTTTTAGTACTTTTTTTTATTGATTATATTTGAGTCTTTCGGTTCGTAGTACTTCCACCTTTTTCTTAAAATGATACACTCATTTATGTGAGATATACAAACTATTGATTATTGAGGAATTGGATTGTCTAATTATATAATGTTCCATCTACACTATTCCGAAATCTCGTGTTGTTTCTACACTGTGACTGTAGTTCAAATTTGACAAAACTTTGTCTGAAAATTAACAAAAACAAGTCTTTTGATTGTATAATGTTCCATCTACACTTTTCCTGAAATCTCGTATTGTATCGATACTGTGACTGTAATTCAAATTTGACAAAACTTTGTTTGAAAATTAACAAAAACAAGTCTTTTGATTGTATAATGTTCCATCTACAATATTCTTGAAATCTCATGTTGTATCGATACTGTGACTGTAGTTTAATTTGACAAAACTTTGTGTGAAAATTAACAAAAACAAGTTTTTTGATTAAATAACGTTCCATCCATACTATTCCTGAAATCTCTTGTTGTATCTACGCTGTGACTGTAATTCAAATTTGACAAAACTTTGTCTGAAAATTAAGAAAAACAAGTCTTTTGATTGTATAATGTTCCATTCACACTATTCCTGAAATCTCGTGTTGTATCTACACTGTGACCGTAATTCAAATTTTGACAAAACTTTGTCTGAAAATTAACA
>JAFMTC010000100.1:628966-680581 GCA_018845635.1 Nicrophorus orbicollis | reverse complement strand
AAAATTAGTCCTTTGATTGTATAATGTTCCATCCAAACTATTCCTGAAATCTAGTGTTGTATCGACACTGTGACTGTAATTCAAATTTGACAAAACTTTGTCTGAAAATTAACAAAAACAAGTCTTTTGATTGTATAATGTTCCATCCACACTATTTCTGAAATCTCGTGTTGTATCGACACTGACAGTAATTCAAATTTGACAGTTATACAAAACTGTCTGAAAATTGTCAAAAACCAGTTTTTTGATGATTTTGTGATGGTGTATCTATAATTATGATGAGACGAGTAACAAAATATGTAATTTCTAGCAATAATATTATCAGTTTTATAATAAAAGTCAATGTGATTTTTAAGATATTTGTATTACAATAAAACGACTAATTAGTTGACTAATAATTATTGTTTTATAAAGAAAACATAACAAATACTACCTAAGAAAAGTCCACTGTTTGATGCATTAGTTAATTATTCCAATTTCAAGTTGAAAAGATTCGGTTCGTTCTAGATTATTGGCAAGTGTAAGTATTGATACGGGACAAGCCCAATGACCACGTGGTCACGATAATGAGTTCGTTCCTATCAGACACATTCATTGTACAACACGAGTCGTAGGTGCGATATGGCATTTGCGAACGCGAAGGAAAAAAGAAGACGTATTAAACAAACACAGGCGAAGGCGAAAATCGCCACAGGAATACAAATTTCGTGCAAGAAATGTGGGTCCGCGTTATACTTTCCTCGTTCCGTGACGACAAACAAATGACCATATTCTCGAAACAAAATCGTCGATCGTCTCGCACGCATCGTCGTAAATCACGAGACCGTTTAATTAGACAATAAATTTTATTAATTGCATTCCGGCATTGTGAAAGTGAGCCATAAATTAAAAAATAACGACGGGTATCAATCACACGCTCTTCGACATCTCATATTTAACGATCCGCATAATCAATTGTTCGATTTTGTTTTTCTATTTCTGAAAGTTCAATAAAAGTTTCTTAAATTTATCAATCATCGCATTTTTCAAATAGCTACAAGAAAATGATGAATTGTTAACTTCTTTTCCTCAATACTTTAATCATTACATGATCAGTGTTTTATGTTATAGAAATTTGTAATTGAATTTAATCAATAGATATCAAGTTATTAACGATTAATTACATCAGTTTTTCGTAATATAATATAATTTATCGGCCAGTTATACAAAAACATAAAACTAAACATAATAATAATGTAAAGAATAGGTTGGGAAAAGGGCTATCGACCATTGGTTTTTTCCGCTAGTTTTTCTTATTTATTAGAAAAGTTATACGTAAATGCATTCCTAAATAACACAAAGAAAACTATCATTATTATTGATTTTTCATATTGGTTTTTCCGCTAGTTTTTCTTATTTATTAGAAAAATTATAGGTAACTTTAATCAATAATTACATACAATAATTAACGAACAATTGGTCTTTAAGACATTTGATTATATTGCCTATTATGTAATTAGTTTGCTAGTTACTAGAAACTCATATGAAAATTTAATGTAGGCATCAAAGAATTAAGAATCAATCAGTAGAAAAATTCAAACTCTAAGATAATATTCGCACCATAAGACGCATTGGAATTATTAATCGAATTTTCTATATATAAAAGTGTGCTTTATGATCCGAAAAATGGTAAATTTGATGAATTGAAGATCCATTCTCAATTATTATGTAATTCAATTTATTGTTGTGTCTTAGGGATGGAATTTTGGACACAGTGGAATAATGTCTGGTGTTGTCGTTGTGGAATATTAGAAGTTTGTATGAAAGTGAATTCAATTGGTTTTATAATAACTTTATTATATAATTATGGTTTTAAGATTATGTTGGTCGATGTGTCTTATATAAGACAAAGTTTCTGGTTAGTTTCCCTACAAAAACTACTGTTATTCATACCCAACTAAGACTATTTACAAATAATAATGCTAAATATAAGATTAACTATGCTAATGGAGGGTGGTCGTTGTGACTCGGTGAGGAGGAGGCTTTTTTTCATAACCTGCTGATTATGCTATTCTTATGGGAATGGTTACTCTTGCTATTCGTTTACTCTGCGTCTTCTGGTGATAACTCTTATCTGCAGGTACATTGGAATGTCTGGTACAGTTTAAATATAATTATAATACTCCTATACCTCGCTTTACGGCCTAGATACGTTCCACGAAACTTGGCCGCAAAGCGAAAAGCCGTATAACGAATCAATTATTGCGCTTGCGCAAGATTGGCAACATGCAGATATATCGATGTGGATTTTTTTTTGCCGTTACAGCGAAACATTTTAAGCCGTAAATCGAAAACGTGCCTTAATTGAAGAGGGCCGTTATAGCGAAATGCCGCATAAAGAGCGTCCGTATAGCAAGGTGTGGGTGTAATTGGATAGAACATTATCAATCATCGTTTTCATTTGGATGATAAAACACTTCTCAAATCAACTCTTCTCAAATCATTACATTACGTCTTATGGTCACGTTTAGGATACGTTGATTTTTCTATACAAAAGAGATGATTATTTTAGTCCGAAATTATGTAAAATTAACGAAATTGAATCTCCCAAAAAGAAAAAGTTCATTAAATGTTTTCCGATTTATTATTGAAAATTACCAGGTAGAGAAATTAACGTGTAATTTATTGGACAGCAGTGTAATTTAACCGACTTTTTGTTTAACCAATACTTTAATTCAATTTATCAATCATCCTTTTCGACACAACATAATTAACGATCAATCAAATCGATTGTAGAAATTAATTACACGGAATTTTTCTCTTACAATTTCTGTTTTTCATTATCGTTATTTTTTTGTTCGTATTGATAATGTCAATTAAAGAAAATTGTCCGGTAGGCAAATTAGCGTGTTATTTACTCGACAATCATATGCGAACTTAATTGAAGATATAATCTGCCATTTGGTGTGTTTAGCGGAGCGTTAAAGGTCGCGACTTTATTATTATTTTTTTGTATTCTTTTTCATTATTATTACGATTTATCGGTGTGTCCTTATTTTCCGTATTCGACTTTTGGTGCGGATGCGAAATTATAACAGGAAAAAAAACAGAGAGACACGCCGATTCCATTGTGTGCTGCGTCGTTAATTGACGGTTCTAAGCCTGTTGCACCGGAAGAAATCGACTGTAATTTTCCCTCCTCGATTCACGAATTCACGAATCATAAATATTCAACACTTAATGGCACGTTTTGTTCTCATTCACAATTACACCACTTGATATTTTGATTGTTTGTTTAGTTGCACAATCGTATTGTAGGAACCAATTAGTTGTATTTAGTGTTTAGTTTCTTCTTCCTGTTGATGACACGTTTTGTATTCATTCACAATTACAGCTCTTGAGTTTTTTTATAAAGTAGAATTAATAATAGTTTTGTATTATTATTGATTATACAAAAATTATTGATTTTTCATTTCTAAGACCAGTCACTTTTTGGTGTTATAGTGTTTTGTATGAAACGTTCTTGATTTGTGTAAAAGGTAAAATAACCCATTCAATATGTCTGGTTTGATGTGTAATAGTATTATTTACTTTGTATATTAATATATGTTTAATTAAGTCAAATCTAAAGTCAATTACAGTTAATCATGGAATAAAAATATAATAAATTTTCAACACTTAATTGCACATTTTTGTTCTCATTTCCAATACAACTTTGTATTTGATTTTCGTTTGTTGCATAATAATCATATTTTTAATGTAGTGTTTAGTGTGAAAAGTTCTTTTATTGTGAAAAGGGAAGTAAAATCACCGATTCAAATAACAGCTTTAACAAAATAACGTTTAATACTGTAATACTATTATTTATTTTGTAAATTTTGCGGTTTTTTTTAAATAAGTTACAAAAAATAAGATTAATCATACGTTAAATATTCAAAACTTAATAGCAAATCATGTAGTCATTCGCAATTAAAGTTCTTCTGTTGTAATTATTGTAGGAAGCAGTTTTGTTACTGTTATGTTAATTATGAAAAGTTGTTGCTTTGTGAAAAAGTTAATATGGGTGATTTCATTCTAATAATGTGCAAACGTAACAATATTTTTGGAAATATGATTAATTTCAAAATTATGTAAATTAAAAGTAAATTAAGGGAAATCATTGAAAAATGCATTAAATATTCATTACTTAATGGAATGTTTTGTACTCGTGCACTTGATTTTTGTTTTTTGTATAATAATACAATATATGCAGAAACCAGTGAGTTTTGTTATAGTTGACTTTAATGTGAATCTTTATTGTACTATGAAAAAGGGTACTTAAATCACCTATTCAAGAAAGAGCGTTAATACTTCTTGCTTAACTTTTTACTGAAGTATTAATAATATTATTTGTTATGATCTGAAAGAACAAATCAAAGATTATTTACAAGTAAAATTATGAAATAAATGTGCAATTATAAAATAAATATTAGTTTATTGAAGAATATTCATTAAATGTTTGAAAATCCAACAGTATTTTGATAAACATTTTATTGAAATGTTCGTTAATTTAAGATAAAATAATTCTCTTAAATTAATTTCATATTTGAATTGTATTCAATAATAATATAATTTATTGCAACAACAATTACAATGAAATGTAAACTAAATTCAATAGAAATACAATGCTATTGCTGCAAAGGGCTATAGATCATAGGTCTTTCTGCCCTTGTATTCAGTATTAATAACTTAGTTTTAAATTGATACACATTCAATTAATGAAATCTAAATACTGTGTCTTTGTTGTATTGAGTTCCATGTGGGAGCAATTTGCGTTTAACACGGTGTAACGAAGCAATTAGTTCGAATCCGGATTTCTCGAACGGAAAATATGGATTCTCATCCTCACAATCCCAAAAGAGATTGTTTGCCTTGTCTGTTTGTACACGTATTTTATTTTTCGTGCTTTTTCCCCCTCCCCGAAACTCGTATTCTTGTCTCAAGCAAATTGACGTGTAATTTGCGGTTACAAGTGTGTTTGGTACTGGTAGGTACTACGAAGTGAAATCCGTATGCAATTATACCGAATGCAATCGTGCAGCGTTACTGTTTAATTAAAATTTCATTATGCATTGTTAATGCGTTTCTCGGATTGCACAATATCCAGATATATTATAGCAACATCTGATGAATGAAATCAACAAAAGGTACACAAATAATATCTGTTTTTTTAATGATGTTACCGTTAATTGAAGAAAAGGGATCGTAATGATTTTCACGAATTTCAAGCAGAAATATTTGATAATGTAATTGTTGTATTAAGAATGTTCTAGTTATTGATATTTCATTAAGAAATTCATCGATTTTTGTACTAAAAAACTAATGGTTTTATAGCTCATCCTTCAATGAAATCCACAAAACCTAAAAAAAATAATACTTTTTAAATTGCAGAATTCATAATGAAATTAACGTATTATCAAGCAGAAATGTTCGATAATGAAATTATTCTATTAAGAATTGCTAATTATTGATATTTTATTAAGAAATTCGTCGTTTTTGTACAAAAAGCTAAAAGTTTTAGCTCATCCATCATTGAAATCTACAAAACCTACCAAAATAATTGGAGAAATAGCAATAAAATTAACGTATTTCAAGCAGAAATATCTAATAATGTAATTATTATATTAAGAACGTTGCAGTTATTGACATTTCATTAAGAAATTCGTCGATTTTTGTACCACAAGAAGTGAAAGTTTTAGCTCATCCATCACTGAAATCCATAAAACCTACAAAAATAGTGCGTTTTTAATTGCAGAAATCATAATGAAATTAACGTATTATTAAGCAGAAATGTTTGATAACGGAATTATTCTATGAATAATTGCTAATTATTTATATTTTATTTAGAAATTCGTCGTTTTTTGTACAAAAAACTGAAGGTTTTAGCTCATCCATCATTGAAATCTTCAAAACCTACCAAAATCATTGAAGAAATAGCAATAAAATTAACGTATTTCAAGCAGAAATATCTAATAATGTAATTATTATATTAAGAATGTTTCAGTTATTGACATTTTATTAAGAAATTCGTCGATTTTTGTACACAAGAAGTGAAGGTTTTAGCTCATCCATCAATGAAATCCTACAAAAACAATCGAAGAAATAGCAATGAAATTAATGTATTTCAAGCAGAAATATCTGATAACGAATTATTCCATTAAGAATATTGATATTTTATTAAGAAATTTGATGATTTTTGTACAAAAAAAAGTAAGTTTTTACTCATCGATCAATGGAATCAAACAAATCAAAGTTTTATAATGTTATTAGTTCTATTAAATTAAAAATAGGTGTACAAATTCCGTAAAATCGAACTTCTGAAAACGAAGTTTCTTTCAAATTTCATACAAATGCATTCGTTAATCAAGTATATCTTTTTATTATCGTGCAGTGAGTGAACACAAGAAGCAGCAACAATCGTTTAGGTAATATTCCGTGGAAAAGTGAAATTTTTTCAACACCATTAAAGAAAATCTCCATTAATTTAGTATCTTAATGCTGCACGCGTTTAACGAAATGACACGGTTTGGATGGCATTTATTTAATTGCACGCATGCATTGTTTTCGTATTAAGTGTACAACTTTTGCACGCGATTCCGGGCCCGTAAAAAGTAGGGAAAACAAAAAAACAGAATAGAAAAATTACATATTAATTTTCATGTACATCATGTACTCTCTCAATGCAATTCGCAGAATATAGGATGATTATGCAACGAGGCGATTGTTTGTTTGTTCTTCCGATAGCTTACCAAATACTCTCTGTTATTTTCCAGTTGCTTGACTCATGATTTCACGCTGTTTTTCGGCGCTCGAAAAATTTTCCACCGTTCTGCAAATAGTTTATTTTCGTTTATTTCGCACTCTCCTTTTTTTATCGGGATTATGAATATGGTAATCCGTATGTATATTTACCTGACTTTCGACTGTTTTTCTTTGTTTTATTTACATTATTTCACTGCTAAGAACATTTTATTTTATATAAATTGAACAGTTTGCGTTTTTGTTGCACAATTTTTTTCTGTCTTAAGAAAATTTATTCTACAATTTACACATATTATTGTTTATTACATCTATGTAAGCACATTAATTGAATATTTTGTTTACATTAAATGAAATAAAATCTTATATTATTCTTAATAATTAAAAAAATCATTCAGAAATTCATAAGAAGTATCAAAAAATGCAGTTGTATTTCATTATATAATCAATTTCAAGAAATCTATGTATTAATACTAGTCACACACATTTATTTTAAACGAAATTAAGTTAAAAGTTCAAATAAATTCACTTTAATCTGTATAACAAAAGTAAATATCTTAATTTAGAAATGGTAAAAACTACCTTAAATATTTATTCAAAAAGTACATTAAAACCCTTACGTATTCCAGTTTCAAACAGTCCGGATTCACTATAATTAGGTTTTTTACATTTCAAAAGAAACTAGTTTTATTAACTAAAAAGTAATTTCTAAAAAATTATACTCAAAATTATTATTTTACTTTACTGTAATAAAAACTTTGTTCATACAAGTACATTTCCTTGAGGAACACCACTCTTTTCTTATTTAAAAATTAAGAAAATTTCATACGTTTGTTGTTGTTTTTCTTTCATCTGCGTATTGAATACGTAACATTTAAAAATAATAATTACCATTTGAAAAGAAACAATTAATATTTTGTGACTTGTTTATTTGCATAAATAGAAAAAACTTTTTCGCCGATAATTGTCTAATTAAAAGTATATAGAAAAGCTTTGTTACGTAATACATGTTTTTCTTCAATTTTCTTTACAGATAAATCTCAGAGAAAATATTCATTAAGTCAAAACTTTGGGAAAACTTTATTGTATATATTACTCGGAAAATGCTGTTTACATTACATTTATTTGAATCGGAAAATCCAGACATATTGAGAACCCAAAACCAAACCTTATCCAATAAGCATACAAGATTTTTCGGGGCCCACAATAAAAAAAATAGTATTAAGAATACATATTTTGTCGTAAAAGCCAGAAATATTGAGAATCCAAAACTATACTAAGTTTTCCATTAAGCACATTTAGGGGCCCACGAGAATTTTGAGGGTCCCACGAGAATTCTGAGGGCTCCACGATAGAAAATTAGTATTTGAGAATACCAATTGTGTTGCTAAGGTGATGCACTTAACTGGTGACTAGGACCCACATAAACGCGTTACAAAACTCTTTTATAACTAAAATAAACAATAACATCCGATTAATGAGAGTTGTTAAGTCATTCTTGGATTATGCTTTGGGCTTGGTATATCTCGGAAATGAAGCATTTACGTATGCAAATGAAAAATAATTACCTGTCCGCGTAGACTTGGATAACCGTAATAATTATTGGAATTTTACCTCGTCTTTGATACGAAAAGAACAAATTGGTTTTCATAAGAAAATTACAATTTGTTGCAAAACTTATTGCAACTAATTACATTTTCTTAGGGTAATTTACTGACAAAAATTAACAAAAATAAATGTTAGTTAATAGAAAATAATTACAACATGTGTTTAATTTTAAAGTTGTATTAATTTGATAAACAGTAAAGTATTTTCATTTTGTCAATTGTTTATGATACATGAAATAGTAGAGATCTGAAATATGGAAGTAAAGCAATTAAGAATTGCGCAAATTACACAATAGATGTCGACAAAGTTCGAATTGCTGCATTTTAAATGTGTGCAATAAAAAAAAAATGCAATTGCAAAACTAACGTTGCACGTTTGTAGAATAAAATATGCGTTATTTGTGAATCTCAGTTTATAATTATTCTCACAGTTAGAAAATGCAAGTTTAATTAAAATTGGTGATATTTAAAATTTGAAATATTCTATGTCAAAAAATAAATTATAATATTATTAATCATGATATGATAACTATATGAATGCAAAAGTTGAAATGTGTATTTTAACATTGAAAATATACTATAATTGATTGCTGTTGTTGTGATCACAGAGAGTGATTAAAAGCGGAAATAAAATCCTTCGACGATGATATTTATTGCATGTGTGAAAACAACAAGTTAGAAAATGCGGAAACATTGCGTGATTTGTTGTGAGGAGGGCTCATGAACAACATTAGTTATTGATCGGACTTGTAAAAATTATATAGGAAATTCTGTTCGATGAGGTCAAGAAGCATCAACCTTCCTTCCAGTACTAAATAAGACATATCTAATTACTTGTGTTCGGATCTATGATTCGTTTTTTTGTGTTTAGAGTTTTCAAGGTTCTGGGGTGAATGATCAGATTTTCAATTAATTGATGATTTATTATCATCTTTCTTTTGCAATTTCAATTTTATTGTTGAAAATTTTATATTAAATGGTATTTTTTTCAAAGATTATATTTCTCTTGATTTTTCTTAAGAATTATGGTAAAATTTGCTTTCTTTACTTTATTATAAAAAAGTTCATTATAATTTCATTTACATTATTGTATATTTAACATACATAAAGATTTTGCATCAAAATTGTATAAAAAATTGTCACTCCGTGAAACTTAGTTAAGATTATTGTCTGGTTTTTCTTATACATTAAAATTTCAACCTTTAAATCTAGTATTGAGCAATCTGAAAGATTATTTTCTAGTATTTATATATTTTTTTGTTAATTTCATGAATTACCATACACTCATACCTCGCTTTACGGCCTAGATACGTTCCACGAAACTTAGCCGCAAAGCGAAAAGCCGTATAACGAATCAATTATTGCGCTTGCGCAACATGTAGATATATCGATATGGAAAAAAGTTTTTTGGCCGTTATAGCGAAACATTTAGGCCGTAAATCGAAAACATGCCTTAATTGAAGAGGGCCGTTATAGAGAAATACCGTATAAAGAGCGAGGTATGGGTGTATTTCAAATTCTAGTTTTTACGAAATGGTCATCATCTAATTTATTGTACATAAACTTTAAATTTCCATCTAAAACCAATTTAGTTTGTTTATTTATTTTTCTACGAAATTTACTTTGTTTTGTTACAATGACTCCAAACAAAAAAAAAGAATGGATTTGCGTCATTGACTACTTTTTTTCGCAACAACTCGATATGGAAATTTGGTTTTAAAGATTACGTTTATTTTGGTAGTCAATTGGTTGCAAATCAACAATTACTTTCTTCAAGTTACTAAAAAAAATAATACGATATGATAATAAATTTCGGATTTGCGTCATTCTAAAGTTTTTGTAATTGTAATGGACTTTCCGAAGATCTAAAGCTCATATACGGCAGCAACACCAACTTATTTTGATATCTTAACTAAATAAACAAAGTCTAAAATTGAATTGAATTACAATGGACATTCAAATGAACTCAAAATTTGATATTAGCAATTCCATGAATGTCTTTTTTACTTATAAGTATTTCACTTACTTTAAACTAACTTTTTGCATAATGATATTCTACATGTTTAGAAACTTATTTTCTTATTGTTATACTTTAAATTTATATTTTTTATTTAATTAACTAGTAATTAATTTAGAATTAGTAAAGTGAAAGAACATAATTATAGAGATAATTGATACTGGTATAGGGTACAAATGGGATACTTATATTTAGGAAGGATTTTTGGATTTCAAATTTGAGAGATATTGAAACAAATTCAAGGGAGGTACCTATCGAGGAAAGGAACAATTTTAGTTTCTGAATATTCGGGGTGTTATGAAGTAATTTAGTACAAATATTATTATACTCAAACGTATTTCTGAGATTACTTGAATTTCTTTAATGCAGATTTATATATATATATATAGCTTATAATGTGGTGTTGCTAATTTAGTTATAAAAAAACATGAAATCTGAATTAAAGCATGAAATTTCCCATATATTTTGTTTTCTCTCAAAAAATATATAAATAATAAACGTACGTAAACGAAAAAAGAAAAGAGCAACGCATGAAACAATAAACTATTGCATTGAAGCATATAAAGTTCGGTTCGGTATTTCCTTTTTATGTGGCCGATCGTCGCTGGAAAAGCGTTTCCCATAATCGATTTACGTGAGAACAAATACTAATTAATATGGATAATAAAATTCGACAATTTTGCGATGCGATAAAGGCGCACCGCAGGAAACGAACGAAATGAAAACGAAAAGGAAAAGTATGAAACAAAAAGGTCGTAAACGGAGGCAGTAAATCGGAAAAGCGGACGGCACATGCGCATCGCAGCCGACTTCCTATATTATCCACACACACCATCCAAATAAATGCATATTGTTTAAAAACAAAAAATAAACGCCAGAGCAGCCTCCGATTTCCTCCGTAAACAGCGATTATACAACTGGAGACGTGCACGTTTTTCACTCATTTTTCGTTTTCTCCGCCGTTCCTCGCATCATTTCCACCTGATAATTACTTCGGTTCAGTTACTGTGCGAGAATGCTCCGCTGAGATGTGATAGTTGTGATCGCAGACTCCGAGGAACATCATTTTCCCCGAAAAGAAAATTTGTAGAAAAAAAACAAAACTTCAAAGAAAATTGACAATTTCGAAAAGAAAATGGGAACTACTAATAACAACAGCTCGACATCATGTTTTCCACCTCCGAAGCAGAGACGCATGTCAATTCGGAGCTTTTACTGGGTACGTCCGATGTTTACAAGACAAATGATTACACAAATTTATTAATATTACATGTATTTTTTTTTTTCGAATTAAGCTACATTTACGTGAAAAACCTCGCTCCTTTCTCGACGATTGCGAGGCTATTTTTTTAACGGCCTGTATTTAATTTCTAATTCGTGACGTTAAATAATGAACGAGCTACATTAAAATTTGCGTTATCAAAAAAATTGTGTTGCAAAAAATACGGAATGAGTCGATGGATTTCGATTTCGCTCAGCTGAAATCGAAAGTTTTAAACGTTTTCTCTATCAAAACATTG
The DNA here is from genome assembly GCA_018845635.1 of Nicrophorus orbicollis. NCBI lineage: Eukaryota > Metazoa > Arthropoda > Insecta > Coleoptera > Silphidae > Nicrophorus > Nicrophorus orbicollis. The sequence goes on along the minus strand of JAFMTC010000100.1, from coordinate 668,660 downwards.
AATAAGTCTTAATTATATACACAAAATCTTACTTTTTTTTAAATGAAGTTTTAATTAGACATCTCAGTAGGTAAATTCCAGTGTTATTACATCAATAAAATAAAACTGGAGTTGATATAATATGGTTATTTTAACTATTAATTCATGATTTATTAATTAAATTAAAGAGTTTTAAAAGAATTGGTAGTAATTTAGAACATTTTGTGTTGCAAACTAATTAACTTATTGGAAAATAACGACTTGTTTCATAAATTCAAATAATTGCAATTAGTATTAAAAGCAACTGAATAATAGATATGTTATCAATGTTTCAAGAATTATTTAATTTCGTCACAAACTTTTAACGATGCACCCAATAATTGCACTTTTACTTATTTTTTTTTTCATAATGAACCGATAAAACCTTAACGAAATAACAACAATTAATAAAAATTATATAATTTTACTATAAATTGAATTAATCTACTTTACTGTTTTTTTTAACAATCAAAGATAAAACTTTCGTAAATTCACAAAAAATAAATCAAATCTATTTATTTTTTTCTTGAATACAAAATTTATTACTAATATTACATTTTTTTTCTTTACAACAGTAAATTAAATGCTTTTTTTACAGAAAATTATTTATAATCCGACAATACACAAATGCATTTGTCATAGAAGCAAAAATGAATGAAAAATCTTTACGTTTTCAAATTAGTTAAGTCTTCAAATTTGTGTTGTAATCATGTTATTTTTTTTCTATATAACAAATGCTGAACAAAAAAGGTGAAATATTCAATAAACAGATGTGTGAAATGACGAGTTAATTACTTTTAAGAGCAATAATTAATAGTATTTTTTCTTGCACGAAAACAAACACTTATTAATTACGTTTGTTGTTGCAATGCGAATTGTATAACGTTATGTAAATGTACTAATAATTATTACTTATTACGTATTATATAACTGTTGCTTTGTAAACGCAAATAATTTGTGTTACGTTTATTTTAAATATATATCCAAAAGGATAATGAAAGAAGATTGTAATAGAACAACAAATTTTACATAAATTATTTTACAGACATTTAAATAAATCGTGGGAGAAAATTGCAGGTTTAAAATATTTGAGAATTTAGCAAGTTTACCTTTATTTTTACAAACTTTATTATTAATAATTAAATTATTTCATATTTATTTTATTTCCAATAGTAAAATTAACGGGAAATTCAACAAAAACTTAAGGTAAACATTTTCAGTTTCAATTTAAGAGTTTATTAAACTGAATTTGTAAAGATTTATATTATAATTTTTACTTAAATTCAACTTGCAAAGCATGTTTAGAATATTATAGTTAATTATAAATATGAATTCTATAATAGATTAGATTATTATATAATAAATAGTAATTTGAAACGTTCTATAATAATGTTACCTTTCTGTAAATAAACCATGATATTTACTGTATCTAAATATAAATAAAATGAGAACAGTACGATCGGAACGTCCTTAGCCTTTTGCTTATTTATGGTAGGAATGACGACACACAATCCAATATATTGATATAAATAAATGATCCGTTCATTGGAACGAAAAATAGAAGAAAAAAAGGCAAGATTCTGTTAAAAAAATAGTATTGAGAAATTTCTTAAATTGCTAATTAATACGAAACGAACGACGTGTCCATCTCGTCCTCTAAAATGAACGAACCGTTCTGCTAGAACGGATTTACACAACGAACGGACAGACGTTCATTCATAAAATTCACACAGCTTTGAATCCTATTTACTCAATGATTAGGCTGGTCATTAAACGTGAGACATTTCCTTAATCAATCTGTCAAGAAATAAGAAAAATAATTCACAAGAAAATTACACTAATTTATAATAAGTACATGCACAAAGGTGACCGGAAAACTAAGAATGAGTGAAAACAGAACAACGAGATTACAGAACATAGTTTATGTTTATTACGTCTTTGGTACAGTTTACTTGTTCTGAGTGTTCAGCGAATTACGATTCGTTTGTACTTTGGTGCAGTTTTATTGATTTCAATAAGAATACAGGAAGTTATTTTTTTTATATTTGTTGTTGTTGTCGTTGTAAAAGCTTGTGCAAGATTAATTAATCATCGAATTCGATTTTGACTTTGTTTTGGAGTAGTAGGAGTATTCGTCTCTGGCCATTGACCACGAGGTCCTTCAGTCTTGTGCGAATGCGTCTAGTGTTGAGAGTTCTTTGGTTTGGAAAGTCGCAAGTTTCTAAACCTTATCAAGATATTTACTAATGAATCTAAATGAAACATTTTGTTTTCATCGCAAGAATTTGATATCGTGAATTGTGATCGAGTAATCAAAGTAAATTTATGTGGTTAGTTTATAACAAATAAGTTGTGTTTTTGATTCTGAGTGCTTGGTAATCTATGATTCTTCATAATTCGTGTATTTTCATCAATTATTGTTTCTGTAAATTTGTGAATTTCACTAACAATTTTTTGAATTTGTTTCGTAAACTCACAAAAAAAACTTGACATTTTTCGTCAATTTGCGATTTCCTTGTGAGTTTTAAATCAAAGTTTAGTCTTTGATTCAAATTTGTGTTGTAATCATGTTATTTTTCTATATAATCTGTGATTCTTTATAATTTGTATATTTTTGAGATCAGTATAGTTTCTTTTAATTTTTACAACAGTTATTGTTTCTGTACATTTGTGAATTTCACTAACTATTTTTTTTTAATTTTTTCATAAACAGACAAAAAAAAACTTTAAATTTTTCATCAATTTGCGATTTCTTTGTGAGTTTTAAATCAAAGTTTAGTCTTTGAATTCAAATTTGTGTTGTAATCATGTTATTTTTTACTATATAATCGATGATTCTTTATAATTTGTGTATTTTTAAGATCAGTATAGTTTCTTTAATTAATTTTTATAACAATTATTGTTTCTGTAAATGAATTTCACTAATTATTTTTTGAATTTTTTTCGTAAACTTACAAAAAAAACTTGACATTTTTCGTCAATTTGCGATTTCCTTGTGAGTTTTAAATCAAAGTTTAGTCTTTGATTCAAATTTGTGTTGTAATCATGTTATTTTTTTCTATATAATCTATGATTCTTTATAATTTGAGTATTTTTGAGATCAGTATAGTTTCTTTAATTAATGTTTATAACAATTATCGTTTTTGTAAATTTGTGAATTACACTAATTATTTTTTTAAATTTTTTCGTAAACTGACAAAAAAAACTTGACATTTTTCGGCAATTTACGATTTCTTTGAGAGTTTTAAATCAAAGTTTAGTCTTTGAATTCAAATTTGTGTTGTAATCATGTTATTTTTTTCTATATAATTTATGATTCTTTATAATTTGAGTATTTTTGAGATCAGTATAGTTTCTTTAATTCATTTTTATAACAATTGTTGTTTCTGTAAATTTGTGAGTTTCACTAACTATTTTTTGACATTTTTTCGTAAACTGACAAAAAAAAACTTGACATTTTTCGTCAATTTGTGATTTATTTGCGAGTTTTAAATCAAAGTTTAGTCTTTGATTCAAATTTGTGTTGTAATCATGTTATTTTTGAGATCAGTATAGATTCTTTAATTAATTTTTATAACAATTATTGTTTCTGTAAATTTGTGAATTTCACTAACTATTTTTTGATTTTTTTTCGTAAATTGACAAAAAAAACATTTTTCGAGAATTTGCGATTTCTTGGTGAGTTTTAAACTAAAGCTTTATTAATACAAGAAATAATGTTAATAGAATACTGATTCTATAAATTTGTTATTTTTGCTGTAATGAAAGTTTTTGATTCGTTTGAATTGTAACATACTGTTAAGTGGTTTCTTAAATTTGATAATGTTCTTGCAATTGATTGTTTGATTAAAAAATATTACGTAATTGTTGTTAAAAATGCAATAATTCGAGAGTTTTTCTTGCGAAATGCGAATTCCATCGAGCTTCAAGGAGTACAAAGGCTCGTCGTTGAGGCAAACCGAATCCCTGACCTCCAAAAAAAAATGCAGTCAGGACATCAAAAGCCGTCCCAAAAAAGAATCGGAATCCAGTTTCGCGTTGCTGGAAGTTATAGGACGGGTTTTTCGGAGATTAATTTGCCCTGGTGTCGGTTATTTATGGAAACGTTTAATGCGAATTTCGCGATTCGCGTTTCTCGCTCTTTCGTGCATATTTCTGCAATTAATGAAAGTTACGTTGATGAACCCAATTAAGGTGTTTTATGCTTTTCAATTCACCTATGATTACAATGCACGAAGGCCGTGGTGGTAATGATGGAAATCGTTTGTTTTTCTCTCGCTCTTCGCTTTTGTTTTGTTCACGTCGTTCGTTTCTCTCGCTCGGCCATCTTCAGCACATGAGAAATGTTCTGCTGCAGCGACACAAAAGCATGGAACAACAACAACAACGGCAACAACAAAAAAGTATCATTGATGATAGTACACATGTTTCCCATATTAGTTTATTATTATCGGTAATTGAAATGTCGGAAACATGCCATTATGTATTTCCGTGCATCACATCGCACAAGGCCAATAGGAAGTTGGAGTTTACCATAAACTTTTTTACTCTCCCACTCTTCACATCTTTTCCTCCTGTAAAATTCAATTTCATTACCTCTGTTCTAATCATTCTTCTAAATTTTCATATAGCTTTAATTACGTTTTATAATCATATCTTTTTCTTTCATATATTCATTTTAATACCTTTAACCTTCTCTTCTTTTCATATTTCATTTATTTTTCTTTAGTTTGTACATTAAACTTTATCTCTGTTGCAATTATATTAACTTCTTTTATACATTTTTTCTCCTGTATTTTCAAGTTCATTTATTTGTTTAAATCATGTATTATATCTTGATTCTGTTAATGAAATTCCAGTTCTGTTTTATTTTGTTCTGTAATTTCATGTTTACTAGAATGGAGATCAAATTCATGTTTACATCCTTTGATTCACTTTTCTTTATACTTGTTATATTTTCTTTCATTTTATTCTTTCAATGTTATTTCTGTTTTTAATGCTTTTCCATGTCCTTCCATATTCTACACATCATTCTCCTATAAGTTCTTGCATACTTTTCTGTTCTAATGTCATTTTGTAATCATATATTTTTATTTATTTCAACATCTTCATTGGTACAAATTCGGTCAATGGGCTAACGACTTTTAGCCTATGTAATTATATATTTTTCGTCAATCTTCTATGGGTGATCGATTTACGAACAGTTCGATATGTGAATGCAAAAAAAAACTCTCAAGAAACTTATGTTCGGACAACAAACATATATTCGGATAACGAACACATTCCTTATCGATTAACATTTCTTTTGAAAACTATGGATATTGATTCGGTTAACAAACATATTACCTTTAAACGGACTCATTAACCGAAAACCTATTGCATTAATTTATCCTGATAGTTCTCTTTTCTTGGTATTTTATTTAATTGTCTATCCATCTTTTACTTCTGTAGATCCATTTCGAACATTATCTTCAAACGGATTCGTTATACACTTTTATACCTTTGTCCTAATGGTTTTCTCTTCATGTTATTTTATTTAATCAATCTTTTAATTATATAGATTCATTTTATTTCCTGTATTTTCACGATTATTTCTCTTTTCATCTGTAATACTTCTTATACTATATTCAGGGATTTTCAAATCTTTATTTCTTTTCAAAAGATACTTTGTATTCCCATTTTTTCATATATTAATTTCTATTTATCATTAGCATGATTCTCTTCTATTTGTACTTCATTTTAATCTTTTCCTATCTTATTCTACTAAAAAATCATTTGTTTATATTTTGATTCGCTCTTCTAAAAGTCATCTAAACGAGACGACACACTTCTTTTGTGGCTTCAAACAACATTAATTAAACGATTCCTCTGGCAAAGACGGATATTGAAGCTGTCAGCCTTCGCAATTACGAAACTTGCAATTAAGCAAATACAAATTACATAAATCATGCAGAACCATTGATTACACGAATGGATGATCGTCATTTTTCGTATTGTTTATAAGAAATTTTCTTTTAAAAATATCAAACTCTGAATGCACGTATTTATATGGGCTATTCGCGTTTATTTAGTTACACAATTAACAACTACTTACGAACGAATCTGTTTTGAGATGTTTTGTTTGACGGTTTTGGACGAAAGAGAAAAAAAGAAGTCGGAAATATTGACTGCTACCATTTTAATTTATTGTGTTTGCATTGTGTATCACAGATCCTGTTTGTTCGTCCACAATAGAGTCATTTATTAGCAGATGTTTCGTGTTTTCATACACAATTTAGAAAACGAATTCTGTATATTGTATACATTTTTTATGTAACTTGATTTTATATAATTTTGTTTTAAAAATTTAATTCTATTTTTTGTTATAAATACTGTAAAAATTAAAAATGCACATTGGACTGCAATTTAAAATGTATAGGACAATTATTTTTGTTTGGCGATAACTTCTAATTATTCTAGTTACTATTTAACAAATTGAAAAGTAAATAATATCTAACTGACAATTAAAAAGTTTTTACACAAAACCGTTTAATTATCAAATTGTTGCAAAGTGATTAATATTATAAAATAGAATGTATACGTTAAAAAATATTAAAGAGAATTATTTAATCGTTCTAAAATTTAAAGAATTATATAATGGAACAGCGTTCCTCAACCTATAAGAAACATTAAGTATTGAATATGTCTGAAAAAGATGTGAAATCATCGAAAACATTAACAATTCGTTCGCATTTCAACTACTAACAAGTTTAGTACTGCTTCCAAATTGTTGAGACACTCTGTAATACATCCATACCTCGCTATACGGCCGCTCTTTATACGGCATTTCACTATAACAGCCCTCTTCAATTATGGCAGGTTTTCGAGTTACGGCCTAAAATGTTTCGCTATAACGGCTTATTTACATATTGCCAATCTTGCGCAAGCGCAATAATAGATTCTTTATACGGCTTTTCGTTTTGCGGCCAAGTTTCGTGGAACATATCTAGGCCGTAAAGTGAGGTATGGGTGTATAATGCAATTTTTGTTATGTTTAAGGTGACTTCAGTTTTTTAGGACAAATACTATAAATTCGGGATCAAAAAAGTGACTTGAAATTTGGGACTAATCTGTGAAATTTAGAATATATGGTCATGTAAATTATGTTTGAACAAATTTTATTTTCAGAATTTCGATTTTTGAATTTGAAAAGCGTTTAAAGAAACTTTATAATTTATTATTGGGTTCATTAGTGAGGTGATAAATCAAATTCGTTACACACAAAAACATAAATCTTTGGTTGAAGTTTTTGAAGAATCCAATACATATAAAGTATGGTACGAAACTAGTTTAGACTAGTTGTTTTTTCTTCTTCTTTCATACCAGTTTCTTTTTTGGTAGAGGTTGAAGTATAGGCTTATGCAAATCGGAATTCGTCGAATTTTTAAGCAAACAAGTCTCGATATTAAAAAGCATCGATCACCGTTAATCAAACAAAAAAAAATCCGACGTTGTTGACGATAATTGAAATTCCACGAATTGAAGCGTTTGTAATTAATTGTTCCGTGATAAAAAAAAACCAAACGTAACTAAATGGAATAAATGGAGTTATGTTAATAGTGTTTTGTTGGAGGTGCAGTAATAAACTTAATTAATTGGGATTAGACGAGGAATTTCCGAGAGACACAAAAGATTTTCTTACGTAACCGTTACTCAACGATTACTGTTTTTTTTGTAAATGAAAGTTGCGTCGAAGTTACAGGATTCGATGATTGATGTGAATGTGTATAATCGAAGCTATTGCATATTCTGTCAATGATGATTGTTGTGTTAATGTAATTTTCAACAGTAGAAATAAGATATTTTCTTTGATCGGTTAATTTGTTTTCTTGAAGGATAATTTGACTATTAGACTTTTATTTTAAGTAAAGTTTATATTTCTATAAAGTCATATTCTTAGGTTATTAGGAGAATTTTTTTCTTAAATTCAGTTATATTTGCTTTTCAAGTAATTAGTTAATATAATAATTTTAGGTTTTGCTCTTGTTCTTGAATTAAAGTCTCCTCATTCTTAAACAAACGTTTTCGATTGCCAAAAATAAAATTATACACTTTATTTGATGAGTAAATAAATTGATATTATGCAATTCAACGTCAAAACTTGTTGAAATAAAGTTAGTTATATATAATACTTTGGCTATTTGGAAAAGTTTTGTTGCATCCACAATATTCTTGAATTCAGTTTATAGTTTAATTAATTGAATCTAAAATTGAATAATTTACTTGATATGTGAATAAATTATAATTATATAATAGATTGAAGTGTTATTAGAAGGTGTGTATATGCACAATATTCTTACCTCGAAACATCGAAACTTTTCATGAGTATTAATTAATGAGAGAACTGGACACGTTTAGTCTCGTATACTTTTTAAATACACCCATACCTCGCTTTACGGCCTAGATACACGAAACTTGGCCGCAAAGCGAAAAGCCGTATAAGGAATCAATTATTGCGCTTGCGCAAGATTTGCAACATGTAGATATATCGACATGGAAAAAGTTTGTTTTGCCGTTATAGCGAAACATTTTAGGCCGTAAATCGAAAACGTGCCTTAATTGAAGATTAGTTATAGCGAAATGTATAAACCGTATAAAGGGCGGCCGTACAGCCAGATATGGATGTATAATCCAACTATTATACAATGATAATGGAAAAAAGTGTTTGGCTTCTTATCAAAATAACTTGAACAAGTTTTGTTACTTTTAATACATTTCATGGATATTTGTATCATTTGTATCATTTATTAAAAATTTAATTATTTTTAATTAATTATTAAAATTTCAATTAGAAAATTAGACCTAAAAGTGATTATTGTGTTTAATGTTATTTTTCTTGTTTCTTGCAGATAGACGAGGGGTACAACGATAGCGAGATGACTGTGGCCTGCGAGAACAACACAGGATCTGCGGATCCTGCACACAACGACAACGGAACCGTATACACGGTGAACGTGAATCGTAGCTACGACAACAAAGGCTACAACAAGAGCGACGACGATGATCCGAAGAAGCCGCCGCGCGAGATCAGCGACGAGGAGGCCTCCCAGCAGGGCAAATTCAAGCTGTCGCGCAAGGAGAAGTGGAGGATCCTGAAGAACGTGTCGGCCGTGTCCTGCGCTTTCATGATCCAGTTCACGGCCTTCCAAGGCACCGCCAACCTGCAGAGCAGCATCAACGCCAAGGACGGCCTCGGCACCGTCTCGCTCAGCGCCATCTACGCCGCCCTCGTCGTCAGCTGCATCTTCGTACCCACACTAGTAATTAAGAGGCTAACGGTCAAATGGACACTCTGCGTATCGATGCTATGCTACGCCCCGTACATCGGGGCGCAGTTCTACCCCAAATTCTACACCCTCGTCCCTGCTGGCGTCCTGCTGGGTATCGGCGCTGCTCCCATGTGGGCATCCAAAGCCACCTACCTCACGCAGGTCGCTGCGGTCTACGCCAAACTCACGGACCAACTCGTCGACGGAATCATCGTGCGCTTCTTCGGCTTCTTCTTCCTGGCCTGGCAAACGGCCGAACTCTGGGGAAACCTTATCTCATCTTTAGGTAAGTCATTAAATTACCCCTATTTAGTCATTACCATTCAGATTCCACACATTAACAACAATTTATTTCAAAATGATGTATTTCAAACATTATCTCAACTACAGGTAAATCATCAAATTACTCATAATTATGAATTTCTATTCATATTCTCCCCGCATTGACTTTATTTCAACATTATCTTTCCCCTAACTCAAATAATATCAAAAATTTCTTAATGTACATTAATGTACATTATTTCATTATATAAAAAAGATCATAAGATCAAATCTTGCTTAACTTTTGGAAATCATTATAGAGGATGATGCTACTATACAATATTCATTGTTTTGGAATTTTGAGGTATAATAATCTCAGGTTTTGCTCTTGCTCTTGAATTAAAGTCTCCTCATTCTTAAACAAACGTTTTCGATTGCCAAAACCCAAACTTTTTCGTATAATCTCCCAATTTTCCATGACTAGTATAAGGTTGAACTGCTTGATGTGGTATATCTCAACTCCTTCCTCAAACATTTAAAAATTGATGATAAAAATTTACTATCATTGAACCCATACATAATACACGTATTTATATCCTTTATAATTTGTCATCTGACCTGATCAAATTGTCATTTACCAAATTGTCTGTTTTTTTCATTTACATTATTTTGTTTCCAAAGTCTCACCTGATCCTTCAATATAATTTCCATGCTTATAAGTATAGTTCAGTTACTTACTTCATACATTTTAATGTTTCCAATACCGGTTCAATCAATACATACCAATGCTTTATAATTTGAGAATTAGTCAAGAAATATCTAAATGCCACCAAAATACACTTGGATCATCAAATATATTAATCTTTTTTGTATTAGTTTTAAGCAATCCACATGGAGGAGATGGATCTAGTCCGAACGATACGACAGCCACATACGAAAGCTGCGGCGCCAATTTCTGCGTTATGAACATGCACAGCAACGAGAATCTGGCTCGTCCGGACGACAAGGAAATCTACGAAATCTCAACCATCTACTTGGCCTGCATTCTCGTGGCCGTCATCATCATCGCTGTCTTCGTCGATCCACTCTCAAGGTACTTTTCCTACACTACAATTAACAATACTCAACACAATTATTATCATTATTATCCGACAATGCAGCAGACGTCTACAACTACAACTATAAAATTACAATCGCAATAAATTGTCTGTCGTCCTCTTTTCATTAATTCTCTTACATCACTCGCCTTTGTCAGTAAAACTAACGAAGTCAATACAATTGCACTCAGTAATTACCTTAAATTCATTCTTTGACAATAATCAGCGTTCCCGGATGAAATAAAATCGCATAATTATAATAATTTAACAATCTTTTTTCACAATGTATAAACCACAAGATTGTTAAGTGTGCAAACTATAATCAAATGAATTTATGCAAACTTTGAAGTTTGTTTGTTGTTATTTGAAAAGTTTTGTTCTCCTATATCTGTACTTTTTACGTTTTATTCATTAACTTCTTACATCATTCCATTAACATTAATGAAGTCAATAAAACTACATTTTGTAATTATGATAATTTTTACTTCAATAATTTGATAATCGAATCTTGTATAATTTATTACATAATTTTGTGATTTTAATGAATTGCGCCGAAAATAACAGTTTTCAGTATTAATATGATGTTTATGAGAATATTAAATATTTTTAATCAAATAATTTGAAGGTAAAATAGGATTTTCTTACAATTATATCAATCCCGTTGGAAAAATCCAAGATTTTGCTTGCTTAACTTTTTGAAATTTATCCCTATAGATTGGTTAACAACAAATAATTAAATTGCATATTGTATACTCTTAAATGATACAAAACAATCTATTCATCCCCTAATAGTTAAGTAAAGGTCGATTACAAAAAAAATCAGTTTGAATACAAGAATTAATTTTCCTGCTTCGTTGGAACGAATATTTCAATCGTTGTATCTTGTAAACTATGAAATTAGGTAAAACAATATATTTATTTAAATAATGTATTATTCAAAGAAAATTAAGACAAACAAGAATTCACTTAATTTTCCAACAAACCAGACAACTAAACCTCGCTATACGGCCGCTCTTTGTACGGAATTTTGCTATAACGGCCCTCTTCAATAAAGGCACGTTTTCGATTTACAGCCTAAAATGTTTCGCTATAACGGCATCAGACGTTTTTTCTATGTCGTTATATCTACATGTTGCCAATCTTGCGCAAGCGCAATAGTTGATTCCTTATACGGCTTTTCGCTTAGCAGCCAAGTTTCGTGGAACTTATTTAGGCCGTAAAGCGAGGTATGGGTGTATTTATACGAATGTATCTTGCAAAATGCGTCGACTAATCGATAAAAGTTTCTATGCAAATAGAAACTTTGTTGTTCATTGTGATTCTCGTGCAGGCGACAATTCGAATTCGCATAGCTGCAACACATAAATCCGGAACAAAATGAAATTACTTAATCAATTTATTAATAGAGAATTAGATAATTGTTAATATGTTTTGTATTGATTTTCGTTAGTTAAATCTCTAATTTATTATTCATTAATGAACAGTTTCTTTTTCAATAATCTATTGCGAATTTGTATGTTTTCGTAACCGTTTGACAATTGGAAATGTTAACGTTGCCAGAATGTATATTTATAATTATTATCAACAACAACAAGAAAAAGTGGTGATTGATTAAGTTGAGCTTTGAAAGTGCGTTTTTATTTACTTATTAATGGTAAATCCGATGTAATTGCTCGTCTTAATTTATTCATTCGCGTCGCATTACCTTTAACCTTGCTGAAATGCCAAATGTAAATAACCGTTTGATCAATAGCTGCATCTATGTAAATCGTGACTTTTGTGTCACTTTGATAATCCTCGTAAGCCGTGTGCATTTCATGCATTAAAACAACAACAACAACAAGAATAAATAATAATAACGAGGGCAGCGAGAAACGGAAAGGAATCCGTTACGTAATTTCGGAGTTGTGCTCTTGCCGAGCGAGCAGAGAACATCCTGGCTTCACTTCTTTCACTTTCGCGTTGGAGGAACGCGAACGTATCGTCGTGGAAACGCGGAAAAGACCGTGAACTTTATCGAACGAATTTCAGAAGACATAAACATTTTTTTCGGAAAAAATTGATTGGACGTATCGCAAAACGTAACCTCGTTACCTAATTAAAAAAAAAGCTGCTGCGGCAGTAGGTGTTTCGGTTCGGATCTCTTCTGTAGGCGCCAACCGATCTCAATGTCGTCTGCCGCTCGAAGATGATGAACTTGAAAAAGAAATGCACACGAGGAAAAAAATTATAATTAAATACGTAAAATGGACACAATAATTCCACTTGCGTCATCGCATACATTAATATTTCGGAGCCGGACTGTCGGAGCGTAATTAATTCTTCGCTTTAAACTGATTGCGTGAAAGTATCGAGAATTGAATGAAAGAAAAAAAATGTGCGATTATTATGTGTTTTGTAAATGTTTGTGCCTCTTTTCAAATCGAAAACACGTTGAAGTGCCGTCTGTCCCGAAGACTCTTACGTAAGACCTTGGGTCAATTCGCAAATAACGTCATGCTGAGCACCTTAGTTTTAATTACTTAATAAGCAGTTTAAGTCTACCGTATTGTGTGTATATGTCTGCGGTTTTTTTTCTATCCGTTTAAGTTCTTCCTGCGGTTACGTCAGTTAAGAGTAATCAAATTCATTCGATTTACTCTTATTGTTATCAAATAAGTATGTATTGTGATTGTTTTTGTTTGCAGATATGGTGAGAAGCAGAGGAGGAACAGCGGAGCCGAGCTTTCAGGAATCCAGCTGCTCTCTGCAACGGCTTATCAGCTGAAGAAACCGTACCAGCAATTGCTCATTCCCATCACGGTATGGATCGGCATGGAGCAAGCCTTCATCGGCGCTGACTTCACTCAGGCCTATGTTTCTTGTGCTTTGGGGATCCCGTCCGTGGGATATGTGATGATCTGCTTCGGCGTTGTCAACGCCCTGTGCAGTTTGCTCTTCGGATCCGTCATGAAGTACATCGGCAGGCAGCCGATCATGGCCCTTGGAGCGCTCGTCCATTGCTCTTTGGTGGCTTGGTTCCTGGTCTGGAAGCCTCATCCGTCCAATCCGTCCGTCTTCTTCATCGCCTCTGGACTCTGGGGCGTCGGAGATGCCGTCTGGCAAACTCAAGTCAACGGTAAGTTTTCATAAATATGATACAATTTTCATAATAAACTCAATTCGACGTTCGATTTTCATTCATCGGCAAATGTTGATTTCGTACGTCAAATAATGAAACGTCAAATCAATGAGAAACAACGAAACGTAAAATTAACAACATACAATGAAACGTTAATGTCACATTAATAACAAGTGACGAAACGTCAATGTTACATTATCAACAAGTGACGAAACGTCAACGTCATATTAATAACAAAATAATGAAACGTCAACGTCAAATCAATAACAAACAGCAAAACGTGAAGATTACATCAACAACAAATAACGAAACGTCAAATTAAGAACATACAATGAAACGTCAATGTCACATTATCAACAAGTGACGAAACCTCAATGTCGTATTAACAACAAAATAATGAAACGTCACCATCAAATCAATAACAACAGCAAAACGTGAACATTACATCAACAACAAATAACGAAATGTCAAATTAACAACATAAAATAAAACGTTAATGTCACATTAACGACAAGTGACGAAACGTCAATGTTACTTTATCAACAAGTGACGAAATGCCAATGACACATTATCAACAAGTGACGAAACGTCAAAGTCATATTAACAACAAAATAATGAAACGTCACCGTCAAATCAATAACAAACAGCAAAACGTAAACATTATATCAACAACAAATAACGAAACGTCAAATTAACAACATACAATGAAACGTCAATATCACATTAACGATAAGTGACGAAACGTCAATGTTACTTTATCAATAAGTGACGAAATGTCAATTTCACATTATCAACAAGTGACGAAACGTCAAACTCATATTAACAACAAAATAATGAAACGTTACCGGTACATCAATAACAAACAACGAAACGTCTACATCAAATCATCAACAAGTAAGGAAACGTCAATGTCACATTAAGAACAAGCAAAGTAACATTAACTTCACCTTAACAATGTCACGTTAAACTGATTGTTATCATACAAATAACATATTTCAATAAATATATAGAATCACAAAAAATAGTAAATATCAAGTAATTTGAATATAAATAAGTAATTATACTTAATTCAATTAGTATATCCGAATATAGAGATTACATATTATATAATTTAATAGAAAAATATAACTACGGCAATATTTATAGAAAAGTGACAAGATTTTAGAGAAAATTAACAAGACTTAAGCATTATTTAATTTTATGAACTATTGATCATAGGTCTTTCTGGCCGTAATCTTTATGTTGAGCAAATTTTTAGCAAATATTTCATACATGGAATTTCTTATTTATTAATATAGGATCTTTTTTCGTCATATTTTACTTCAAAAAGTCAATAAACTGACAATTAAACAATTTTTTAACAAATTTAATTTTTCGATCAAATCAATGAAGATAATATGGAATTAGTTTATTTATCTTTAGTGCATAGTTTATTACGAAAATGTTTAAAAATTGATATTTCTTGAAAGAAATAAAATAAAATTTAAAGAAAATAACAATTC
Organism: Nicrophorus orbicollis; assembly: GCA_018845635.1. Classification (NCBI taxonomy): domain Eukaryota; kingdom Metazoa; phylum Arthropoda; class Insecta; order Coleoptera; family Silphidae; genus Nicrophorus; species Nicrophorus orbicollis. The sequence goes on along the minus strand of JAFMTC010000100.1, from coordinate 653,353 downwards.
TATGAAATATAAACATAAACAGATATTCTTAAAACAATAATAAAATAAACAAAACTGTTAACATGTTACAAAGGGACTAGCCCTTTGTTCCATCCAAACCAATAACTACTTTAATTGCTCGAAAGACAGCAGAGAACAAAGCACTAAAATATTAACAGAGGAATTCCAATTTGAAAATGTAATAAATTACCTGGTATTGCCTGCCAATCATAATTTATGCGAAGGAGAGAGAATAACTGTACACGGAATAAAATCCAGTGCGAAGTAATCTCGACTTTAATGGATCCTTATAATAAATATATAAAGGTCGTTCTCGAAAGAGAAAAGTAAATATATGAGATGAAGAGTAAACAAAAACAAACAAAAAATAACCGATACAACATAATATATTAATTTTAAATTGAGCGTGCAATTAGCGGAGCACGAGTATGTTAATGCCGTGTAAATGGAACGTGGTCGTACGGAGAAGACCGGACGTATTTCAAGCAGATCACCACATATCAATTATTTATCGCATTGTTTTTTATTCTCCGGTTTGTTATTCTTAACTTATTATTTATCACACGTGTATGCACGTAATTAACGGACATTAGAATCGAAACTAAAGCTCAGTTTATTTCGTCGTTTTGTTTGTAAACAAAATCTTACGAAAATGGCGATGATCTAAGTGCGCGTTTTCGATTATTTTAAGTTAAGCAACGGGTTTCTTTCTTTCACTTCGTGGATTTGTGTAAATTTTCGAAGTCCGTGTATATTTATGCTTATAATTAGATGTCCGTTCGAATGCGAATGCTGCGAGAAAGATTTAAGCGAAAAAGACTTGAACGATAGGTGCAGCGAGTAACCTGCCTTGCCCGCAGGTAAAGAAGTATCTGGATACAACTGGATTCTGAACTCGGTATAAGCATACATGGATATTCATACTCGCTCGCTTCGAGAGAGGAAAAAGCGTGTTTCCATTAATATTAAATCAAGCACGAGTTCTTTCCAGATTTGCGTACACGCGTTTTACTATATTCTTCCGTTTCTTTATTATTGCGCCGTTGTTGTTGTTGTCGTTGTAGTTTAGCAGATGATGCAATGCCACAATAGAAAGTTTTATAAATCGTTTCAAAATTGCGCGGATTTCAGTTTACAATAACTGGTTATTTGTAGTTCGAACCGAATCGAACCAATTCTCATGATGTTTATTCATTTACTGATTTTCAGGATTGTACGGCACGCTGTTCAGAAGGAACAAGGAAGCTGCGTTCTCCAACTACAGACTGTGGGAGAGCTCAGGATTCGTGATCGCCTACGCCTACTCCAACCATCTCTGCGCCCGCATGAAGCTCTATGTGATGCTCGCAGTCCTGCTGCTCGGCGTTCTCATGTACATCGTCGTCGAGATCCTGCATCTCAGGAAGATCAGGAGGCAGAAGGAGAAGGAAAGGCAGGCTGCCGCTCTGGAGGCTACCAAGATGCCGCAGGAACCGGAGGAAACCGATGATGAAATTGACGAAATCGACGATAAGATTATTGTTACGCACTTCTAAGGAGTTTCAATCAAGCAAAAAAAAGGTAATTATCAACCAGGCGACGATTTTTGTTTTCGTTTTAACTCTTGATTACGGCTATAATAAAGGACAGGATTTCTATAATTACCACTAACTTCATTAATTTTGGCTTAGGATTAGCATTGATAGAAGAAACAGGGTTATTAAATTAATATACTTATTATATGTACGTATTTTCAGATTTTACCTAAATATATATATATATATAAAGAATAACAATAAAAAACTAATAGATTGTTTAGTTTTATTATATTCTTCTCTTTTACATAACAACATGGTTAAAATTGATATAAACTAATTCAATTTCATGCTCAATCCTTATACTTCTTAAAGAAATCAGAACCATTTGTAAAATGTGAATCAATAACACAATTGTTAAAGAAAATAATAGCAAATCAGAACATAATTAATCCAAAAAAATCAAAGAATTTATAAAAATCTGAACTATTTAATGTTTCTTTAATTTCGATTAATTTCACGATTAAAATATAAAAGAATTTATAAAAATTTGGTCTTCCTACAGATTTGATTAATTTCACGATTAATTATTACAAAAAATAACAAATTAATACTAAATTAATTTAAAGAAATCAAAGATTTTATAAAATTGTTAAATATTTGCTATTTCTTCAGTTTTTTCAAGTATAAAAGAATTTATAAAAATTTGGTGTTCCTACAGATTAGGATTAATTTCACGATTAATTATTACAAAAACTAACAAATTAATACTAAATTAATTTAAAGAAATCCAAGAATTTATAAAATTATTAAATATTTGCTATTTCTCTAGTTTTTTAAAGTATAAAAGAATTTATGAAAATTTGGTGTTTCTACAGATTTGATTAATTTCACGATTAATTATTACAAAAAATAACAAATGAATACTAAATTAATTTAAAGAAATCAAAGAATTTATAAAATTGTTAAATATTTGCTATTTCTTCAGTTTTTTCAAGTATAAAAGAATTTATAAAAATTTGGTGTTCCTACAGATTAGGATTAATTTCACGATTAATTATTACAAAAAATAACAAATTAATACTAAATTCATTTAAAAGAATCAAAGAATTGTTAAATATTTGCTATTTCTTCAGTTTTTCATTAATATCATGATTAATTACTAAAGAAAATAACATATTTGTAATAATCATAACTATTTAAACTTTGAATATTTTTACAGATCTAATTTCTATATTGATTAATAAAATAATTAATAAAACAGAATTTCATATAAAATAAATGCTAATATCTGCATAAAATTATGAAATAACAAATTATGAATTTCACGTTGATAGATAAACAATTTAAAGATTCTAAATGTTGGTTGAAATAATTTTGGTGCTAAATATTTTAATGAAAAAGTAAATATTCAATGACAATAAATTGTTTAATACGTTTATGTTGAAACAGAGTAAAATAAATACACTAATTAATAAAGTGTATGTAAATGAAATGAACTAATAAAGCATGAAAATAAAACGTGTCCTTTCGACGTCACTGCTATCGTTTTTTGCTCCATTTTCAACCAGGAAGCACAAATTCATCAATATTAATTTAATTAATTGAATAGTGAACATTATTGTCTATAATAAAGTAAAACTGTTAGCAATTAATAGAAATAGTTTAAAATTGTAGACGAAGATTCAAATGTAGGTTGAATAACGGGTTTATTATTGAGTTTTTTTAAATTAATTAACTGATTCAACAACAGGTGTTGCTGATTCGACGCGACACGAAGACTCTCAAGTTATTAATAGTTTCGAATAATTGGATCATGAAGAATGGACAAAAACTTTGCTGAATAGATTCTCCAGTATTATTGTTCCATAAAGTAATAATTTGGATTTCTCTTTTGTGGCCGTGCGGCTTTTGCGCAACGAAATCGTATCACGCGAACCCCAGATGATATGCAGATTAGAAATTCGCTGCCGAATTGTATCCGCATCGGTTCTGTAATTTCTGGGTGGCGCCCAGATCCGAACTTCGTGTAGGAAACAACACAGTTTCCGACACGTCCTTGGATGAATGCAAATGATTCGTGTTACGATTGTGGAGCGATTCCACAATAAAACAAAATTACAAACAGTTTTGCAATTGGTGAAAAGAACGAAAAAAGCCAGGTGAATCGAAAGATTAGCGAATCGCGTGTTTTTAATGCGTCTTTATTTATTTACTTTATTTGTTTTTCGTTCGTTAAAGTCATTCACACTTTCGAAATAGATTGTACTAATTAAATATTCATTAAGGAACGGACGGACGTAATGTTGCAAATAAAATTATAAATCATTTAAGAGGTCCGTTAATGGGCATTTCCAGCCAACAATATTTCATTGACTTTTGTCCTTGCCTTTTTCTCATCAAAAGCGAAACTCAACATCAACGTCAATAGCTGTAAATACAGACAGACCTTTGCAGACAGTTTTCTTATGAAACTATCCATTTTCTCAATGCAATTTCGAATCAAATCTACTATAGTTTTCTAAAGTTCAAAAATATCCAACTAAAGTTGAGAGAAGTAAATGCTTTTTATCACAAAATAACGAAACTACACATATTTCGATTCAATTTTGAATTTCAAAGTAAAGTGGTTTCAATAATCAAGCATTTTTCTACCACGAAATTAAGAAACTAAACTTACTTCCCGCTCAATTTTGAAGTTAATCTCATCAGAATCAATTAAACAATTAGTTAAGCAACACTTTTTATATAATGAAAGTACACAAATTATCTAAGTAAAGTTGAGAGAAGTAAATAGTTTATCAAAAAAAAACGAAACTACCATTTTTCGATTCAATTTTGAAACCAATCTCATCAGAGTAAAGTGGTTTTAATTAATCAAGCATTTTTCTACAAAGAAATTAAGAAACTAAACAAATTTGTAGCTAATCTCATCAGAATCTATGAAATAATTAGTTAAGCAACAATTTTTATATAATGAAAGTACAAAACTGACTATTTTATCAGTTCAATTTTGAATCTAATGGTTTTTAATACTCAAGCAAATTTCTACCATAAAATTTGATATGTTTCCAACTTAATTTTGAAGCTCATCTCAAGGCATTTAAGGCATGAATTTACAAAGCAAAACAAATTATGAAATGAAGCCTAATGTCATCAAAATCAAGGATTTGAAATAATCAAGCAACATTTTTTGTATCATGAAATTACGAAACTGAAGATTTTTTGAATTATCATTATTAATGATTATAAATGGTTATGCAGTTTGCTTTAAATAAATTACAAAATGAACTGTTCTGTAAATCTGGCAAAATATAGTACATTCAATATTTTCATATTCTATCATAAAATTACATAGATTAATCATTTTGTTATTACAATATTGAAGTTTATCTCTGAAAATAGACTTAAATTATGAAACTAACTATTCTTTGTTCTTTGTTTCAGGTAGATTAGATGATCCGATTCTCAGTTCGTATATTCGCAACGAAGAATACACGAAACGAAAAACGTAAAGTAGTTTGAGTGTTTACTTTTAGTAAATATCAGAACTTAACGAATGTAATACTGTTGTTGTTGTCGTTGTAATTGTTGTTATTGTTGTTATGGTTGTTGCGATTTCAGATTTCGATTGACTTGGAATCTGCTGGAAACGAAAACAAAAACAAAAACAAAAATAATCTTGAAAACAAAACATAACACAAGCACACGCGGCTTTGGCTTTCCTTGTTATCCGCAAATATTGTTGACCAAATTTTTCGCGCACATTTTATATACATATATATTATACACATACACACATGAATATCATTACGTTATCTGTGATGGTAAAGGTTTTACGTATGAACTATTAAGGTTTTGCATTTTTGTACAAATACGCTACGTTTTTATTTTAATTTACCTCCGTTTTTTTTTTTTTTTGGTTTTTACCTTAGGACTGTGATCATTTAAATCATGTAATGTAACGCTATTTTTACTTTAATTTTCTTGCTTCCACTTATATTATTTTTTTGTGTGTAAATAGAAGTCGTGTATTCGACGATTACCTATGTATATACCAGTACGATATTAAACAGTAAACTGCGTACAAAAATGCATCTCGAAAAAGATAAAATGAAATTGATACAGAGCAATATATTGTTATTCTTCCTTGCGGAGGAATCTTTTGAAAAGTAAATGTATTATTTACACAACGAGTTACTGTAAATCCTTTGAAAAAACAATCTTATTTATCCGAATTATTATTAATATTATAGATAGTTCGTTAGTATTACCCTGTTAACACTAATTAATAGAAAAGCAGCAATTTTGTAATGTGCACCGATTTGAAAATGCGTAGAAGATCAAATTTTTAAATTATTAGTATCTTAATTATTGTTAACGTTTATTTATGTATTTTATTTCTTTAGATCGTAATTATAGACATCCCCCTCCCCCCCACTGTACAGTAATATATAAGTTTTTGTTTATAGTTATAATAATCAATCCTTGTTGTGAATAGTCAGTATTTTAACAACTAAAATAAAAATCAATGAAAATGACGGGCTTTCTTTATTTGTTGTTTCACTTCTCCCCATCCTATACTCTTGGTTCATGATTAATAGTCAGTTATATAATAAGTTTAATGTATTCATGGGAAATTGCAAGAATCAATACAATACGTTCTTTTGAACTTTGCTGCGAAGTTGCAACATTTCTCGACGATATATCACAATTGCCGTGACACGAAACTGACACAATTATAAAACAAATGCGTATTGTTAGTAAGTACTTTAGTAATTATACATTTTTTAGCAGTTAAGTGTGTAAAAACAGGAGTTTTATAAATTGTTTCGATTATTCCGGTTTGTCGGTTTCATTAACAAGGAAGAGAAACGTGAAAAACTAATGACTTTAAACGTTATCTTGTCGCGACTAGATTAATGACTGTATATGCTGATGATGATAGTAGATATTCTAGTTCAAGGTCTTCATTATTGGAAATCTGCATCTAACAAAAAATGAAAAATATAAGCTAAATAGTTTTGAATGTTTAATTTATTTTTTACATTTATAAAATCAGTCCTGGGTTGGTTGTCACATGGAATACAGTATTTGCCGAATTGAAATGTGATCAATTTTAAGCCGTTTTTGAGCTCAGCATAACATTAAGAAGTTTTTTTTCCATTAACCCATCCACGCTTGATGTGTGACAACCAACCCCATTCTACGTCTTCGTTATTCTATATAAAAATAATTGTATATTGAAGCAAAGAAAACATAAATATTTCTTCAAGTTTAATATTGAATTACGTCTAACTGACAAACAATATAACTATACCAGTAAATACGTTATAAACAGTGATTCTTCAGTTTTAATTTGAATGCTTAACTATCAAATTGTCGTTTATACTTTCCAAGATATAAGCAAAAATATAAACACAAAATATTTTAAAAATATTTCTTCAAATTTCACAGTGGAAGTTGAAAAACTCTGCTTTAAATACTGTTCAAAACTATTTTACTAGTAAGAAAGGTACTTGTTAATTACAAAAATTATTTACTTTCTTGTTTCGTTAAAATAAACTTTTAGTGTTTTGCAAAAGGAAAACAATATTTTTTTGTATAAATAACTCCAATTATGCGTTTGTTTTCTATTGCTTGGTGATAAGATAGTAATATTGTGAGTCAAGTATTGAACTGTTTTCCTTGTAGATAGAGAGAAGAAATGTTTAATTTTTTATTTGTTATGAGCAAATATAGTAATTGTGACAATTTGCTTGAAGGACGACTTCTTTGATTTCCTTTAAAGAAAACCTACGTTATTTCTCGCATATATAGAATCTTAATTGAATTACGCTCTGTGTCGCATAGTTGTCTCTATAAATTATTTCAAGCGAATCACAATATTATCAATTTAAATAATGTATTAAAACATTAACATTAAAATTAGGTAATATTGATTTATATAAATGATGATATTTACTTTATAATCAAATTGTTAATTTTAACCTTGTTTTATGTAAAATTTATGATAATGTTGGAACATACAATTGAGGTTTTCCCTTAAATTTTATTGAAAGATAAATTTTATTTAAAAACACATTTTATTGCGATGTTTAAATGAAAATATTTACAATTTTGTCCACTTAAAATGATTATGAAAATTAGTTATTTTATCAAATTAAAACTAATTTCATTTCAGCATTTTTCGTTGCTAATTTTAAATATTCTTTCATTCAATATTTCAACTAAATTTATAAGTATATAGTTTTTACTAAATTCCACAAAAATTAATTTAGTTTTTTTAGTTAACATTTATTGTTCATTTTATTTCATATTTACATCCATTTGTTGATATATTTTTGTTTGTCATCGATTTCAATTTTCAACTACTTTTATAAGTTTACATACATTTTACCGAAATACAAAGAAATGTATCAAACATATAATAAGTTTATTCAACTTCATTTAACTAAAATGTATCTCACCACTTATTTTACAATTACAGCCCTCTTCTAGTTTTTCATTGATTCCAATTTTCATCTCGCTCTATAATTTTACATACTTTTGACTAGATTTTAAAGTAATGTATCAAAAATAGAAGTTTACACAATTTCATTTAACAAAATTTATATTACACCACTTTATTTACGTTTACGGCCCTTTTTCATCCATTTTAGTTTATCGTTGATTCCAATTTTTATGTCGTTTTGTAAGTTTATATACTTTTTACCAAATTTCAAGAAATATTGTGCATTTTTTTCAACTGTTTTAGCTAAAATGTAATACATTTTTAATTACAGTTATATCTTCCATTTATTATAAAAATTCATCCATATAATTTTCACTTCATTCTATGTTAATAAACTCATTCAAATGTTTGAAAAATATCATTATTTCATACTTTTTATTTGAAATTTTCAAGTTGATCAGAAAATTCAAAATATCATATATGAATATTATATAGAACTTTAATAATTTTTGTTAATTAAAATCATTACTTATATGTTTATATGTGATACAAATCATTTTCTATTAGTTAGTATATAGAGCTATGCTTTCAATCAATTACCGGTGGTTGTGTGGTTGCCTATATCAAATATAAAATAATTTTAATTAAGGTATTTCTATTAATTGATGATCATACTTCACAGGATCATTTCAGTAGTATATCTTCACATTAGTTTAAAAGTCGAATGGAAATGTTTATTATAAAATTTAGTTATTTCTGAAGTTTAGTTAAACTATTACTGAAATAAGCAATTGAAATGTTTGTTAAAAAAAAGGAATATTTTTATAAAAAAACCTTTTATTTTTGTTAAATACTTAAGATAACAATATTTTACATAATTCCGGACTATTTAAAACACGGACTAATCGAGGATATAAAAAAGCATACGTACAAATAAAACGCACAAAAGGAGACTTTACTGTTTAAAAGGAAAAATCAATTTGAGTATAAACAAATAAGTATATTAAAAATTATTTTGAAAGGAATAACATTTATATAACAATAACTATAAAATAAAAGTATAAAGTCAATGTAATAGTAATAAAGACATACAAATAATAGAAAAATAAAATATAATGCTATTGTTGCAAAGGCGTATAAAAAAAGGAATTTACATTAATTTTACTCAATGATAATTAACTTTCATTTGAAATTTACATTTTTGGCTATACTGAATCCGCACTGATGAAAGCCGCTCCATGTGAGTTATTGGTGTACTAAACAATAAATTTAAACAGTATGTTATAAATATTGTGAGTAAATAATAAGGTTCGAACGGAAATTACGAAACGCGCCTTTATCAATGTTCCTTATCTATTTAAATTCTGTAAGTGCCAGAATAAAGTTCGCGCTCGACGCTCGTAACAACAGCAGCAGCAGCAGCAGTCGTCTAAAATAAAACTGTTGCAAGCAAAAGCGGTTCTTGTTAAAGCAAAAAGGTGATTCATAACAGTAAAAATAAAGATCGCAATGTGTGTATTTAGTATCTGAGCAGCGGCGACGCGGACGTTTGTGAAGTATCGGACGATGCACAGCGTTCAAAGAAATTCATAACAAAATGAATGATGAGAATACCGAGTGCAGTGCTTCGGTGTCCACCAACACGGAATTGGAACCTGTGCAGCAGGACAAGAAGGGCACAGCCATCGAGAAGTGCTCCAAATGGTTGGAGGAATGCTCCTTGGATGACACAGAGTCAATCTCCTCTGCATGTGATACCTCCGATCTGACATCGGATTGCTCCACGTTCGATGATTCTCTCAGCTACGATTCCAAAGGCATCGCTTCAATAAACGCAATTAAAACCAATGGAAATTACAATGTAATGTATCATTCACTCATCAAAACAAATACGTGCCAATAAAAGTATCAAATTGTATATTTGATTCGAATTCAAATCAACTACATTTGCATTTTATGCAATTGTTATCTCGGTGAATCATTTCCTATTGAAACCACCAAAAACTATAAGTATTTCCAAGCTCAGAACGTAAACAAATATTTTATCAACAAGAACAAATAAATACATAACGTATCGATAATAATATTTATTAGTCAATCTACCAAAGGGCTAACGACCTTAGTCTTTCCACTATCATTATTTACATAAATATATATTTTATTCTAATTTAAATAAGTTTATATTATGTAATTTTTGTAGATAGACTCGCACCAGTTAGGAACGTTGGTGAGCGCTTCAAACAACATTTACCAAAATGTCACTATTAACAAATCCAAGAAAGTGCATTTGGGTAACATCACTTACATCAATGGACCGATCTATCTCAATCAACCTAATGATAATTTGAAACCTTTACCTGCAGTTACATTCGAAGCTCCAGTTAAAAAAAGTTGGTATTGTTATTTTCTTTCGAGAGGATGTATTTTAACTCTTTGTTTTACTTTTGTAGCTTACACGAAAGTTAGATTAATCGATAGAAAGAATTGGCTTGCGCAGCCTTCGCTTTCCAAATGCGAGCAGATGACAGAACCTGCCAAATACGTGATCATCTGTAAGTATTTCATCTAATTTTAATACAATTTATGTTGAACTTATTGTTTTATTTCGGGAAATGACAGTAATAAGTGTTGTGTCCTAAAGATTATAAATCTTTGGATTATCTACAAGTTTTATGATTGTGGAGTATATTTAATCAAATATTCTTAATTAGTTTTATTATGAAAATTAATGCTTTTATGGACAAGTCAATTATACAAAAGTTAATTCAATGGATTATTAACTAAGAGTAACTTTTTCCTCTTAAGTTAATTATTAACAATTGAGTTCTTCTCTTTATATACCAAGACTCTTCGATTACCACTCGACGACTAAGAGTCATGAATTAAGTGGTAAGAGCAAGACCACTGAGAAAGCTTTCAGAGACTAATTTACAGAGTGTCATCTTATTATATGCTAAAAGGGTGCACCAAATACAGAATATTAAAGGCACTGATTTCCCCCACATTATATATACATGGACTTGTAAAGCTTGCTGCTCTCAATATAAAAATATGAAGCTTACCTATTAAGGTATTATGATCCAAAGCAAATAGTTCAGGAACTTTCCATAAACTTGCAATATTTAACTGAGAGTTTTAGGACTAAAGTTGTTGGAAATATAGCTAATAATAAAGTGGTTGGAAACAACACAAGATCAACGCATTCTGATTCTTGTATCAGTTTTATTTTTGATTATTTCTTGAAAATCTCTTAAAAATGCAAATATACTGAAATAATAATTTATTTATTTATTTTGATAATTTTAATTAACGTTAATAAGTACTAAAATTCAAAACCGCGAAATTATTTATAGCATGTTTCTACTTCTTCGCGTATTCTGGGAATTACCCGAATTCATAAGTTGACTCAACTTATATATTATAAAAATAATCTCAAGGTTATTTATTAACTCTTGGTATTTCGAGATTAATTACTATATTCATAAATTTTATATTTTCTTTTCTTTTCATATTAACATTTTGAGGAAGGAAACTATTTTATTAATTTATATAAATTATACCTGTAACAAAACTAATTGCGTTCATAGCATGTCCATTTATTGTTGTCACTATAGCCGTTTGGCCTGTATTAATTTTTCATTTCTTCAATTTTGACAGCTAATTACAGCCAAACGGCTATAGTGACAACAATAAATAGACATGGGTTGCATTCCCGAACTATCCTAGTTACATAAACATCTTTCGAATCTATTCTATCTATTATAGTTTTTGAGAATATCGCAAAAATGTGAAGACGCTGCTTTTTCGCACGATAATTTTTCATTTCTTCAACTTTGACAGCGAATTACAGCCAAACAGCTATAGTGACAACAATAAATGGAATATGATTGGAAGTTATTCAAACTTTTCCGTATAATATTTTAATAATTTACATTAATGTTTTTCTTTGACATTTTTAGGTCATTCTGCTACTGAAGATGGACAAACGCACGCAGACAACATCCTTTTAGTACGATTGATTCAACAATTCCACATTGAGAGTAGAAATTGGGGCGACATCGGATACAACTTTCTGATCGGCTCAGATGGAAGCACGTACATGGGTCGAGGCTGGGGTGTGCAGGGCGCTCACACCATCAGGTACGCAAAGCGATTAAACGAATTACAACTTCAATTAAGGCTAAAACGTTGTTCTTTTTTTTCAAATTCTTGTTCATTTAATCCTCAGGTACAACCGATTGTCGGTTGGAATTTGCTTCGTCGGTTGTTTCATCAACATGCTGCCACCGGAAGTTGCGCTCGAACAGGCGAAAGCCCTCATCGAGCAGGGTGTAGAGGTCGGAGCTATCGATCCGAACTATTCCTTGCTCGGACACTGCCAATGCATTTCGACGGAGAGTCCTGGCCGCATGCTCTTCGACGAGATCAGAACTTGGAAAAACTTTGATCCGACCGTCAGCGTGCAGATACCGTCCCCTTTGATTCGATGATTACCCGACAAAGTTTCGCCAACTCCATTTACTAATTAATTGATGTTTTTTCAACCAGCTTCAAAGAAATCAGATAAATTTTTAAATTGCTCCAAACCATCTTCGAACAACTTTCAGCATTTACAATCTTATTGTATACGATTTAAGTCTTAAAGGTTATTCAGTTCAAAAGACATATTTACTTAAGTTGCTCAAAAAGAAAAGGTCCAACAGCATTAAAAATTTTCGATATTTTTTTTTGTACAATTATTGTATTGAAGATTTTACTAATAATAAAACTTATTGCAACAACAACTACAAAACATATATAAACTCGACAGAATAGTAATAAAGAAATAGTAAATGCTATTGCTGCAAAGGGTTTTAAACCATAACAGGTCTTTTTGCCCTACAAATTGTTATTACTTTCCTCCTTTACAAAATTATAACTAAAAAGTTTTATTACTTCAAAAAGTTCTAAAGTGTTTCTTAACTTTGAATGTTTACAGGAATGTATTATAATTCGATTACAGACAAAACGTATATAAAGTTGATAAATTATTAACGGTTTTTTTTATTATGACTTAAAAGAGGATGAAATAGTCAAAATATTTTTTATTGAATGTAGCTTATATAACTTTTTCTATAGTTATAAACATTATAAGTAAAGTGCTAATAATGCTAACATTAGCCTGAAAGACTCGGACAAGCTCATTCTATTGATTAATAGATACTTTTTCGTTCCCCTAACGTCTTCATCCACTTAATTCCCCTTGTATAAATACGACGCTGAATTTTTCATAATGGAAAATAAACGATTTGTGACATGAGGGCGTGTAGCGAAGGGCGCTGCAATATGTATTAAGCGAGATAACGAATGGCTTCGCTCTGAAAGGGGGCTGAAAAATTGTACTGGAAGAAATGATCACAACGAAAATTGCCGTACGCTTTCGTTTTATGTGTGGAAAGGAAAATTACATACGAACTCAACGATTATGATTTGCAAGATTGTCAACTCGTTTCGCTCCGCAAGTTTATTGGTTGAGGAAATTGAATTGGGTCGTTCGTCCATCCTTGCTGAATTAGTTCGGAATTGATTTACAACATTCTGGCACAGAAACTTGTGGACAAACGAACTCGATTATGATGGAAAACGGAAACTCTTATCGTCCACTTTGTTAACAAAATAGGAACGTTATTAATTGTAAAACTTGAGTTTTAAAGATATTCTTTGTCTATGTTAATACATCAAAATTGCGTTGAATCTTTCTACTTTCGTATGAAAACTTATTTCAACCTAATGCATATTACATTTACATTACAAAATATACAATTTTATCAATTAAATTGATATTGTTTTATCATTTATTGCAAGTACAAAAAAATATAGACTCAATACAAAAAGAATTTAAAAAAATATATAGAAAAGAAAAACAAAATATAATGCTATTACTGCAAGGGTTATAGACCATAAGTCTTTATGTTCTATGAAAATAATACTTTTCCATTTTTCTATCATATAAATTGCATTGGTTAAATATACTAATACTTTTATTTCAAAATTAAATATTAATTTCTTATCATTCAATAATGAAACTTTATAAAAATCTAATAAAGATCTTATTATATGTTAGCTAAAAACTTGAGTATTAACACTTTATATTATTTCAAATTCAAATCATAAAAAGGAAATTCTTAATATTATTATTGTGCTTAAAGATTTTTCATTTTGCATTTTCGCATGGCTTCAATACATACTTTTTCTAAACGTACTTTCATTTTCGTTGAGTGCCACTTCTAATGACATCATCTCTTTTTTTTCAGCCTTTTATTCTCTTTCCCTTCTTGACCTTATTATTTCGATGAATAAGCTCTTTTATGATATTTTTTATGTTCCTATTTTTCATTTATATACCATTTGAAATACAAATATTTTCATCAATTATTATATGAAAAAGTATGAAGCTTTTACAAACCTTTTGATACATTAAATTTATTATTTTATTTGGGCAAGAAGTAATGAAGAGAAAGCCTAAACATTTGCCGAGCATTTCGAGAAACCATACCCAACAGAAAGTACTCCAAGAAATGGAGAATCAGAAATAGATATGTTTCTCGCATCGCCATTTCAGATGTATATCATGTATTATATACTGCAGATATGCCTCTAACTGATAAAACAATAGTCGCAACATTTGCTGATGATACTGCAATTTTATCATCGGATGCAGACGTAACATGAGCAATATGATCTGCAAGATTCTTTGAATTTAGTACAAGAATGGCTACAAAAATGGAAAATGAAGGTCAACGAATCAAAATCAGTGCATGTTACCTTCACCATGAGAAAAGACTACTGCAGACCAGTGACTATCAACGAAAAAATTATACCGACAGCTAATAAAGTTAAATATCTGGATACGCATTTGGATAAAAGATTGACCTGGAAAGATCACATTCAAGCAAAAAGAGAACAACTTGAAATCAAGTTCAGGAAGCTGAACTGGCTACTACGAGAAGACTCACAAATTTCAAAAGAAAACAAGCTACTGATTTATAATGTAATTTGAAAACCAGCCTGGACCTATCGAATACAGCTGTGGGGAAGTACTAGCAGATCAAATATTACTGTCATACAAAGATTCCAGTCGAAAAGCCTAAGAAGAATCATAGGAGCTCCATGGTACATTACAAACAGGAGAATTCACGAGGATCTTCAAATAGAAACAGTGGAGGAAGCCATTATGAAACATAGTAGCAGATACCAAAATAGGTTAGAAAAACATCCAAATGACTTAGCTATCAATATTCTTGATAATAGCTTAACAACTAACCAACTGAAGCGATGTAATTTACTGGATCTTCCAATGAGATTTAACATCTAACTAGCAAAAAAACCACCAGTGGGCGTTAATCAATGTTAATTTGTCATTTTTCAATCGTTAAACCATTTACTGTTATAAAATAGATGGTAAATAAAAACAAATGTTATACAAAAAAATATAATCTAATTATTACAAGTTTTCATATAAATTACTTGGTATTATTAGATTAATTGAATTCAACTGATTTTTTTGTATAAATGTCAATGTCAATGTCAAGTTGAAAAGTTACAAAAGTTGAAGTTTTTACTACAAAATCCAAGAAAATAAGTTGAATGACCATTGGGTTATAGTCCTCTGCAGCAATAGCATTCTATTTTCTTTGTATTTCTTTATTACTGTGGTATTGAGTTTATATTTATTTGTAGTTGTTGCAATAAATTCTTATAATTTATATATTATGGGGCCTCAGTTGCGTATTTGTGCCTGGGACCTCAAAACCTTAATTATGCTATTTCATCTTTTCAATTAGTTTAAAAACATGTATCAAAGTTTTATACATGTATCGTGAAATTAAATACTTACATAATAGTACTATAATAATGATGAATTATGAACAAAATATTGAAGTTTTTACAACAAAATCCAAGAAAATAGAGTTGAATGACCATTGGGTTATATCCCCTTACAGCAATAGCATTATATTTTCTTAGTATTTCTTTATTACTATTGTATTGAGTTTATATTTATTTGTAGTTGTTGCAATAAATTCTTATTGTTTATATATTATGGGGCCTCAATTGCGTATTTGTGCCTGGGACCTCAAAACCTCAAATATGCTTTTTCATCTCAATGTATCAAAGTTTTATAAATGTATCATGAAATTAAATGCTTACATAATATTACTATAATAATGATGTATTATGAACAAAATATTGAAGTTTTTACCACAAAATCCAAGAAAATAGAGTTGAATGACCATTGGGTTATATCCCCTTGCAGCAATAGCATTCTATTTTCTTTGTATTGCTTTATGACAATTGTATTGAGTTTATATTATTATTTGTAGTTGTTGCAATAAATTCTTATTATTTATATATTATGGGGCCTCAATTGCGTATTTGTGCCTGGGACCTCAAAACCTTAATTTTGCTTTTTCATCTCAATGTATCAAAGTTTTATAAATGTATCATGAAATTAAATGCTTACATAATCATATATGATTCAGTGGTTATGCTTGCATAAGTTGCAGTGGGAATGAACTTCATCTGCATTAGCAGTGCCGACTGATGCATTACGTTGTCGATGATGTAAGATGAGAGTGTGGGCAGTGAATAAGAGATGTCTCTCGCGAAGAATATGCGCCATATGCGCGCCACAATAACCTGTTTGAAAAGGTAGGATTCAAATCGGCCGAGTCTAACAACAACTCTGTTCAGGGATAGACTGTCCGTTCGAAACCAGAGAACGTGCGTCGCCGTCGCCGCCGCCGCCGCCTCCTTCGACGTCGTCGTCGTCGCCGTCGCGTCCTCCGACATCCTCCTTGTATACACACAAACATAGTTTCCCGTCCGGCACCGAGCAACATTTTCTATTTTTCCTTTTCACTTTGAAAAGATTCGAAAATAACAACAGTCCTAAAAATAGTAGACGCCCGTCGTCCGAATACAATTTTCCAACTGAAACAGACACTCAGAAGTTCTCCAACAAACAATCGCTTTTCGTTTTCCTTAAAACAACAACAAACATAAACTAATTATTTCTTATAGAAATGATAAACAAAAATAAGTAACTGTGATTCGTGCAAATTAATGGTGATTTCGATGTGCCCGAATATCTTCGACTGAGGTAACGACTATTCTTTAATAATAGTCCATTATACACACACATTATTATATACTTAATTTCTTGTATTACATTTTCAAATCTATTCGAACGAAACGAAACAACAAAAAAGAAGCGCGCTTTCTGTTTATTTTCGAATCCCTTAATTGATCCGCCTACAAATGTTTTATTTTAAAAGTGAGTTTATTGGTTTTGAATACATAATCGCATGCAGTGCGCTGCCAGCCGTGGGCAGGGCCATTGCCATCGAATCACCACTTCCTTTCTAAACATCCATGCACTATTCCAATGGAAAGACACACAAAAAATACACACCTACAATTTCAATTTTGAGTAAGTTTAATAAACGAAAACCCTCATTCATCATTACAATAACATTTAAAACATCAATGCAATTATAAAGAGTAGAAACGAATACTCGTAATTTATAGTAAATAACATTGACAATGATTGTTTTATGAATCTAAACCTACATTCATCATTCATATAACGTTCAAAACATTCAAGCAATTAGAAAGAATATAAAGAAATACTCATAATTTAGAGTAAAACCGTTAAAAACCTGCACAATAATCAATAAGAAAGAGAAATATGTTGTTCTTATTCCAGTGGAAAGATATAGAATAAAATACACACACAATTTCAATTTTGAGTAAGTTTTATAAACAAAAACCCACATTCATCATTTCAATAACATTTAAAACATCCATGCAATTACGGAGAGTAGAAACGAATACTTGTAATTTAGAGTAAATAACATTGAAAATGATTGTTTTATGAATCTAAACCTATATTCATCATTCATATAACATTAAAAACATTCATGCAATTAGAGAGAATATAAAGAATTATTTATAATTTAAAGTAAAACCGTTTAAAAACATGCACAATAATCAATAAGAAAGAGAAATATGGTGATCTTATTCCAATGGAAAGACATACAAAAAACACATACAATTACAATTTTGAGTAAGTTTAATAAACCAAAACCCTCATTCATCATTACAATAACATTTAAAACATCAATGCAATTACAAAGAGTAGAAACAAATACTCGTAATTTAGAGTAAATAACATTGACAATAATTGTTTTACGAATCTAAACCTACATTCATCAT
The DNA here is from genome assembly GCA_018845635.1 of Nicrophorus orbicollis. Lineage (NCBI taxonomy): Eukaryota > Metazoa > Arthropoda > Insecta > Coleoptera > Silphidae > Nicrophorus > Nicrophorus orbicollis. The sequence continues at coordinate 635,131 of JAFMTC010000100.1, read as the reverse complement.
TCATATAACATTTAAAACATCCGTGAAATTACAGAGAATAGAAACAAATATTCATAATTTAGAGTAAAACCGTTCAAAAACATGCACAATAATCAATAAGAAAGAGAAATATGTTGATCTTATTCCAGTGGAAAGACATACAAAAACACATAATTTCAATTTTGAGTAAGTTTAATAAACCAAAACCCACATTCATCATTACAATAACATTTAAAACATCAATGCAATTACAAAGAGTAGAAACGAATACTCGTAATTTAGAGTAAATAACATTGACAATAATTGTTTTATGAATCTAAACCTACATCCATCATTCATATAACATTAAAAACATCCATGCAATTACAGAGAATATAAAGAGATACTCATAATTTAGAGTAAATCCGTTTAAAAACATCCACAATCATCAATAAGTAAGAGAAATATGGTGTTATTATTCAAGTAGAAAGACATATAATGAAATATACATATTCAATTTCAATTTTGTGTAAGATTGATAAACTTAAATCCACATTACAATAACATTTAAAACATTCATGCAATTACAAATAAAAACTTATACTCATAATTGAGATTAAAACCGTTTAAGGAACATTGATAATTATTGTTTTATGAATCTAAACCCACTTTAATCATTCAAATAACATTAAAAACATCCTTGTAATAGAAATAATTACACATAATTTAGAGTAAAACTATTTAAATAACATGCACAATCATTAATAGCAAAGAAAAACCTGGTGATCTTCGAGCTTTGAAAGAATGTTGCATTCACTAAACTTAACTTTAAGTTGCATTATAGTCTTCTGGGAGACCTTGAAACTGCAATGGAAAACAGTAAGATGCAGACCGATCCTGTTTTATTGCCTCTTTCTCTCTCATTTTTTTCTTCTCACTCACTCTCTCTCACTCTTCACTTCTTCGTGCCTTGACCGGACGTTCTCAATGAACGCGTGTGCTCATGTACATATCATTAATATTCCTCTTTAAGACAATACCTCATCTCCGAAACGAAACATTCCAACGACAAGCAATTTATCTATAAGTAAATTTAAGAAAAAATAACTGCGCTCCAACAACAGTTACACCAAATTATGCAGATTGCGCATGAGAGAAGATGCGAGATTGCGTAACGTAAATTCATACTTTTTTTCTTTTAAGTGGCTGCAATAACCTGCACCGAGCGGATCTCTTTGTTTGCGTCTTTGTTGGGCGCATTCTGTTTGAATCGAACCAGCCGAAGCAATTAGTTCAATCGATGGAGTAAGTGTGTGCATCTGATGCTTCGGGATTAATCGTCGATATTTGCCCAAGCTATTAACAATGGGAGGGAATTAATTTCGGGATAGACGAAAAAAAAATAGAGACCGTTCGGTTTTTATCAATGATTGATGGACGACGTTTCGGTTCGAAGTAATAGGTTTCGGTTCGATAGAGTTTACAATGTAGATCAACTGCAACGTACAGTCAACCCTCCTATAACGCGGTGAGTGCGTACCGCGTTATATGGATACCGCGTTATATGAAACTCGGAATTAGTGCAAATCACATCATTCGTACCGCGTTATATGGAGACCAATAAACACAAAAGACAAGGTAAATTATACATTGTTTTTATTGAATTGAATTGAAGAGTTCATATAAGGATTGATAAAGAAAAATGAAACAAGAACTAAACTAAAAGACTGTTTTTCAACAAAAATAATGAAGACTTTTGTTAAATTATGTAATCTTTCAACACTCATCTTCGCTGTCAGATATGAGTCGCCTAACTCGTCTTCTTTTAATGGGCAAAATGTCTTCATTACTTAGTTCATCTTCACATTGGTTTTCGATTGTAGCTTTTTTTTCTAACTCCACTAAAACCTCCCTATAGGGAGCTAAGCAATTTATTAACTCTCTTTTAAACTTTGCGCTGTGCACCGTTGAACGATCAGTTTGAATGAAATGAAGTTCCAATTCTTTATCCAAATTTAGCCCTTTTTCACATCTTGTAAATCGAGATTTGCCACCCATTCATTTTCCTTATTTATATTAAAATCTCTTACAATATCTAGTTACTAGAGTCATTCATAGGCTATTACCGCGTAATAGGAGGGTTGACTGTATATACTTTTAGATATACTTTTAGACTTTATATACTTTTAGTTGGTATAGCTTGCGCCAAAGGACTATTTATTGGTACATTTTACCGACCAAATAACGAGAGATAATTTATTGAAAACGAAAAATAAACATTGATTTAAATTAGTTTTATCAATAAATATCAACATAACTAAAACAAAGATTCATTTCATTCACTAACTTCAAGTGCAAAAACCAAATTAAATAAAAGTTTTCTACTGAGAATTTTGAGATAGTTCAAAAAATTTGATTTGATTTTTATTAATGTTTCCTTAATACGTATGTTTAACACTTAAACTAACGACGTTAGTAAATCACGAATTTAAGTTGCTATAAAAGTAAATTTAAAATTAACTTTTCTTGTAAATGATAAATTGCTATTAAAGAAAATCTTTAGAATAAAATGAAATTTTGTTCATCATTTCTTACTTGTATTTTTATGTGTATTACAAAAGAAATGTATGTCCACAAAATATCAGAAATTAAAATTGTATTAGTTTAGCAAGAAATTTTTAGAAATTTAATGACAAATAAATTAAACCTGTGGCTTTCTTTCTTAGAATGACAATAGTTACTAGAATGACAATTTAGTAGAAAAACCGCACGAGAAATACACGTGTTTTCTAAGTTAAATATAAACTTCTATAAGAAATAAACGCGTTATTATAACGTTTAATTTAATTAATGAAATCGTTAATTACTGTGCACAAACGGGAATTCATAGCCGTGAAACTGGATATAGAGAGTTTGTTGAAATATATATTATTAAATGTTACTTAATGGGTAAAGCTTCTAAAATTTCGCAAATTATAATGAGTATAAATTTGATACAAATAATTGGTGATTAGTAACTTCGTTAGTCTCTACATGCAAATCAGTCTTTCTATAATACCTTACATCAATACCTCACATAGTGCGGCTTCTATCAGTCCGGAAATCATTATTGTTTGGTTGGAAAACATAAACTAATTATTTCTAGTAGAATTGTTAAAAAAACAAGTAACTGTGATTCGTGCAAATTAATGGCGATTTCTAGTGTTTCTATAATACCTTACGCCAATACCTCACATAGTGCGGCTTCTATCAGTCCGGAAATCATTATTGTTTGGTCGGAAAACATATACTAATTATTTCTAGTAGAAATGATTAAAAAAAAACAAGTAACTGTGATTCGTGCAAATAGATGGTGATTTCTAGTGTTTCTATAATACCTTACGTCAATACCTCACATAGGGCGGCTTCCATCAGTCCGGAAATCATTATTGTTTGGTTGGAAAACATAAATTAATTATTTCTAGTAGAAATGATAAAAAAAACAAGTAACTGTGTTTCGTGCAAATTAATGGTGATTTCTACTGTTTCTATATTACCTTACGCCAATACCTCACATAGTGCGGCTTCCATCAGTCCGGAAATCACTATTGTTCGGTTGGAAAACATAAACTAATTATTTCTAGTAGAAATGATAAAAAACAAACAAATAACTGAGATTCGTGCAAATTAATGGTGATTTCTACGTTTCTATATTACCTTACGCCAATACCTCACATAGTGCGGCTTCCTTCAGTCCGGAAATCACTATTGTTTGATTGGAAAACATAAACTAATTATTTCTAGTAGAAATGATAAAAAAACAAGTAACTGAGATTCGTGCAAATTAATGTGATTTCTAGTGTTTCTATAATACCTTACGCCAATACCTCACATAGTGCGGCTTCCATCAGTCCGGAAATCACTATTGTTTGATTGGAAAACATAAACTAGTTATTTCTAGTAGAAATGATAAAAAAAACAAGTAACTGTGATTCGTACAAATTAATGGTGATTTCTACTGTTTCTAATGTACCTTACGCCAATACCTCACATAGTGCAGCTTCCATCAGTCCGGAAATCACTATTGTTCGGTTGGAAAACATAAACTAATTATTTCTAGTAGAAATGATAAAAAACAAGTAACTGTGATTCGTGCAAATTAATGGTTATTTCCAGTGTTTCTATAATACCTTACGCCAATACCTCACATAGTGCGGCTTCCATCAGTCCGGAAATCACTTTAATTCGATTGGAAACTTGCAAACTAAAACAAAATTTGAATTAAGAAAAATGAACGTAAATACACATTGCTTTTTATAAAAGAAATGTAACGTTTGTGAGATTTAAGTTTATATTGTTTCATATAACCTTGATTAGTTCGGTTTCTAACATATTAGCTATAACAGACTCTAAAGTATAGATCAATTGAAGTAAATATTGCAATACAAAAATGCTTGCTTCTTTGATGATGATGATGATGTTAATTAACTGCGAATGAATATAGAAACACAATGCAAGTGTTTCTTTCATCTTCCGTATACCGTATGCGTTTGTAATCGTGAAAATCTCGTAATGAGGAATGACGGATGCGTCGCAATTGAAGTTCATTGTAACAGTAGTTTGCAGCCGGACAAACAATGCGGCATTGTTTTATTTGTGCGAGTTCACTTCGTATCCAATTAGACTAAGTCTAGTTGCGTTCCCTACGTCTGCTTCATCTCTTCGTAATACGATACAAGTATGGTCATCTGATATTTTACGAGTTTAAAATTATTTGTAAACATTCCATGCACGAAACAGAGACTTGTTCGTAGACTAAACAAGTGTTTCATGATCACCAACTCAATTTTACCAAATACGTTCACTTATTCATAACACTTAAACTGTTATGTTGAGTTGTGTATATTCTAAAAAATGATATCAAATTGAAAGAATCTAAAAATTCTTGTTAATCTATTAAATTATGTTCTTCATCCATTGCTAACTTGATACAATTAATGTCTGATATTTTCTAGTTCTAGTAATGAAAGTATACATGATACACATAGTAATAGGCACAAGTTACTAACTTAATTGAAATTTAAAAAAGATTTGTTTCAATAGAACTTAAATAAGTTTATTATCGAAGTTTGTAATTTACATGTTAAATTTAATTATTAGTTTAATAGTAATTAAAATCAAGTGCCTTTCGGAACTGTCACAAAGTATAGAAAACTTGTATTTATTGGTTTCACTTGATGTTTTTAAGACTTTATTTTAATAATGTTATATTTAGAAAAAAAACTCAATTAAGAGCAGAAAGACCTATGATCAAAGTGCTATATTTGAAGCTATAGAATTGTATTTTATTTTGTATTTCTTCATTTCATTGCACTTTTTGTAGTTGTTGCAATACATTTTAATAATAATAACAGTTATGAAATAGAACTATGTATGAACTAAAAGTTTTGTTTTGTGTGTGATATTTCTGTGATTTATTTATGCATCAGATTCTATTCTAGTTACGGTTTTATAAAGTTTGTCGGATTATTTTCTTTTCTCGGTACGTTCGAAAAGCATTTCAATCAGCATCCTAGAATTATGCACGCTCATCTTCAGCAGACAGAGAGAGAGGTTCTCTGCTTTTCGAATTACGTTTTCAGTTCACACAACGGAGAGAACACAATCGACGACGACGTGCGTCCGTCAGCGCGTAATCAGCGAGAGTGAAAGGTTTCAAATTCGATTCACTCATTCGAAATCTTCGTGCCAAAATTTCACATATTTACGCCAATATTGTCCTCAATTGCAATATAACTATTACATATTATTCAATTATCGAAAGTAAAATATGAATCTATTACATTCATTACATTTATGAATTCATTGTATAATTTGCACACCTAAATCAAGATATATTTCCAATTGAAATTATACTATGCTTCTCAATATTTGCTAATTTAGTTTGGTGTGTCTTTTTGCAACAATATTTACTATCTATCCATTCGAATACTCATCAGTAAATCACCATGTCGTTGCAAACACTTGTTTGGAACCGTTGCCCATTGACAACTAATCTCTTGCAGACTGTTTTCATTAGGAATCAATGGTCTTAATCCAGTAGAACTGAAAAATTCCTGAAAGAAACCACAAAACCCTGTGTTGTATGTGGACTATATATATTATACTATGCTTTTCAATATTTGATAATTTTGTTTGGTGTGTCTTTATGCAACAATATTTACTCTT
>JAFMTC010000100.1:606885-628196 GCA_018845635.1 Nicrophorus orbicollis | reverse complement strand
CGGATATTCATCAGTAAATCACCATGTCGTTGCAAACACTTGTTTGATACCGTTGCCATTGACAACTAATCCTTTGAAGACTATTTTTATTATGAATCAATGGTCTCAGTCCAGAAGCACTGACAATTCCTGAAAGAAACCACAAAACCCTGTGTTGTATATAGACTATATATATTATACTATGCTTCTCAATATTTGATAATTTTGTTTGGTGTGTCTTTTTGCAACAATATTTATTATTTATCCATTCGGATATTCATCAGTAAATCACCACGTCGCTGCAAACACTTGTTTGATACCGTTGCACTTGACAACTAATCCTTTGAAGACTATTTTTATTAGAAATCAATGGTCTTAGTACAGAAGCACTGAAAATTCCTGAAAGAAACCACAAAACCCTGTGTTGTATATGGAACTCGAACAGAGAACCTTTAGGATGAGAACCGGCGACAGCTATGAGTTTCATAAGATTTGATAATAAATGCATACATTTTCGTATATAATACGTTATATAAAAGTTACAAAAATAACTTTTCAAAATTTGATATTAAAACTGTAAAAACTAGTACAAAATTCGCATCTACAATTTTTCAACTTTTGATAATAAATGACTAAATTACATACATATCTATAACGTTTCAAGATTTGATAACAAATAAGTGTAAATTCGGATGTAATACCTGTTTGCAACTTTTCAGGATCTGTTAATAAATACATCATATTTCGTATATAATACGCATCTATAACTTTGCAAGATTTGATAATAAAATCGTAAAATCCCATGTACGTTTTATATTCAAGATTGTATAATAATTTAATATAGAAGTTGTGATTTTTTGTTATAAGTGAATATAATACGCATTTTTTCGAGAAATAATCTGAGTGCTAAAACGTAAACGTATTATGCGTATTAAACTCGTAATATATTTGTACAAAGTCTGCATATAATATGCAAATAGGAATACAATTGTGACTATATCATTTATTTTGAATCTATAATTTTGATATTGATATATGTTTTTTTATATTTTCATTATACAGTGGTACCTCGATATACGAGTTTCCTAATATACAAGTGTTTTGAGATACGAGCCGCTGAGCGAACGATATTTTGCTTTGAGATGAGAGCAAGATGTTAGATACGAAGAATCGCACAAACAGACTAGACAGATCAGTCTGTATGCTTGTTTCCCTCGTTTTCGAAGTGTTTTGATAAGTTAGGTTCGCGTTTTTTGTTTTGCTTTGAGATACGAGCAAATTGACATACGAGGAAGGTACGTAACGAATTAAACTCGTATGTCGAGGTACCACTGTACAAAATATCACAGCAAACTGTGTAAATTACGATACAATTAAAACAAAAGTCGTTGTCATAAATTAACAACAACTGTCATAGGTTCTAATAAAGAATGGTCTTGCATTTGAACATAAGCATAAAAAACAGTTAATTTCAATGTAGATATAGAGACTTGCAGACTTGACTGCATGTGCTGTTTCGTTTTACTTGTTCGCATTCATATATATATATATGTATGTAATTTGCGAAGGGTAAGTAACCCGTTATACCGGCATATGTGAATATACACTCGTGCAGCTGTCTCATGGTCAGTTGCTTTGGTAACCGGGGGGAGGCTCCGGTTGGGATTACATGGTCCACGGATTCTGAATTCTGTATTGCACAACAACATCAACGAGAACAGCAAGAGCGTACGAGAATAAACTATTTCAGTTGGCAATAAATACGCGTTAATTAGCGTCGACCGGGAGATAAGACTATTAGCAACCGGCTGCTGCGGATTCAATAAATAAGTTTGCTAATTAAACTTTAAGGGCGTCACATTGCCAGACAGATTTACATCTTCATTATCCTTCTCATCGCAGTAGTTATAAATGAAAAGCTGTTGTTTCCAGTATTTACAAAGACAATTAAAGTTTTCATCCAAATACTTGTTCTAAATACCTTGTATAAAACTGGAATCTCTTAAACGACAATCATAATCCCGACAGTATAAAAATTCTAAATAGCATAATCCCGAAAGTATCGAAATCCCGTAAACCATAATCCTGACAATATCGAATTGACAAATCACATTTCCAAGAAGTACTATTAATACATATATAACTTTTATTTTATACTGCTTCTCTATTTATAAGTAGATATTTGAATTAATCCTACTTTCTCCAAACTTTTTATAGCGTTAATCATTCTACAGCAAATCTACATTAACATCAATCAATCAACTTAATTTTCTGCAAATTGTGTTTTTCTTTTGGATGATCAAAGTAATCTAACTTTCATTTATCACCTTAAACTTTTTAATTTGTAAATGCATTTTACATTTCTACTGCATTTAAACTGTACATTTCAATTGATTAAAATACCTTTGATTAGCATATATATTCTGAAGTCATGTACCTAAGTGAAAGTTGGAACAAGGCAATATGAGATTTATTGTTATACAATAATTTAGGACGCAGATAGCAGTTACTCTCTACTGTAACTAATAATATTTATCTTCTAGCCTTTCTTGTTCCACCGATATTTTCATTTTCTTATTTTCGCGCTGATTCCTAAGGAAATGCTTCGTCCACTTTCTACCTCATTCCTTTGTTCGGTACGATCTTTTCAGGAAATTCGTTTTCAGAATTTACATTTTCTTATATTAAATTTCTTATTTACATAATTTTCATTTTGCTTTATTAAACTTTCTAAACGAAATTCGCATTTCAAAGAAAGTTTGATTATTCTTCTTTAGAATTTTCATTCATATTTGGAATTTTGTATGTGGAAACATCTATTAAATTACTAAACTAATTTGTATTGTCCTTAACAATTTGTTAGAAACGCTACGTTAATAAATTATTAATGTTTGAGTAAGTTGAGAAGAATAATTTTTCATATGAATTTATCAAACTCTTAATAATGAAATAATAAATATTCTGTATTGGACCATAAAACGGTCAGATTCTCATGAATTACTCAACTGTTGCTTGCCTTAAGACTGCCTTCTACCAGTTAAAAATTGTTCTGGTATTAATGGCTCAGCATTATAATACCATAATGTCAGATTCTCATATTCCCACCATAATAATGTATTATTCATTGAATCTTCGAAAACATACATAGAGAAGTAACAGAAATAGTTTGACGATTAACATAAGATATATTCATATAATTCTTTCGACTGACGAATTTGTTATTAATATTTGATATTAGTAATTAATATTTGATGTTAATTTGTTGAAAATCATCAAAATTTGCATTTGTATTAAAAAAAAATATGTGTTTTGTAAATAAATCTTAAATTGGGTGAATTCATTCTACTAATTACTTAAACTTGATTGGTAATGGATTAAATTCAGTTTGTAATATTGAAATAAGAGTGGTGTTATGTTTAATATCAAACTTATTTCAAGAGGTTCAAGTTGAATACATCAATGGGTCCATGTTACGAACTTCTTGCAAACTTATGCAACAACTGGCATTGGGAACGCAACATAAATTGTTTAACTTCTCCCAACTTAAGCACCCAAATCATTAGAATGGATTAACGTTTATCCCAAATAAAACTAGTTACTAATTTATCGAGAATTCCATTAATTTAAGTCCATTGGTGTAGCGTTTAATTTGTAATATAATTCAAGAGGTTCCGAACTTCTTGCAACAACTGGCATTGAGAACTGTAACATTATAATACAAATTGTTTATCAAAATTTCACACCTGAAAACTTGTAAATTTATAAATAGACAATAGCCCAATTCATCTTTTTTTGCGCGGTAATTTCAAATTTAGTGGCGTGCAAGCGACGTCCGTGAATAAAACGCGGATGGCTCCACTCGTCGTCCTTCTGATGGCAAATCAATATCGCATCATCACAGGATTTATGATCTGCACGGATAATAATAATGGAGCTCCGGGTTAATGTTTGTTCGTTTGTTTGTCTTCCGACAAGTTTGCATTGCTGACGCTCCGGAAAAACAGAAAGCAAACGAAAAATACAAAACAGAAGCGGAAAACAGCTGAGAGTTTTCCATATTTTATGTCTCCCGCATGAACAACGAATATTGTAGCTCAAGGTACTATTATTCTGCACGGAATTGCTTTAGTCCATCATCCTTACATTCACACTGCCTTTCATTAACCGAACATTTTTACAGAATCGTTTAATGTCAGTTTGATTGTTGAATAATTACATGTCAAGTGTTTCTATAGGAACCATCTTTTAATTACAGCAACTTTCATTCAGTTTATATTTTAGATAATTACTACTACCGTTTCCTTTTATCGTAAAAAATCGCAAATTTCTATAGGAAATAACTAATTGGAATACAAAAAAAAACATAATTAATGGGGTTCGTTGTCACAAATATATTTTTTTATCGATTACGCGATTCGACACACCTGCAATTGGGGCATATTTTACTTACTATGTAGATTGCCAATATTTCTAAAAAAAATATGGATTTTTTATTGTTTTGAATGATTTCGAAATATTGTGTAAGAATAGAAAAATTGCTTCACATCTTGACATAAAACTCTGAAAACTGTTCTGGTTTTACTCGTTGTCGTTGTTTCGGTTTGCAGAAAGTAAAATATTTCGTCGATTTTTCTTCAACTAAATATAAAGGACTGCTCCTCCACGGTGTGATCGTGCGGTCTAAACAAATTGGCACAAACCGTACGCACGTGTAGATGAAAGAAACATCAAATGGATCGTTCGGTTCTAAGATTTTAAGACTTATGAGTGTCATTTTTATCCTTGTCGATCGCTATAAATACATCGATTTATAATGAAACCGCACTAAATCTCGACGCTCCGAGCATATTTCAATATAAACGTACACTTGCATAACGATATTGACTTTTATTTTATTTAAAGATACTTTATTTTATTTGTGGAGTAAAATGGTTTTTTTCCCAGCACTTTTTGTGAGCCATCTTATATTACTTCAAAATTGAAAATAGAGAAAATACCTTAATATATTCATAAAAAATATAACTAAAACTGTTTTTAAATAATCTTGAACTAAATCTTGAAATAATCTTGAACTAAAAATTATGATTTTTTAATTGATTTGATTACAACAAAGACTAAAATTAAATGTTATTGCTGCAAAGGGCTATAGACCATAGGTTTTCTGCCCTAAATTACTATTATAGTATATATAAAGAGTTCGTTTTTGACATTGACAGTTTGAATTTGACATTGACAGTTTGATTTTGACATTGACAGTTTGAATTTGACATTGACAGTTTGATTTTGACATTGACAGTTTGATTTTGACATCGATAGTTTTATTTTGACGTTGATAGACATTTTCACATTTGTAAACTTTAACCTTAAATTTCTTTTTTCTGAAAGATTTGTACTCAGTAATTATAATAACATTTAAAATAATTAACCATAACTAGCGTATGTTTTATTTATTTCATTGTTCTGCATTTTCGCTGTTCTGTTTACACCTGTTTTTCGATCACCTAATACGATAAATACTTTGATTTCTTTGAAAAATAGGTGAAATCTTCAAATGAAAGTAAAATTATTAAAATATTTTATAAATTATTTGACCACTGCGGTAATAAAACTGAAATTATACGCATTCTATGTGTGTGCATTATTTAGAGTATTACGAATTTTAATGCGTTCCTCTGTGTGAATATTAAAGTGGAGAAACTGAGAGAAATAGGATGAAAAGGCTAGAAACAATAAGTTCGATGCCAACGGTGAAATCGTTGCCAGGCGTACATAAGGAATTGATTTATATCTCGCACATTCAAAGTAATAAAACCAAAATAAAGTACGTTTTCATTGGTAAGTGTGTGAAAAGGAACGAGAAAAAAGATATAAAAGAGTGCGCACACACAGGGAGATGTTATGTCAAGAGTGCTTCTATAAGAAAACGGATTGATGTTCTCTTACTTTTCTGTATTGGTTCACGTAGTATTTGCTCAACGAAACATCATCAAAATTATATAATATTTACTCTTTAATTTCAAGTATTGAATTTCTTATTAAAGTGAACAAAATTTAGTTGCAATAAATATTTGCATTTAAAAAAAAAAGTTTTTTTCAACAGCTGATTGATTTTTTTTAACTATGTTATTCATATTATTCAAGCATTTATTATGCTGCAGGTGTTGAACAACTGAAAAATCTTAAGAAGGATCAATTCAGTTAGTACACTTCATGAAAACAAATAATATTTTTGAAATGTTTGTACTTAATACTTAGTGCACTTATTTATTTGCTTCTAAGTTGTAATAACAATTTATTAAGTAATAATGCCCCCTAAACATTTTTCTTTAATTATGCTTTCATTCAGTTAATTAATCATCTAATTCTACATGTTTTAATTGCATAAAATCGATAGAAAAGTATGAATGGAGATTGCTTTGCATGGATAACAGTGTTTGTAAATCATTTATTCAATTTGCGCACTTTGCATTTATTACCTTCTAAACATATGCGCTGAAAATCGCGATAATAAACTGAACACAACTTTTACTATTATTACATAAGTCTATATCTAAGCATTACTCCGAATTGTTTACACAGGTTCTTTCATAAACCGTACGTTATTTTCGCTGGAAACCTAACCCAGATTAATCGCTGATCATTGTGTTTGTTGTTTCTTGTCTCTCCGGTTTTTGTTTGGAAATCTGCACGAGCCTCCTGCTATCACACCTTAACTAATATTTGCATGCAGATGCAGGTTCTTCCTTTGTCGCTATCCTTGAGATGCACATTTTTTCTCCTCCCAATTAATATACTCGCATACATTCCAAACACTTGATGCAAGAAAAACAGACCTCCGCGATTTGCGCAAGTCCGTTCCTTTGCAACAATCAATTGCAGCGAAAATCGCTGATTACGCAAGTTTTTATTGTTATTTACTTTACCTTGGCAATACAGAAATAATTGCACTTTATGTTAACATAATTACTGTTGCAAATGATTGGATTAAACGTAATCGTTTTACTTAATGCAATGTATATAAGTGATTACATAATAGTTGTTAAACATAAAAACATTATAGTTTTATTAAATATAGAAAATTACTATAGGAAGCTAATTCATTAAAATATAAATATTTGCAAGAAGACATTGGTCGTTAGCCCGTTGGACCTATAATGATGTTGAATGAAGATTTTACAAAAAAAAACTGGTTAAACAACCTTTTTAAGTTAAAAACTATTGCAATTTGATAATAAAATAGTCACCAACAGAAATTAATGAGTAATATGTAACTAGTTTACTATATTAATGTATGCAGTTGTTAAAAACCATCAATTTGGAAAAAATAATCAAATTTGTATAAATATGAAATATATGAAATTATAAATCGAAGTTTTGAAAAAAAAAAAGGTTTAAATTACATGTGTGAACGTCTAATCAACTCCTATTTATATTGGAATTTAAATGTGTTTATGCGAATTATATACAAAACTACATTTTATTTAGACAGGAAGCTTAATCTGTCTTTCGCAATAAATTCTATTGTAAACTTACACAAGTTTAGATAAAAAACGACAAATAAATGTCAGAGTTTTAAGTGTTTATATAACTCTCAACATTTGACATAATTACATATTCCAATTATGTTAACTTCTTAATTATAACTTTTTGATGATTGACCAATCGATTTTTAAGTGTTTATGTAACTCTTAACATTTGACATAATTACATATTTCAATTATGTTAACTGTTAACTTCTTAATTATAACTTTTTAAATAACTTTTTGATGATTGACCAATATGTAAGTATTTATATAACTCTTAATATTTGACATAATTACATATTCCAATTATGTTAACTGTTAACTTCTTAATTATAACTTTTTGATGATTGACCAATCGATTTTCAAGTATTTATATAACTCTCAACATTTGACATAATTACCTATTCCAATTATGTTAACTGTTAATTTCTTAATTATAATTTTTTAAATAACTTTTTGTTGATTGACCAATCGATTTTTAAGTGTTTATATAACTCTTAACATTTGACGTAATTACATATTCTAATTATGTTAACTGTTAACTTCTTAATTATAACTTTTTAAATAACTTTTTGACGATTGACCAATCGATTTTTAAGTGTTTATGTAACTCTCAACATTTGACATAATTACATATTCCAATTATGTTAACTGTTAACTTCTTAATTATAACTTTTTAAATAACTTTTTGATGATTGACCATTCGATTTTTAAGTGTTTATATAACTCTTAACATTTGACATAATTGCATATTCCAATTATGTTAACTTCTTACTTTTTATATACTCGAACTTTTAAAATGTTAAAGATTTTAGATATTTGTTTACATCAATATTTCGCATAGTGCGACTTCGTAAAGTCCAGATTCATATTTTATTACTCTATAATCTCAATTAGTGCGGTTTAGATTTGTATGCAATTAGTTCCTCAATTAGTCCGTTTTCAAACAGTCCCGGACTGTAGAATTATTGCCGTATAACATAAGATTATATCAATCAATTAGTCCGTTTTCAAACAGTCCGGACTGTCAAATTATTGGCGCATAACATAAGATTATATCAATGACTTAATTAAACTAATAACTCTTGTTTTACTGAAAGCCTTTCATAACTATTCATACCCTTTGCTTCAACATTTTTTCTTTGCAGCGAAATTGAAATTAAATTGTAGGAGAAATAACTGCACGTGAAATTTGCATGCGAAAACCCAACCAACCAACGAACTATATTCGCCGCCCTTTCCGTACTTCGTAAATTCAGTTTTGTATTTCATTTTGGGCGCAATTAACGTTACGTTTCGCCCCGGCAGTTCGGAAACTGAAGTTTGGATGAAGTGGTCGTTTTTATTAATTAAATTCGTATGCGACCTTTGCACCCTCCACCAGCTTTTTTTTGCCGCTGCTTTTCCAATTCACTCATGTGTAAATTTGCTGAAACTTTGTTACCCATTTATGTATACATGTTTCACTATATTAGTTTTTTTTAATTATACACGTTTCGTATACATAATACCACGTTTAATACGGTTTCTGAAAGTCCGGATTTACTATAGTTACTAAAGTAAAATAGATGTTGAAAAAAAAGATCTTTTTTCACATTTTATACAATCAAGTCTTCTGTTTCTGCTGTTTGAATGCATTCATAAGAACGTTTTGATGAAATTTTTAATATTACTAACAATATAAGAATATAAAAATGATCATTTAATTCTTTAATTCTTCTTGTCATTTTACAATCAAATCTCGTTTTTGTAGAGAATATTTCATACACTATCCGCACTATGCGAGTTATTTTATTGACAAAGTCTATTTAAATTTCAGATGAGTTCGCTTCGGAGTTTATTGCAAACATTTGCACACTCAATGAATGTGTTTTCTTACACTTTGTGTCGAACGTGAAATTCTATCGGTACGTAGGCTCGGATTATTTTTGTAAGACTAAGGTTATTTCGAAGGATCTTTGTAATAGAAATGGAAAGTTCGCATGAGGTATTTGAATATAAACAGCGGGGTTATCGAATATCCCCAATTTCGGTGTGTTTTCTGCAAGGAAAACATTAGAAACTTTCCTTTTCGATAGACACGTTAATGTTGAGAAGTATACATATTTAGATTAAAATGTTGAATAGAAACAATATCCATTTTCATATTATATTCCAACATTGAATAGATTTAATTAATTGAATTTCATTCAGCAAAATGATTGAAAACGTGATTATTAAACAATAAAATGAAATAAATTTAATTCATTTATAATAATAACACGATGCACATTATTTTAATTCATTTTGTGCGAAAAATCTTTAGAAAATTCGAAGATTTTTAGAACAAATAACTATTTTATAACAAAACATTGAGTCAATTGTTTAACACAAAGCAATTATAGATCAGTTTTCATTAAATAAATACTAACATTATATACATATTTACATATTTTAATGATTTGAAGTTGATTTTTTTAGAAAAACCGAAGATATTGAAAAATGTATTAGAAGAGCACATAAAAGATCAGTACTTTTATATAAAAAAACATCTTTAGAAATTGTTAATTTAACTTGTAATTGGCACCTAATAATTAGTAAATTGAACAAAATAATAAACCTACTTTGTTTCACACAAATATTGAAGTTTTTTTTTACATTTTGTCAATAACAAACATTGAAGAATTAACACCAATCAAATCTGTAATTACTCAATGGGTGGTAAGCTGTAAAAGCAATATATTAATAAAGGATACTCCGGTTTAATTATCACATCGAATCGTGAATCAAATGGAAAGAGACTGCTTGGAATATTTGCGTTGAGCAATAAATTTATCAGCTTTAATTAACACCTGTAGTTGAGATCGCGGTTCTAATTAATTGGATACATTTGCTTTTCTAATTAGCTTCTTTCCATCTAATCGTTTTTATACGAGCAAACACATTTCTGTTTATTTTTCGCTCTATTCACCGAATAATAAACAAAATAGTATTGTATTGTACACAAAAGGTCCATTGACCTCAGGCTTTCTGTCCCAAATAATTACATTTAAAAAAAAATTAAATAGAGTAGAAAAATTGTCAAGCAAATAATTGAAAAATTAAGATATTCAATACGAAATATTTGCAAATAATGGATTTGTTTTTGGAATTTGAAGATTGAATCATCGAGTTTAATTATTGTTTTGTTACAATTGTACAATGCTTTACAGTTTACCGAGAATTCAGCCATCCGGTAACAATTGTTGCTTTTTTTTCTGCAATTTAAATTTCCTGCAATTATTCCCCAAATAACAAAATTCCGACTTCCCGTAGAAAATAATTCATCGAAATTCATATAAAAAAAAAGTGAATGTTGAATATTGTTGATTTATAATATTTGGAATGCGTCTAAATATAATTTACTAAACTCATTGATTAATTAACGTAAGCTCTTAATTCTTTATAAAAATGTATGTTTTACTATAGAAAATACTAAATTGGAATATAATTTTTACCCAAATCCACTAAAGTTATTATTGTAAGCTTATAAAGTTTGATCTAAATTATATTTAAACTTGTACTAACAATAAGAAATGTTCAAGATTTATTGCTTGAGAAATAAAACAATTCGAATATATCAGTCACTCATCTAAACACTAGCATTTCTTACTGTAAATAGTTATACTTGAACTGTAAAAAAATTGGTAAAGTTAAAGATGCGCGTTCATTTATTTTTCAACGATCGATGCACAGGAACTACGAGCATGGAAATTGATACTTGGTAACTTTAAACGCATTAAGGTCGTTCACTTCACGTAAATAGCTTACCTTGTACATGCATGCAGGTGTACGAAAAGTTTTAAATTAAGTTTGTTCACTGAAATATCGCATTATAGGATCAATACCAAAATATTATAACTACAAAACTTGTATCATATTAATTTCATTCACAAATGACAATGCATGTTTATATGTTTATTAAGAAATCAATTAAATTTTCGTATATATTATCTAGCTAAGTATTAGTTAAGTTAGTCAAACATTAAGTATATAGGTATACAATTTTTATATAGTTCAATTTATATATAAATGTTATTTAACTCCTTGGTTTTGATTAATAAATTTTTAATATTTAATCTCCAGATTTTAATTTAGTTTTTGTATACTTGCCAAGTATATTATTTATATTAGCTCATTTCTCATTTATATATTACTTAATACTTGAGAAATCATTGATTTGTAGCGGATTTGTACTTAAAATAACAACTGTTACTAGAAGTTATTAGTATGTACTTGCCAAGTAACTTGGATTAAATCAATTATATTGAATTATAGTACATTCATATGTCTTATAATTTAAGTGATACTTGACAACGAAAAGTTAAAAAAAAGTGTAAATCTTTTACTCAAAGAAATAGAAAAAGACTATGTGAATTTATACCTTTGATCATTAAATTTTTCAAAGTGAGTGTTTGCTAATAATATTTAAATTTGACAGTAAATTACGGCTAAACGAGTCAAGACACAGCGATAAATACATATGCGTTACATACCCCAGCTATCCATGTTTCATAAACATCTTTCGGATCAGTTTTATCTATCATGGTTTTCGAGAAAATCGCAAAAATGTATAGACACTGATTTTTTCAGACATTAATTTTTCATTTCTTCAACTTTGACAGCAAATTATAGCCAAACGGCTCTAGACACATCAATAAATGAATATACGTTACATTCCCCAACTATCCAAGTTTCATAAACATGTTTCATATCACTATTATCTATTATGGTTTCCGAGAAAATGTGAAGACACTGCTTTAAATGATACTTGACAAGTAATTGACAATTGTCATGTATTTTTCATTGAAAAACAAATAATATTTGTTAGCAGAAATCAAATGATTGATTTGTATGACTTTAGTTCAAGTTAGGTTTTTGTTCGTAAAAGTGTTGCAGTAGATAAACGAAACGAAAACAATAGTAATGATTCAAAAAGGAAAGTAAAACTACTTTAAAGTAAAGAGAGATCATTAAGTGAATCATATAAACGTCATTTTTACTTTCTGTTCTACTTCTATTATGTTTCATTTCAAATAATTTGTAGTTTTCGTCTTTATATTATAATTGAAAATAATGCAGGTGATATAGATCTATTTTGAAATTTCTCATTAAAACTTAGTTTTCAGAGAAAGATTTGGAAAATCTTGAAAGAATTACAGTCTACTAATGTTAGGAATCAAGGATAGAAAAAGATAATGAAATAATTTAAATCAATAATCAATTTTAAGCTAATATTTTGAAATGTTAAATTCCTATTTTTATGAAAATTGAAAGATTATTAAATAGAACTTTTCATTCTTTGGAAGATTTCGTTATGAAGTAGAGTATCTGACAGTTCTGTTTTTAGGAATCAATGGCCTTAGTCCAGAAGTACTGAAAAATGCTTTGTAACAAACCACAAAATCGTATGTTCTATCTGGAACTCGAACCTTGGATTGCAGACAAGCGACTCTAACTATCGCCTAAGTAGCACTTAATGAAGGAATTTCTTAGAATTTGTTAATGAAAATATTTGTATCTTGTGTTGTAAGTGTATAAATAATATTCAAGGAAACTTAATGACATTTGAACTAATTAAAATCGTATTTCTTAATGTCGGTAAATTCAAAGATAATTAAAAGAAACAAAAAACCGTTTACAATTTATTGTATTAACGTTAATGACGAGACGAACGATAATTATTTATGTTTCTTTTTTGGAAAAGAATTAAATTACGGTAAAAAGTGAGAGAAGTACGCTCCGAAAACATACTATTAATTATATAGTAAATCGCTTTTAATTAAGCAGCCTTTGATTAAAATCTAACGCTCTAGGAATATAATGATCCTGACGGACTGCGAACTACTTCCAAATTATTTGCGAAGTGCAGACATTTGTAAATACAGAAATATCTCAGATCAATAAAAAGGGCTGTTGAAGGAGGGGGAGAAGTGAGAGTAAAGATTCAGAATGTATTGACACTTAGAAATTGAAGACGAAGCTATTAATACATGTTTCTTAATTTAACTTTAATGTTTAATTAAGAAATAACAATAAGTTTTGACTCGATAAGATTTTTGTACAGGTAATGAAAAGTTGGGATTATATAGCGTACACAAGTTTGGATTATGTACATTTTTCTAGTTAATTGATGTAATTTTTTGGGGTTAACTTTAGTCCTTTTCTAAAATTGTTCGTTTAATGAAAAAATCCGATAATAAACATCAACTTTGAATATTATAAACTGTAAGTGTGCATTTTTTATGAAACATTAATAATAAGTACAATATTTATTTTGATACTTTTTAATAATAAAAATGTTAATTAACAGACATAAAATAGATATATTTGTATACTCATTATTTCACCAATTACTTGACAGATTGAGGACTATTCTAGGAAGTTAAAACCATACTGAAATAGACTACACAAGCAATAGTCAAGAAGTTTATAATTGATCTGTATACAAAATTATATTATGTACAATTTTGTAACAATTTAAGTCAATGTTATTAAATTAACAATTAGTATGTTTGGAAATATTCAAACCTGAAGTAAATACGGACTATTTGAAACCATACAATCATTGTATAAGTTTATTCTGCATAAAAAGTAATTATTTCGTTCGAAGTTTGTATTCGCTTTTTGTGAGGATTCACTTCTTATTTTTCTTTTAGTTCGACCAATTTCTTCATTTTGCAAGAAGGGAGCTTGAAGAAACCCTTAAAATAAATACGAAGTATATACAAAGATCAAAAGAGTAATTATACAGAGACTATTTGCTTTGAGTTTCGATTTGTTTCGTTTCCTTTTCGAACGAAGATTTTTGCGTGGGTTCAGCGACAGAAAACTTAACTTATTAAAACAAAATGTAATAATTTGTGAAAATATTTGTGATTGTATAAAACTTTTTAACAAAGAAAACGAATTGTATTTACGAAGTAATCAATTACGTGAATGTAATGTAGAATGAATGAGCAACAAACAGCAAAGACAGAAATTTGAGTTTTTTGGATCAATCAAAACGTGCATTCGGAAGCAATGTCATGCGTCGGTGAATTGAAGAGTAAATGAACTGGATGGGAAGAGCAAATGAATTGGAAGAGAAGATAATAAAAGAAGAGAACGAAAAAGAACTGTGTGTATATGTGAAGGAGATTGCAACATGTAACGAGCAACAACAACATTGTGCGTTTCACAGTCACTCTTGACTGTCGAGTTCATGGCCGTCGGTTGCATTGGTCACTCGAGCTTGACTGTGGAAGAAGAAGCAGCAACAGCAGAAGAAGAAGGGCTGTGACTACGTTGTTCTCCACGTGTTCCACATTACCTACCGGTATGTGGACTTACACGGAATAGTGGAAACAGGTTCTCTCTTCTATACACGCTAGATCTCCCGACGTATAAATAAATCCTACGGACTTCTTAAGAAGATAATTATAATGGTACAGTGGATAACAACTTTTAAGATGTTGTTCGAAAATCTGAGCTGGGATCCAACCAAAACTAGAATAGCAGTTTGATTGGAAAACTAAACGAACCGAAACTGAATACAAACAGTCGCCTTTGATCTTTCTTGTAAATACTTTACATTTGTTATAATCTAAAATAGATTTTAAGAAAATAATCCAATTTGTATTAATTGTGTTCTACTGTTGTTCAGAGACAGGACTTAAATTACAAAAAGTAAATCTATTATACTAAAAAATAGAAAAAAGGGTATGTAAATTTATACGTTTGATCATTAAATTTTGCAAAAGTGAATGCTAATAATATTTAAATTTGACATCAAATTACAGCCAAACGGCTCTAGTGACAACAATAACTGAATATGCGTCACATTCCCCAACTATCCTAGTTTCATAAACATCTTTTGTATCAATTCTATCAATTATAGTTTTGAAGAAACTCGCTGAAATGTGAAGACGCTGCTTTTTCGCACGTTAATTTTTCATTTCTTCAACTTTGATTGCGAATTACAGCCAAAAGGCTCTAGTGACAACAATAACTGAATATACGTCACATTCCTCAACTATCCTAGTTTCATAAACATCTTTCGGATCAATTCTTTCTATTACGGTTTTCGAGAAAATCGCTAAAAAGTGAAGACGCTGCTTTTTTGCCTGTTAATTTTTCATTTCTTCAAATTTGACAGCGAATTACAGCCAAACGGCTCTAGGCACAGCAATAAATGAATATGCGTTACATTCCCTAACTATCCTAGTTTCATAAACATCTTTCGGATCAATTCTATCTATTACGGTTTTCGAGAAATTCGCTGAAATGTGAAGACGCAGCACATTTTCGCATGTTAATTTTTCATTTCTTCAAATTTGACAGCGAATTACAGCCAAATGGCTCTAGCTGCAGCAATAAGTGAATATGCGTTACATTCCTCAACTATCCGAGTTTCATAAACATCTTTCAAACCAATTTCTTCTATTATGATTTTCGAGAAAATCGCAAAAATGTGACGACACTGCTTTTTCGCCTGTTAACTTTTCGTTTCTTCATGTTTGATAACGAAATACAGCCAAACGGCTCTAGACGGCTCAATAAATGAATATGTGTTACATTCCTCAACTATCCTAGTTTCATAAACATATTTCATATCAATTCTATCTATTATGGCTTTTGAGAAAATCGATTTCATTTTATCATTGTGGTGTATTTCTATTAAAATTATTAAATCAAAACAAAATTTTAATTAAAATAAACAATCATTCCTAAATTATTGTTGGAAATAACAACAATTATTTTCTTCTTCTACGAAACAAATTGGAATTCATGTTTCCACTACTCCAACAAGTTTAAGATTGGACTTTACCTCCAAACGCTTTGTCTCATTCATTGTGGAAATCCATTCACTTTAATCGATTCCACCGTTCTCAAACGCAAATATGAACCGAGTCCATATAAAATGGAAATTCGCACTAAATCCCCCATCGGGTCTCTCCATATATTTTTCTTTCCGGAATCGCAGAGGCTGACTAATTGGGAACATTTTCTTTCCAACGATCATCGGAACATTGTTGCATACGGTGTTTTTTATTGCAGCCGAGTTATTTGCGGCTGTTAGCGATTCCCATAAAACCTATTAAATACTAATTTCTCCATTTTCCCATGAACAGCTGCAAACTCATGCATCGTTACATACATACACACACACATGTGAACATTGCGAGTTCTAATAGTGCAGCTGAGCATTTCGAAGTCTTTGTTCCGAGGGACACGTACGTTATGAAACTTACCAATCTATCAAATATTGTGCCGTATGCTAATATATCCGCTTGAATGAAACACGTAGTCGTAATTACTTCCTTGTTTGTACTAACTCAAAGTACAGCAGATAGTGAATGAAAAAATAAGGACCTGTTCCTACACATTGTGTGCATGTACGGTGGGAATCGTAATTGTTATATCCTGATTGGCGGATGCGATTATTCACCCTCCGCAGCTTGATTTAAATTGAATTTAAGACAACGTATTAATCAATCGGACTTTGGCATACGGTACGTGTGCTGATGTTAGTCATATAATCATATATTGCGAAGCATTTTGTAATCGCTGCAATTTGTATAATCATTCGTTGTATTAGCAACATTTACTACGAATTTAATCATTGATTTTCCTTGAAAATGACGATAATTCATACGAAATTAGTAATTATGAATGAATGTACTAATTATTATTGATTTTTTTTATATATATTTACATTAAAGCATTTTACATTCAACTTGATTGATTTACTAGTTTAATAGTTTCATTCTCATTACAATTAACTATAATTTATTATATAATTTCAACAACATCCGCTTTATTTAACCAATCGCAAGATTAACAGATATCTCATATAGCAAAAAACGGCGCTAAATTTAAATCTGGTGCTCTTATAAACATATATAAAAAATGAACATTTATTACGAAGTTGATTGAAATTATCATTATACGATATATAGAAAATTAAAAAAATCTAATATACATTTTCAATTACTTTAATACAATCCATTTATTTTAACTTAACTACATTTTTCCATAGCTTTTACTCTAATTAATAAAGTTTTGCTCTGTTATAATTAATTTAGAAAAAAACACTTTTACACTGACTTCGTTCTGAATTCTATAATTTGAAAATGATGAAACTGTATACAAAATTGAACTGCACAACAAAATTTCACACATTTTACTCTCATTATTCAAGTTTTACTGTGATTTCATTAATTCAAGAAAAAAAATGCACATATTGTAATTTTAGATGTTTCTGAATTCGTATTATAGTTCTTCGAAAAATCTCAATTTATACAAAGCTTTGTTGCAATAATGACTAACTGAATTCATTAATTTCATATTTCTTAAGTTAAATTTGAAAAAAGAAACAATATATCTATAATATATTGTTTGTTAATATAAAGCAAGTGATTTTTTTGTTCAATTCTACTTTAAATTAATTTTGATATAAAATTACATAAAAATACAGGAATATACAAAATGAATCAGTTCTTAACTTTTTATAATTTAATACAAAATTATACAATTATTTTGTGCTGTTAGAAACCGGATGAAATTGAGGAATTTAAAAACGTTACAAAAAGATTTCACTCTAAAAACCAAACAAAATGGAATGCAGTTTAATTTGTAATTTTCAAACCTAAACTATAGTAAATCTGTATTATTCGAAACCGGACTATGCGAGTAAGCTATTGCAGTAAACGTATTCTCGTATGCCAATTATAACTGTAATTTATTGCTCTTATGAAAATACACAATTACTAGTAATTTAATAATAATTCAATTTTCTTTGGAATTGACGATCATTTATATGAAACTTTGATATGTTGCAATTGCTGATTTCATATTTCATTTGCTTATACAGAATCAATATATTTAAAGTGATTCATTTACAATTATAACGGAATAGCCATTAAGTAATCTACCACTCTCATTAAATCAATTCGAACAACGATTTAATTCGATTAACGAAAATAAAACGCAATTTCATTTCAAATATGTGTAATTATTGTAACAAATTTCAATTTTTATATGTCAATTACTTTGTCAATTATAGATAATCAATTATTTATAAAAAAAAATACAATTTTTATATAATAAAGGTAAAAACATGGAAAATTGACAAATAAATGAAAATTAAAGAAAATTTATAAAATTTCGTTACATAACATGATTCGAATTGATTCTATTATCATTAAAATTATACAAACATCTAACGCAAAGTTCTCATTGTTCCAATAAACAATTACTCGAAAAATGTGTGCTTGAATTTGATTGTAAAAATAAATTATTGTAATGGATGAAATATTACGTAATCAGATGCGACGTGTGCATAGGCCAGTGACCTTTAAGACCTTGCGCCATCATTTACAAGAATATCATTATTGAATTGCATCAGCGGAGATATTTAAATGGAGATATGAAATATAGTAAGAGTTGGATTATTTTCATTATAAAAAATATACATTTTAACGGTTTTAAAGATCAGGAATCTTTTAATCATAACACAGGCATATTACTTAATAGTAGGTTTTAAATAAATTTATTTTATTTTTGTATAATTACAATTTAATCTATTTCGTTCTAAAAGCCATGAATTTGTGATGAAAGGAAATATAAGAGA
The DNA here is from genome assembly GCA_018845635.1 of Nicrophorus orbicollis. Taxonomy (NCBI): domain Eukaryota; kingdom Metazoa; phylum Arthropoda; class Insecta; order Coleoptera; family Silphidae; genus Nicrophorus; species Nicrophorus orbicollis. Next base: position 609,062 of record JAFMTC010000100.1, on the reverse strand, counting down.
TTTCAACAGTTTCCATCTAACTATAGTTTATTGATTAATAATTATCTTTGGAGTAATTTTGAAGTAATTGTCACTAATTATGAGTTTTAGTATGAATATAGGATAATTTCTTTGCACAATCCATTCCATTGGATTTTAAAGATAAAAATTAAGATTTTTTATGCGTTTGAATATAGTAAACAAGATTGAATAAGAAAAATGGACAATCAATAGTTTTTTTTATTACTAATTTGGAATGATGTTGAAGGAAATATCATAAATCATGACTTTTTAGTATGAATATAGAAAACTGGTTATGAGATTTGCATTTTTTTTGGAAAACCACTAATTTTGATAATAATTATTTCCTTTTCACGTAAATATCATATTGTTTACTTATTATCTTTCATTGTGAATATAGAATACTAAATCTAATAAGAGATTTCAACAATTATTTCATAATAATTTCAATTTAATGCAACTTTGAAGAACAAATAATGATTTTTCAGTATGATTGTGTGTTTTAATGAAAGCTTTCAAACTATTTTGATATAAATATCATAACTTTTAATGCAAATACACCCATACCTCGCTTTATGGCCTAGATATGTTCCACGAAACTTGGCCGCAAAGCGAAAAGCCGTATAACGAATCAATTATTGCGCTTGCGCAAGATTGGCAACATGTAGATATATCGAAATGGAAAAAACGTTTCTTTTGCCGTTATAGCGAAACATTTTAGGCCGTAAATCGAAAACGTGCCTTAATTGAAGAGGGCTGTTACAGCGAAATGCCATATAAAGAGCATAACGAGGTATGGGTGAATAGGATTAAATAAGAGAATTTCATCACAAAATCTTTCTTTTTATAATAATTTAAACTTTTTGACGTGAATGTCAAAACTAATGATTTTTCGAAACTGGATTGGATACAAGATTCGGACTATCATTTTTTTTGATATAATATATGTTAAATTTAACGTGAATGTCATAACTCAAGATTTTTTTCAGTGTGAATATAGGATACGGAATTGAATAAGAGAATGTCTATATATCAGTTTAACAATTTATTCTGCCCTTGGGACACCTGGAACGGTGTAAATATCATTTAAATATACATCAGAAATACAATAATAGTTTTCTCCCAATAATAACAGCAACAATGGTGTAAGAATATTGTATGCAATCTCGGCTTGTTAAAAGAAAGTTATACCGTCGATATTTGTTAGAACAATAAAATACATGCATTGGAGGTAACTCTGCAGGCGGCAAACTCTCGGTTGCACAATAATTACAATCGGTGCTTAATTCCTCAATAGCTTATTCAAATCGCTCCAGAGATTTGCATGCTGCAAATCTCCGTACAGATTTATGATCGTGAGCAAAGAACTAATGCACATACACAGGGGCCGTGCATGTACCTTCGGTTCTGGTCAAGTTTAACCTTGCATTCCTTTTTTATTCTTACTGTCTTACACGCTCTAACAAACCATTCTTCTTAACCGCTAATCTACGGCTGCCCAAGGGGAACGCATCTCTCTCTCCGTGGACTCGACTCGAAGATTAGTCCGGTAATTTTTGACCGGCAGCAAATCCGCAATCAATGAAACGAATGACTGCCATTCCGAAGACCGTAAATCCTGCCCATGCTCTCATCCAAACCGACATTTATTCACCCATCTAATCGCAACTGATTCCACATAATTGCCTGCACTTGTGCCGCCAATCATCATATGCTGTTGCCGTTAAAACCATGCATATAACTTTTGTAATTTTGTTTAAATTAGTTAATTATACACAACTGCGAAGAACTGTTACTTTGTATTCACTGAAACTAATGTGCTAATGTATGCAAATTTACTAAGAAAGTGTCCATTACGAGTTTTCTCTTAATTTGAAGAAAGCATTTTTTGCTTCGTGCAGCAATTCATCTCATTCAGACTTCGATTAATACGGATTCACTACAGTCCGGTTTGAGAAATATAATAAATTTCAATAAAGAAAAATAGATTTAAAAAAAGAATATTTAAATACATAAATTGCCATTAAGTGTTTCCTTTATTTAATCACTTTTGCATTATCATTTCTATTTTATTTATTTCCACGATTAGTCCGGTTTCAAACAGTCCGTGCTATGCGAGGTAATGCAGTAGATAAGTTTTTGTTAACTAATGGATCTCGAATTGATTTCATCGATTA
>JAFMTC010000100.1:561234-606180 GCA_018845635.1 Nicrophorus orbicollis | reverse complement strand
CGTACTATGCAAGGTAGTAGATTTGTTTTTTTTTACTAATGGATCTCGTATTGATTTCATCGATTAGTCCGGTTTTGAACTCCGGAAGTAAGTGTTTTTCAACAAATGGATCTCGAATTGATTTCATCGCTTAGTCCGGTTTCAAACAGTCCGAATTACCGTGCTATATGAGGTACTGCTGTAGAGAAGCGTGTTTCAACTAATGGATCACGAATTGACTACTATTATCTTGTATTAAAGCGAAAAATGAGTAAAAAAGAACTAGACCTATGATCTATAGTCCTTTACAGCAATAATTTTCTTTTTCTTTTCTATTTCTTCATTTAATTGTATTACATTTATATTTTATAGTCGTTATTGCAATAACTATCATTATTATTAGTGATAAACAACAAAAAGGTTAAGATTTGTAAATATTTTTTTGCTAATTTAACTTTTACTATAAAATTAATTGGATTTTTAAATATCTATGCTACAAAATTATTATTATTTTTTCAATCAATTTATGAAAAATGATTCTGTATACAATTGTGTAAAGAATGTACATTGATTTCTGCACAGTGTTAATAATGGCTATATATTATAGGTGTTTGCGTAGTTTATGAAGTTATATAATTTATAGATGATTTTTTCGATGATGTTGGCACGTAATTTTCTAAGAAAAGAGTGATTGATTTCTCTAGCACAGTGGGTTATGCATATTAAATAATAATTCATATGTGGAAGGAGGAAGTATGTTTAGTTTGTTAAAATACGTACTTTTTTTGAGATTAAACAATAAGTTTAACCAAATATAGTAATAGATTATATAGACATTTTAAATTGTTTATAAATGCAATAGAATTTTCTATAGCAAAACCTCTCATAGTCCGGGGTTCGGTTAATATACTGGACTAATTGAAACAGGACTAATAAGGTAACTTACATTAGTTAGTGATAATTATAATGAATTATTCAAATTCATTTGGAATATGCATATGAAATTATGAAATAAGCCGCACAGAAAGTTAGTCGAAAAATTGTATTAAATTAAATCTGTATATTATTTAGATTATAGGACTTAATTTGCTAAGAAGATTGATTCAATATACAAATTTAGAATAAAATAGCGCAAAATAGTAAAACAGTAAGTTTTATGTAAGGAAAGTATGAATACTATATATTAAATAAGTTTAAAATGAAGTTTATCTGGACTTTTTTTCTTATAGATGAGATCACTTAATTTACTGAGAATTGTAATTAATTATTCAAATTCATTTGGAATATGCATATGAAAATATGAACGTTTTTTTTTTTAATTTGTGTTTTGTGATTTTCATGTAATTAATTTTAAATAATTAAAAAAAAAAACTAAAATATCATATAGCATACATTATTCATTTGAAGGTAAATAACAATTTGAGTTTTTTTGAAAAAAGTTTAGATTTTGTTGTTTATGGATGTAGAAAATAGATTTAGTTTGCGATTTTGAACAATAAGTTTTAATGAAATAAATAAAGTGACATGAAGGATACAGTGCACATTTGACATTATTTTGTTTAAAATTGTTTACGTAAATAACAATTTTAAAAGAACCTATCAATATCAATAGTTATTGAAGGAAATAGATTTAGTCATGAAGTTTGCGTTTTTTTTTGGGACAAATAAAGCGACCGATAAGTTTTACCGAAACAAATGATACGACATGTAGGACGTAGTGTGCATTTGACGTGCACTCATTGTTATCTCTATCCAGATGAATCGAACGTGCTTTCTTTCTTTCTGTTCCAGATGGGAAACGACTGACGGCTATTGTGGATCCACCAGTAGCGTAATGAGCCAAATGAATCATCCATCCGCGATGACAAACCCGGACAACAAATGATAAATACAGCACGCGCCTCTCGAAGCCTTCAGTCTTCCGAAGACACTCAGATGATCATCGACGGTACCTCCTGGCTAACTAGCTAGACAGTCGGACACTAGGTGTGTACAATCCATCCGTGCAACGAAGTATTTATATTGTCCGCATCGCTGGGGCACTGGTACTGCCGCCGTTGCTGCTGCTGCGAAGAGACGGCGCCGGTATTTTTAGAAACCACGTGTGAATCCTCTCCTCATGTTGATGGGATAAATTTAAAAAAAATGAAATAAAACAAAAATAAAAATTTCAAAAAGATATACAGAAATAAAGCGAGAGAGAGAGAGAGAGAGAGAGAGAAGTTACATATGATACGGTTCCCACGCACCAAAAGGTTCAGCTTTTATTCTGTAAAGTGTTTATGAGTGAAATCTGCAATTAGAACATCGAGAGGACCAAAACTTGAAAGATCACCGCAACAAATGGCCTTTTTTCTCCTGTAGTGTGGACTATTTTCGTTTTGTTACACGGGTGTGATTCAGTGAATATGTGAATACTTTTTCTTTTCATTTTTGTTTGGTGTGTTTGTGAGTGTTTTACTTTTTGGACAGTGGCTTCGTAAAATCTGGGCACGATGCCCTCGAAAAAGCAGTACGATTTGGTGCAAAACGATGACTATGACACCAGGATACCGCTGCATCCTGAAGAGGCCTTCCACCATGGAATCACATTCCAAGCTAAGGTAACAGCAAGAACGAATTCAACCTAGTTTCTTTTTTGATGACTTAATTATAATTTTTTGGTTCGTTGAAAATTCTTTCCTTCATTCTTGTTTTTCCAAATGGTATTTACGATTCAGTTCCTCGCATCCGTACATCTGCGGCCTGACCTATTTTACACGCGTCTTAATAAATTTGCCGTTTTCGCAATATCCCTCACTTCTCGATAATAAATGTATGGATCGGCAACAGAGGGAATAGTGAGTCCAGAATATAAATACAATTTCCTTCAGTATTACATAATTTTTTGAACAGCGAAAGTATTCCAAATACAATTAATGAAAACAGAAACAAAGTAATTAAAAAACATAATTATATATCAACATAATAATAGTAACCAAACGGTTAGCCAAACATAGCCCTACATTGGTATTTCCATTCACGAATATTGATAATGAAAACTAGTACACTAGAACAATACATTCTAAATGAATTTCCACAAGTAGAAACAAAAAAATACGCTATGGGAAAGGGTTTTGAACATAGTAGAATAAACTCTAGAGATATAGAAGTAGAAATAGAAAGAATATAGGGACAATAGGTATTGATATAGGGTACGTGTGGGATACTTATATTTAGGAAGATTTAATGAATTTCGATTGGTACAAAATGTGGAAAGAAAGGATAAATTGGAGTCTTTTGAGACGAATTTAAGGAAAAGGGAGAGGTACCTATCGAGCAAAAGAACAATTTTTGTTTTTGAATAGTAGAGGTCATTCGCTTGTTTATGGAGCATATTTTTTGAATGGTAGATCTTGGTGAGGAAATGAAATGAAAAAAAAATACCATAATTTAACACTTACAATTGCATTAACTAAATACTCCCTGAAATTACTGTTTTGGAGCCTCCAAATTTGGTATGAAATCAAAACAATTACAAAATATTTTTTATTAAGTACACTTATTAGAACTGTGCAATAAAAAGAGTAACAAAATGTTACTAAATTAGAGCAGAAAGTCCTATGGTCGATAGCCCTTTGCAGAAATAATAGTTTTGTTTATATTTTTCTATTGTGTTTCTCAATTTTGTTGTATTAAATTTATATCTTTATAGTTGTTGTTGCAATACTAAATTATCAGTATTTATTTTCTTGGATTTTACATCTTTTAATACCTAACATACATATTAAATAATTATATAAATTTGAAAAACTTAAACTACAGTTTTTCTTTTTAGAATGATGTAATAAAATGAGTATATTGGTGTGGATTTTTGATGATTTTACCACTGGATTTAGAATATTCTTTTTGTTTTATTGGTTCATTAATTACATCTTAAATAATGTTCAAAATAAATCTTTGGAAGAAAATTACAATAAATCCAGCAAAAACATAAATTTCTATCCGTCAACGCTACAATTACATTTCGTACTTTTAATTATTTATAATATCCTCCCGTTTTATTCGAGAATCCAACAAAGTATCATTGTTGAATCTGCGGATAGTGTAAATACCGTGCGTTACGAGCGCGTTTATTACCCAACGTGTTTACGGTCAAAATACTCCATCGAAAGTGTTAACAGCATTCACGAAATTTTCCACAAAATCATAGCTCAGTTTCATCAATTAAACTCATTGATATCTTAAGTTATTTTCACAATAAATACGTTATTAACATGAAGAATTAATAAATAAGCTTTATGAGAAAAACAGGCTTTATTTATTACGCGCTTACATAAATCTCTTTAGCTTTTGCGAGATCTTCTAGAAATAAATTGGGATAAGCTTTTTTAATTAAAATCTGTTCTTAAAATACACATCGTTTCAATATACATTTCATGAGACTATTTCAAAATAAAAAAGAAGAAAAAAAACTAAGCAAACGTAATTATTGTAAACTGCTGTAAACAACATTTATTCTGGTTCCATTTTCGTAATGTCCATATTTTTATTTATAATACTCAAATTTATGTAATTTTATATAATCCAACCTCGTAAAGTCCGGTTTCGCACAGTGTGATTTATTATAATCTGATTTGAAAATATCCAAATCTCATTTAGTTTATATAAAATTAAAATAAATTCTTAAAAAAATATTTTCCAAAATTATTGTCTATACGACTAATTGATGTATTTCTTAATGATTCTGCTATGAATTTCATAATTTGTTTCCAAATTAATAGTTAACAAATACATATTTTTACTAAAAAGTATTTTTTTTCAAATTTAGACTAAATTACAATATAATTAATTAAAGCATTACAAAGTACTTAATTAATTTGATTGGCTTAAATTTATTTCTGAATTAGTTGTAGAAATTAGTATGCTTTTCTAGGAATAGTACATTTATTTATGTTTTTGTTTAATTTTGCATGTAATACAAGGATGAATTCAAGAAACGTTTTACATTCTCACAATATTCATAATTAGTGTGAGAATCCAAAAGTGTGCATATTTATATGTCAAAGTAAGTTAATTGGATATGGATATATTAATTGAAATTGTAAGCCGATTACGTTATATTTAATTGCTTCTATAATAATTCAAAATTCTTTATTCGGAATTTCCTTTCTAACATTTAATTTAATTAGTAATTAACGAAACTGATTACAGTTTTTAATACCATTTGCTTCAATTATTTATACAAATATTCATTGAAATCTTAAACAGTATTGCTTTTTTGTTAATATTTCGCTTTAATTGTTAAGAATTAAAACTTGAAGAAAGCAATTTTTTTCATAAAGCAAAATATGTTTCCATTTGTTTTAATCCTTAACTATTCTATGTAGATTATTCTATGTTATTGATAATAAAAACATTCACTAAATGTTGAAGTTGTTACCTTTGTTTATTTTTTAGTAAATAAGTTATATATTGCTTTACAAATCACTTAATTATTTGTTTCTCATTTATATATTTCCTTCTTGACTTTTCTTTAATAAGATTATAGTTTTTTTTTTAATAGAAAAGAAAATAAGAATTCAAAGAAATACTATTTTCTTTAATAATTCTTTGCATTAATATAGATAACAAGATTAATATATAGATAATTATTTGTAACGAATCGAATGGAAAGCATTTATGACCTCATTAACATCTTTCCATGCAATAAAATTGAAGAAAAAATAGTAATTGATGGCAATAATTTGCTTGAAACCAATTTCTTATAACCCATTTTCTCTCGTGTTTTTTTGTTGGAATCAGTTGAAATTACTTATATAAATGAACGCCTTGTTATTTATGCACTTAACCGTAATAAAATTATTGCTAATTAAGGTTAATTTAACACAGTTTAATTTACTTTGTATTCAATATAAGGGATATAGTAAAAAATTACGATTATAAAACTTTCTTCAAGAAATAAGTTACACCTGTTTAGAAAAATTTGTATTATACTATCGATTTGTAAGCTATATTTTCGATCTAATAATTTCAATAAGAAACGTGTAACGCAGGATGATTAATAGCAAAAGGCATTTCTCTATGATAAATCATCCACATGTTAACATCAATTAAACTGTCCTTGGTAAATTATAGTAAGCCACACGCAGCATAAACAATTACTACATTTTTTTTACTTCTTCCGCACTTCATCTCTTAAATATGTATGGAATTGTTATACGAGATGTTATTTTATTTTTGTTGTTTATTTCGCACACGTCCCAGAATGTTAGAGTGTAAAATTTTGAGCGTTTTTCTTATCGTTCTTATGCGGGGAGATGTGCAGATTTGAGGAAGTTTTAAGATTTTACAACTTGCTGTTATGAGGTTGGGGAATTTCATTAAAATTTTAACGAAACTTCCTTTATTTCTTCGGCCGAGTTTACGAGGGTGAAGGGCTTTTTGCAGGAGATAACTGCGACCGCACAGTCTCTCCTTTTATCTCACGATTCTGCACTTTTAATCTCTCGCTGAGAATTAATTTTGCTCATCCCTACATTTTAGGCAATTATCATTATTTTAATGAGTACTAATTCTAATCTATTTGAACATAGATTATAGTCAGAATGATGATATTTGTAAGTAATAATTTGTCATTAGAGTTTTCACTTTTTGAAATAAGAATATTAATATTTTGACACTGTGAAATATGAAATTGACATCAGAATATTGACATTTTGAGGTAATAATTTGAAATAAGAATTTTGACATTTTAAAATTTGACATTAGAAAATTGACATTTGAAGTTATATTTTGAAATTATGTTGACAATTTTAAATAATAAACTGTAATCATATTGTTGACATTTGCAAGTAATGATGTGTCATAATAATGTTGACATTTTGAAATAATAAATTGACATCAGAATGTTGACATTTTGAAATAATAATTTAAAATTATAATTTGACATTAGAAAATTGACATTTTGAAATGAAAATGTTGACAATTTTAAATAATAAACTGTAATCAGATTGATGACATTTGCAAGTGAAGATGTGTCATAAGAATGTTGACATTTTCAAACAATAAAATGACATCAGAATGTTCACTTCTTAAAATAAGTATATTAACATTTTGACACTGTGAAATATTAAATTAACATCAGAATGTTGACATTTAGAAGTAATTATTTGAAATAAGAATTTCGACATTTTAAAATTATAATTTGACATTGGAAAATTGACATTTTGGAATTATAAAGTTGACAATTTTAAATAATAAACTGTAATCAAATGATGACATTTGCAAGTGATGATGTGTCATAAGAATGTTGACATTTTGAAATAATAAATTGTCATCAGAATGTTCACTTCTTGAGATAAGTATATTAACATTTTGACACTGTGAAATATTAAATTGACATCAGTATGTTCACATTTAGAATTAATTATTTGAAATAAGAATTTCGACATTTTAAAATTATAATTTGACATTAGAAAATTGACATTTTGAAATCAAAATGTTCACAATTTTAAATAATAAACTGTAATCGTATTGTTGACATTTGCAAGTAATGATGTGTCATAAGAATGTTGACATTTTGATATAATAAATTGACATCAGTATGTTGATATTTAGAATTAATTATTTTTAATAAGAATTTCGACATTTTAAAATTATAATTTGACATTAGAAAATTGACATTATGAAATTAAAATGTTGACAATTTTAAATAATAAACTGTAATCAGATGATAACATTTGTAAGTAATGATGTGTCATAAGAATGTTGACATTTTGAAATAATAAATTGACATCAGAATGTTCACTGCTTGAAATAAGTATATTAACATTTTGACAATGTGAAATATTAAATTAACATCAGAATGTTGATATTTAGAATTAATTATTTGTAATAAGAATTTCGACATTTTAAAATTATAATTTGACATTAGAAAATTGACATTTTGAAATGAAAATGTTGACAATTTTAAATAATAAACTGTAATCAGATGATGACATTCGCAAGTGATGATGTGCCTTAAGAATGTTGACATTTTGAAACAATAAATTGACATCAGAATGTTCAGTTCTTGAAATAAGTATATTAAAATTTTGACATTGTGAAATATTACATTGACATCAGTATGTTCACATTTAGAAGTAATTATTTGAAAAAAGAATTTCGACATTTTAAAATTATAATTTGACATTAGAAAATTGACATTTTGAAATTAAAAAGTTGACAATTTTAAATAATAAACTGTAATCAGATGATGACATTTGCAAGTGATGATGTGTCATAAGAATGTTGACATTTTGAAATAATAAATTGACATCAGAATGTTCACTGCTTGAAATAAGTATATTAACATTTTGACAATGTGAAATATTAAATTAACATCAGAATGTTGATATTTAGAAGTAATTATTTGAAATAAGAATTTCGACATTTTAAAATTATAATTTGACATTAGAAAATTGACATTTTGAAATTAAAATATTGACAATTTTAAATAATAAACTGTAATCAGATTGATGACATTTGTAAGTAATGATGTGTCATAAGAATGTTGACATTTTGAATTAATAAACTGACATCAGAATGTTCACTTCTTGAAATAAGTATATTACCATTTTGACACTGTGAAATATTAAATTGACATCAGAATATTGACATTTAGAAGTAATTATTTGAAATAAGAATTTCGACATTTTAAAATTATAATTTAACATTAGAAAATTGACATTTTGAAATCAAAATGTTGACAATTTTAAATAATAAACTGTAATCAGATGATGACATTTGGAAGTAATGATGTGTCATAAGAATGTTGACATTTTTAAACAATAAATTGACATCAGAATGTTCACTACTTGAAATAAGTATATTAACATTTTGACACTGTGAAATATTAAATTGACATCAGTATGTTGACTAGAAGTAATTATTTGAAATAAGAATTTCGACATTTTGAAATTATAATTTGACATTAGAAAATTGACATTTTGAAATGAAAATGTTGACAATTTTAAATAATAAACTGTAATCAGAATGATGACATTTGCAAGTAATATTTTGACATCAGAATGTTGACATTTTGAAATAATAAATTGTCATCGGAATATTCATATTTGGTTATAATACATTAATATTATTTTGACGATTTATTTTGACAATTTAATGAAAGAATATGAAATGAGAATTTTGACATTTTGATACAACATTTTTATATCGGAATGTTGACATTTACAAATAATAAATTGACATCAAATTTTGTATATTTTGACATTGAATAATTATAATTTGATGTAACGTCAAATGTCATTTTGACATTTGTGAACATTTGAAATCTGTCAGAAATAAAAAAAAAGTTTATAGATAAAACAGTAGATGAATATAATCAACTAGACAATGCAAATCAGAAACGAACATTTGTTAAAATTATAGAATAGAAATATAATAAACTTCATCTCATTGTTTTAGTTTACAAGCTACCATTTACAGAAAACAAAGGTAAAGCAAAACGTACTTTGCATTTGCTTAAAATGTTCAGTAAACTAAATGTAAATCCGTAATTTAAATATCCTGTTTGGCTGTATATTATTTACCTAAATAATTTCCAGCGAAGAGTAAACATGTTCATTGTCGAGTGCGGTCGTTGCGGTCAATACAAAGCTTGATCTCGTAATATTGCAGAACATTCACATCAAAGGGTGAAATATCAGCAAATACAGTCAATTTGGAACAGTTAAATTAATTTTATTTATAAAAATGTATGTAAATACAAGTTGAAATCGATTTATATTTTAAATCATGAAAGTTAGAATAAAATGTATTTTTCGTCTATTTATTTGTAATTTATATAAATAGACAAATGTCAAGTTTTAATGTCAAATCCCCATTTGAAAATGCTGTTAGAAATAAGTAAAATACTTGAGAATTTAAGTATTATTTCTTGTTTCAATCATAAATACGTCAGTTATTAACGAAAGGAAACTGGTTTTATAACAACATTTTTTTTATAAATAAATTGAACACATTGTATTATCGCATTTTCATCTCGCATAACGGGAAATAATATATTAAATTTTATAAAGAAAGGAGACGTTAAAGTCGCTTCAGGAATTTTTATGACCGATTTAATGATGCCGGCCTTTCTTAGAATAATGACAAGCATGAGCTTGTTGGCTTCCGATTTGTTTTATTTTGATTGTCTCAGCCTTTCCAAGAAGTATTGTTTAGAGGCGAAGAAGATGGATTTGGAATCGCGTTTTAACTCGAAATGTCTGACCAAAATCTATTTCGAGCTGTTTTCAATGGAAAAAATATTTTACCTGATCTGTAGAACCACATTCAAACAGTTTGAATTTGAAAAACTCAGACATTCTTTTATAATATTTCGAGTTAATTTAGTTAACTAATTAACTAATTTTCTTCATTTACTAATTTTAATCAACTACTTTTATATATTTGGTCAATAGTCAGAAATTGTTAAATTTATTATTTGTCAAAGTATAATACAATATTTTTGAATGATATTGAACTTAATTAAAATTATTTGAAAAAACAATCCTCAAAAAATAATTAGAATTGTCTCTATTTGTAAGTAATTATACAATACTTCCGTATGTAAATAAAACATACAATGTTGCATGTTCGGACAACAAACACATGTTCGGATAACGAACACTTTACACCGAACGTTTGACGTCAATTTCGAGAACTAAGTTAGTGGTTCGGTTAACGAACGATTCTAACATCACCTTCAAACCACTGTATTATGTACAAGTCTATGTTTTATTATATTTTGAATAACAAAAGCTATTATTATTAAAGAATTGTGTAAGAAATTAATACTACAATTTATATATTTCTTTATAGTGGTATTAAATGTGTGAAAATGAATGCACGTGTAAAGAGATTTATATGAACGTTTACAACCACTGTCGTAAAAGACCGTTAACCCCCTGTAGTACCTATAACTAATCTGGCTAGATGTTCTACAACATTTACGGTATTATATAGAAAAGGTAAATTAACCGAACATATAACAACGTTTACGACAGGGTTGTAAATTCTGAAAAGGTTAATGACTCGAATCCGCACATTTCCTATTCGATAGGGTTGCAATTAACGCTGTGGACTGTAACCTACTTCATTAGGAAAGTTAATAAGAGTGTTATTATCTAGTGTTATTTCCTCTTAAATAAAGTTATATTGTAAAAATTTGATGGAATTTAAAGGCATAATCTATGTTCTATTATTATTGAATTGTCAGGAAAACGTAAATTACGTGATAGTTACTCATTTAAGTGCATATTGAAGCCTGAACATTTAACTTTAATTAGAGTATGCATACATTACAATAGAGTGATTGGTTATCGAGTATGCTTTTGATTTAAACAAATGTATTTTGATAACTTTGAGAGTAAATTTTAGGAATAATGAAATTAATATAATCTAATAATCAGCCAAAATGAAAAGACACTGTTTTTTTTTCAAATTTGAGACTAAATTACAAAAAAAAACTGTTCTAGTTACAAATATTGAAACCTGAACATTTGAATTTAATAAGGGAATTTAAACAAAAAATGGTATGATTGGTTGTCGAGAAACACACCAAAATGTGAAGACATTTAATTAATTTAAAAATACCTCACAGAGTGCGGATTCACTTTAGAAATGATTATTCAAAAAGCTATATTTTAATTCAGCAAAATGAAAATAAATTATACTTTTGATATGGTTTAGTCCGGTTTCAAATATTGGCTGTACTAATTATCCGCACTATGCGAGGTATTATCTTATAACAATAATTATTGCCATTCTATTATTCCATCATTTCCTAGTAAAATTAATGCAAAAAAATAGGTGTCTCTCTAAGTAGGCGACGTATGAAAAACAGTTTCGTAATGACTCATTAACGTATCTACCATTACTAATTACATTACAACGAATCAGTTCTGTCATTTCCGACGTCATTGTGATTCTTAGCAAAATGATTGATGTAAATTGAATACTTCCTGTAATAATAGAAAAAGTAAGTACTAATGTCAATATGAATTACATAAATAATTATAAAACATATACAGTAAAAATTCGATAAATATTTGTTAACATTATTGATAGTAATACAAGTATAAAGTAAAGTCAAATGTAGAATTCTATTATGTTAATATGAATTTGGCACAATTTGTGGTCAATAAATATTATACACCCATATCTCGCTTTACGGCCTAGATACGTCCCACGAAATTTGGCCGTAAAGCGAAAAGCCGTAAAACGAATAAATTATTCTAATACAAATTCAACGCGATCGGTTCCAAATTTGTTAAATATGTAACATGGTTTATCATTGAAAATGCATTTTATCTTTTTAATTCATTTAAATCAAAAATACATACATAACAAGTATTGTACATAAAATAATAACAGACTCCAAAAATCAATAATAATCTATAAACAAAAATGAAACAACTTCATGTTACATGAAATATGTGTATGTATACATACATTTTGTTTAAATGGCTTTAATCGGAAGACGATGAAGAAATGGTAACCTGCAGATCACTGTCACTGGTAAGGATGGGCCTGGCTTAAAAAAATTGTCCAACGTTGTTTGTCTTGCCTTCTTGTCTATTTCGTTCTTCAGTGATTTTTAACAGCTAATGGCTGAGTTAATTGCTTGAGAAACTTTAGCGCTACGTTCAACGTCAGGATCGTTTTCAAGGAGGATGTTTACTCCTTGTTCGAAATAGGAAAAAGCTTTCGACAAATGTTTTGATGTTAGGTGTTTGGTTAGATCAGGCTCTGTCTATTCATCAAATGCCGGTTCTGCTTGCAACTAAATGCCGGTTCTGCTTGCAACTGAATGAGTTCCTCATATGGAAGGGGTTCAAGTAGATCAAGCACATCACGTTCGTTCAAAGCTTCAAAGCCGAGATCATGTGCTAGATCCAAAATGTTTTGCCTAATTTCAGGAAGAAAATTAACTTCTGCATCAGTACTTTTTACACATTCTGACCATATTTTTTTTCCAAACATGGTTCATTGTTGTTAATTTTAATTCTTTGAAAAAAGTGTTTATTGCCGTTATTGCGAAACATTTTGGGCAGTAAATTAAAAATGTGGACCTTAATTGAAGAGGGCCGTTATAGCTATATAAAGAGCGTCCATATAGCGAGGTATGGGTGTAATCGAGTTTTTGAGCTTCAGCTTTATAGACAATCAGTCGTCGTACGTAAAGTTTAGGGTCCCGGGTTCAAACCCTGGTACTTCCATATATTTGCAGCCATCAAAATGAATTAGTTGTCAATGGGCAATGGTTCCGAACAAGTGTCTGCAATGACGTGGTGATTTGCTGAATGTCCGATTTGGATAGATTGCAAATATCGTTGCAAAAAAGAGATGATGATGATGATGTGGTTAATAGTATAAGTATGTAAAAGCATGTATTTCTTCGTTATTAGGTATTTTTATTATCAATTTATGATTATTTGAGTGTCATTCAAATGGATACTAATAGAAATTTGACACATTTATTCAAACACACGAAATAAGATGTTGTGAAACTCTGAAGAAGTCAAACTAATTTGCTGGAATTTCAGAATGAAAGTGGCTCAGGCTGAAAACAACATTTTTCTTTACTTTTTGGTTTGTTTCGTATCTTTCTTTGGCCGTGGCGCCCTAAATATTTCCACACTGCATGTCGCCGTAAATTTAACTCATAACTTACTAATAATAATATGTCATTATTGCCAGCCAGTCTTCGCGGAGAGCGGCCACCACAGAAATAGATCAGCGGCAGCGGGAAAGAAAATCCTCTCTTCCAATCAGCTGCTGACAGTGACAGTTATGACGTGTTCATTACATTAGCATATCGCGCTGACATCGCGAAGCGCGCAAATAGCGCGCATTTCGACTACATGCTCGAACAAATACCAGGAACGTAATACTGGCAGTTGAAATACCCGTACTCATCCAGATATACAATACTGAAATGATGACGGGCCAACGTTCTGCAGATGCACGCAAAAAAACACTCATAAAACATTCATTACGCACGTACATCAATTAAAACATCGTACGGCACATTAAAATCACGTAAAGCTAAATGGGAGCACTGCACGAGTTACATCAGAACTGTCGGGGTGTTTTGCCATTCAGCAACGTTATGCATCCACCCATAAATCACGGAACCTGCTTGTAACACGCGCGTTTTGTACATCCGGATGACGGTTCTTAAGGCAATTTATGGCACTCACCAATAATCGAAAGATATTTGCATAAATCAATGTTTGTATCACAACAAGGATATGTTCATAATTTTTCAGAATAATAAATACATTGAGGAAAGTTATTCAAATAGGCCGATTTTATTTCACATTTCATACAATACACGCAACATTTCCTATTTGCAAATATTTCTAATTAATTTACTTTTTTCTATAACTGTAACCTATAATATTTGACGGATGACAAATGTCAAATAGTTGTAATTTCTTTTCCTAACCTTATTAAAATAAGGAAAAACAATATATTACTTATTATTAATAATAACACTTATTGCACTAACAATTACAAATAATAAACTCAATACATTAAAACAATAAAATTTCTACCCTAAAATTACTAGTTATGTGGCATTTCGCTATAACTATATCTTTTGCTGGAAGTTATTTCCTTGTACTTGATTATGAAATTAGGGATTTCCCCTTGTCTTGAATTACAATTTAGCTTTAAGAAATAAAGAAATCTTGTGATAAGTGATAAAGTTTTGAATGAAATATTTTGTCAGGTTTCTTCAAATTAATTGTAAACATATGTACTACGAGAACTATATAATAGAAAGCTTAAAATCTGCATTGACGTGTATTTAAACAGATTTGTTTAGTCTTCGGTCAGTCACGTTTTTAAATATTGCTTAATACTCGACGCGAGGATCCCGAAAAACCATTTGGAATTCTAATTGGTGGCACACCGGGTGATTGATATGTTTATCTCTGAGGAAAAACTAATAATGATTTATTAGTTCTTTAAATATCTCGCACCTAACATTCTTGGCCGCTAAGTGCAGATGGATGCATTCACCCAATCCGCAAAACGTAATCGAAACTTATGTGAACGATAGTGTATTATGATTATGTCTCACATAGTCCGAATAAACGCACTGTATGAAACCAAATCGAGAACTTAAAACAACATAACAATAGACTTAACGAAGTGAGACTTATAAAGTTTACATTAATCAAAACTTATAAAAAATTGTTATTAATTATTACTTATAAAATATGTTATTTTAATAAGGAAATTACTATGAAGGAAACAAAATCTATTATTTTTTTAGATTGTAAATACCATTTCTAATGAGATTATGATTCAATTTGATGAGTAATCTAAGTTAAGCTACGTAAAAAAAACGTGAACATTTGTGTGAAACCATCCGTGGAACTTTCTTGGAAATTTTTTACACACTCATATATTCAAACACTATCGGTTTTCGCGGATCCGAGTGCAGGTAAAGTTTTGACGTGGGAGTTAGTTGCTCCGGGCAAGTATGAGACTCACACTAGAGAGTGTAAATACATTCCAGAAAGTAACAACTACTTCATTGAACACGGATCTCTTGGCCTAATGCAAATATTAAAACGTTTACTAAGATGCTTAAACGACATTTTTCGTTTTGAATACGAATTGAACCTAATGTAATCACTAATAGTTTCTTCTACACTAATTAAATTAATTTGAAAATTATACACATTTTTAACACTAAATTTAGCATAAAATTTTTGTATTTTGTTTTTAAGTCGATTTTATGAAATATTACTTTTCGAAATAATACAGATTTTCGTTGCAAAATATAACGTAGTAGAAACATTAAGATTTCCCGTCAATCGTTTGCCCGACGCTCGAATTCCCGACATCCGTTATTCCGACTACATCAAATTCCCGACATTAGTTATTGCGAATATTTTCTTAGATTATGGATATAGGTAAACACTGTATGTTACGTGTCTTAAACAGACAGCTATATTCAAATTAATAAATCCCCATTTTCAATATTCTTCTCAATATGCAGATGAAGCTTGCTTCAAATTTGATATAGTCGGGATAACGGATGTCGGGAATTTGATATAGTCGGGATAACGGATGTCGGGAATTTGATANNNGGGATAAAGGATGTCGGGAATTTGATTCAGTCGGGCTAACGGATGTCGGGAATTTGAGCGTCGGGCAAATGATTGACGGGAAGTATAATGTCGGGACTTTGAGCGGGACCGCATACATTAATTGATTCTATGTAAACTGATAGACATGTTTCATCCCTAAAGCAATTGTGTTAATAATACTATTCACTTTCATGTTACAATTCAATGACCAAATCTCTTGGATTAGCTTACATATTGTTATAGTATCGAGGTTAGCAAATTTGGAAAATAATTATCATACTTAATTGATTCTTTTTCAACTGATAGGCTAGTTTCATGTGTATATCAATTGTGTTAATAATACAGATTAATTCTTCGCTTTTTTGATGCAATTCCATGAATAAATCTCTCGGATTAGCTAATAATTTTTTATGTAGACCCAGAGTATCGATATTCGCAAATTCGGAAAAGACCTAGTATACTTTACCAGGGCGTATCTCGAGCGGATAACGAGCTTCGACTTGCAACGCCATTTACATAATAATGCCTATTCTCGGTGGAGAACTTGTAAATCCCGACGGGAACATTTTACTAGACCGTCGTCGTCTTAAAAGCTCTCTCTTCGCTCCGCAATTCCAAGTCTACGCATACGGCAATCACCACTTCCATCCTTTTATTTACTTCCAAATCTGCATCATTATGCGTACACATTTACCATCTCGAGCATTTGCCATTATTTCAGCCGATTCCCATTTATTGCAATTGCATCCGTTGCAGTCGAAGGTGTGATTAAATTTATAAATAGCTTCTCTTCCGCTACTTCTTTCCTGTTTTGCTCATATCACAAACAAACACTGCGCACTTATGCTAAATACTTGCATAATATATTTTGTAATTTAAATAAAGAATGCATTTACTAAACATACCTATATTAATAAACATATTTTGCAAGTTTCTTTGTTGTTATTAAATTATTTAAATCCAATTGAAAGATATTTGAAGAGCATCAATTAATACACTTTCACTTCGGATATTTCAAAAATTGATACTGTATGTTAACATAACTATAATGGTTATAAGATTTATCTAAGAAATTGCAATAAAATCGTATTACAGCAATACTTTGCTTTGAGTAATCAACACTGTTTCAAATCAGGAATTAAATAAAAGAAATGGAAAAATTTGATATTTTTTTCAAATTTTCTAACCGGACTATGTGAGGTTTTGTTGTGTTTAGTTAATTGATTTAAAAGTAATGAAAAATATGTTAGTGTTTGTTAATTTTTGGAGTGCAGATTTGAATTGTTCTTACAACAGTTGATCTACATCTATTATAATTACAAGTTTTACATAACTTAAATATATTCTGAAGCTAAAAATTTCTTGAATATTGTAATTAATTATATTGAAATTGTATACAATGCAAATGTGAAGTGAATAAAAAATAATAAGCTCTTATTTATTGTATTGTTATATAACAGTAATCGTACCCACAGCGCGTACTATAATTATTTTCGGTCTTAATTACCATACATTTCGTAACCATTGTTCTCCTCCACAGCCATTCACGTGCTCTTTTCGCACTTCTCTCCAGTTAATGTTATTGTTATTTTTGGTATCCGCTTCTTCGGTTTTAATGTTAATTCTCAGTTTAACATTTAAAAGCATCGCTGCAATGTCGCATATTAAATAGATTTGATTACATTACAATATAAATATATGTAGATATGAGGTATGCAAAGGAAGCGATGCGGATTTATATTCATAACTCTACGTCTCCTTTCATTCCTGTACGCACGAAGCTCTCTTCTTGTGCTCACAGTTTACCTTTTCTTACTCCGCAGACGGTTTCCGAAGCCGAAAGAAGTGAATTGAAATGGAAATAAGCAATTGTTAATTAATTCTCCTAATGTCGGACGGTGCGTAACAGAAAGATCGTTAATCAATTGCGGATGTCTTTTTATTCCTGTTTCGGTATACAGAAATGAGTACGTTGACTTAATTGAATCAATAATTTTGTCGTTTGTGAATGAATGATATTATGCAGAGTTTATTCAAATTATCTTAACATTTACATTGAATAATATCCCATTCATGTAGTTATTCAATATGGAACTCTTTGTTTATTATAAATCAAACGAATACTACTGTTTAAAACTATTGAAAATGTCTATTATAAAATTGAATGTTTTCATGGTAAATTAGTGTATTTTCATGTAAATTTAAAAGAAATGATGATTTTCATACACAAATTACAAGCAAAATAGAAGTAGAGAAATAGGGTTCATCGACCCAACTTCTAATTTTATTTCAGTTCATAATCGCTTCTTTTGATTTAAGACGACCAATATTTCAAGTCGATTCCAAAAACTATTCTTCTCGATTTTTTCGCGAACTTAATTCGTTTCGGTGACGATAAACAAATGTTGCCCGGCAGACCATTAATAGTTGTCCACCCCATTAAACCGAACTATAAATTTGTCCACGAAAACATTGCAATTGTAGTTTCCGGTTTGCGTCACACGACTATTTTAACTTTCGACTAAATATCGCTATGGTCATTACGTGCTATGGTCGTAAATAACGAGTTTGCAGTGTCAATACGAGATGTATGACGTTTGACGGTGTAGCCAAATTGGCGTAAAATATATTACGCCGTGTACAGAGAAAGAGAGAAGAGAAATAGAAGACCGGTTGGATTATTCTTGGATCCGAGCCAGGGGTTTTAATAAAACAGTTTTGTTTGATCTCGTCACTGAAGTAAAATAATTGAAGGCAGCATCGTCGGTATGAAAAAGGAAAAGAACGAAAAAGAAGGCAAGAGCAATACCATCGTCATGATAATATTATGGCTAATATTTATAGTAGTGTGAGAACGTTTCGCACAGCGAAAATAATGCATAACTTGTGTTTTACGATTTCTGTCTGTTTCATTCACATTTACAATTTATTAGTATACTTTTCACTTGCAAAACAAACAGTAAAAGAATGTATAATGTGAAGGCACGAATTTGAAACGTACGACAATTATGCAATTGCCATTAATTAGATTGATTTCTTTGGTATACTTTCATAATACTTAACTGCACGTTAAGCTGTCAACTAATGATAGGTTGGTATACCTGACAGAACTGTTTGTGATATGGTACAACCACTATTTGACAATTTAGTTGCGCTATCTGGTGGAGTAACAATCAATGAGTTAATTCATCTTTAAATGCATGTAAATTGAGAATAACTATACTTCTATGATGTATTAAGACGTATATTTTTCTTAATACGACACCTAAAGTATTTGCAACATTAGATATATGTATATCAGGTGTACCAAATGAAGTTGGTTATTACTTTTTGATAGCTTAGTTCCCCACGAGATGGCGTAACAATGGAAGGTTTATTATCTCCAAATACTTGAAAATAACTTCTCTAATTCTTTAATCGTAATAAACGTAAGGAAATTATGAATTCCAATAATTTAATTAGCTTTTTTATGAAGGCTTCTCTATGTTATGTTAATAATACTGTATTTTAATAATATATTTTGACACATACGTTTTTGTCACGTATACAAATCACTATTGGTTATCAATAATTAAGAGTTTACTTTCATAGAGTCCCGAGAGATGGCACAAGTACTTGTTATGACTAATTACGTGGACAGTAATATTTTTCTGATAATAACAATTATTGATTTAATTGGTTTGTATTACTTTTTTATATTTTTTATAATGTTCCTCTTTTTTCTACTCCACACTACTTAGCTTGTGCACAAGGTTAAAAACACAGGGCTAAAACAATTATCAAACCGGGACTGCGGTACAGTACAACTAGATTAGGGTGGTGTGCCTATAGAAAGGGAGGTCGATCCACAGCCAGAGGGATATTTTTCATAATAATGCATTTGAAGTATTTGTAATGACAGATAAATTTATGTCAGGTGTACCAACCACTATTTTTTTTGTTCTGAGAAGAGAAAAAAACCTTGCACAGAGTGGAATCGTGATGCTGTCAGATTCTTACCCACTAAAAACCTCTCCTCTTCTTCATCAGCATCCAGGTCCTGTTTAGTGTTACTGCTATGAAATGTTGATTGTCTTACCTGTCGGTCCTACCAATCACTATTAGTTATGCCAACCTAGTCATTGAAAGGCTTGTTCAACAATTCTGTGTCATGTTTCTATATAGTGTGGTTACATCATAAGAAAAATAGATTGAGAATACACACATTTTTATTACTCTTTTAACAATAAATTTTGATTAAATCACATATTTAAAACAAAACCGTTAATAATAATAAAATGGCAAATAAAAAAGGTGTTAAAAAGCCATATTCACGTACAGATATTCAAATGTGAGAGCGCCTCATAAAATATGAACATTTTTGTTTTACGATTCACCTATTTCAGTCATATTTCAAATGATTGCTATAACAGTACAATATTCTTTTTAAATGAATTACAGCAATAACTATTATATTAATTAACGAACTAAAATCAAGAAATTTTATATTATTTTTTCCCTAAACAATAATTAAAATATCGTAAAATTGCGTAATTGCAATTCTTTATTATTAAATTTTGCTTTAGGTATTACTTCTATATTTGTATTAAGAAATATGCAAATTTTGCAGAAGCAATATTTCGTTCCTGGTATTATTAGAAAAAAAAACCTCAGCTAACTGCTGAAATTGCATTCCGGAATGATATCTTGCGGAGATTTCGTTCCATTTTTATTTAAAAGCAGCGTAATTTATTTCGCTGAAGAAATACAATCTTGCATTTATAAAATGTAATATTTGGATTTACAACCAATGATATTTGCTACAGTTTGCTAAAGTTATAAACTTAAAAAAAGTATAGTTTATAGATTAGTTTATCTAAATTTCTGTCATTTTTTTTAATGGTTAACTTATCAGCCTTCACTACCTTATTTTACTGACCGGTAAATGCCGGAAAAATTAGTGAGATTCGAACCAGCACCATTTTGCAACAGATTTATGTGATGTAGGGACTTACAACACTCGGTCTAAAGTTGTCCCAAACAGAAGTTGAATAACTTTTTAGTTATCGATCGAAATTTTGTAAATTGTAACTTAGATTTGTACATTTATTTTACGTTAGGTAATTGACAATCTAAACTAACAAAAGCATATGAACATATAACAAAATAAAAGCAGTAATCATAATTATTTCTACTTTATTTTGTTAAATTAATTGTAATAAATATAATCATAATTAATGGGAATAGTAAAAATTATACCCAAATTTCACAACGTATATTTTCCTTTATTAAACCGAATATGAAGAGAGTAAAAAAATGGAAATTCCGCATTGGCATTTATTATTCGTGAGACTGGAAACGTATTCTGGCATTCACGATTGTAGCCGTGTGCCAGGGAATTTTCAATAATTTCACAGGACGAACATTTTACGGTCGGTTATTGATTTACGCGTTTAGCTGTGCGATGCAGTGCCAGTTCGGCCTTAGAACGCACACACAACAACAACAATAAAAAAATAATGCAAATCCGCTGCAAAATGAGGTCCAGTTTTAATTGTATGCAAAGGAAAAGTACATGTTTTCCGTATCAATTTGCAAATCTGCGTTTGATATCTCTTCGCCCTATTTCGCACAAGTCAGCGAGTCGTAGTATATTGCTCTTTGTTTGGTCTCATGTTTCGCATATCTTGCGAATAGAAGACGTTTAACGTGAATTGTTAATAAGAGTTTCTTACATGGAATTGTGCTGAACTGAATCTTGATTCAAATATAAATATTCCTCACAATTACGCATTAAATTATTACTGTTTACTCTATTAACACAATAGAATGTATTAAAGATTTTAGTAAATAATATGAATATATTTAGTAAATAATCATAATTTTTAATCAAACATGTTTTTTTAACTTTTTAGTGGATTTAAGTGAATTAAGCAGTGAAATAAACCACTGTCTTCTTAAATAAAGGACGAAAGAATTCCTCAAGGTGTACTGGGTCCTACGTAAAACCACTGAAAATCAAAGCAACCTGAAACCACTGTGCTTTGTTTTCAATAATAATTGAAGTATTCTACAATATTGGTGGTGTACGTGAACATAATTTGCATTTCTTATTTAACATCAATCAAAATTAAACTAATAAATTGTTTTACTTTTAGTCCACTGACTATTTTATGAATGTTAATAAACTGTACTTTGTCTTACTGACTTAATTATTAATTAAAAAATTAAAATTAAAACAAAATAATGAAAACAGTACTAAATGTAATACATTTATTATTTCTCAAATCTCATGTAATCAGATGATACATCTCAATATGAAAATGTCTTGAAAAAAGTGCAAAAAAATTATCTCCAATTGCAAACCATTACGTAATATGAATGTGCATCATATGAATGAATGTCCGTCCCTAAGGGTATAATAAAACTGAATTTCTGCTATAAATATGACTGATGTAAGCAGTTATTTTTTTGTACTAACATTAAATACTCTATTAGAAGATAGTATAAAACTTATTATTTCTCAAATCTAAAGCAGAATCGTCTCAATATGAATTCGTTCTTCAAAAAAAGGAAAAAAATGGAGAGAGCTGGAAGGTATTGCAAACCATTCCGTAATGTGAATATGTCTCACTGAAGTCTTCCCTAAGGGTAGTATACCAAAGGGAATGCGATATTTCTTTTTGTTAAAAGACTGCTATAAATATAAGTGATGTAAGCAGTTATTTGTATTTACTAACGTTAGATATCAAATTGTAAGACAGTATAAATACAGCAATACCTCGCATAGTGCGGATTAGATGAGTCCGAATTCAAGATGTAACATAGTAAATATTAATTCAGAAAAATAAATATCAAAAAAGTGTTATATAAAATGATTCATAGCTTCCCCTTTCTAAAATCAAGTTTCTTGTTGTACGGTTTATTACCATTTAAGTTAGTTCTGTTTCAAACAGTGCGGGATATTGGACATATACATTACAATCCTTTTGATACCTACAATAAAAAAATCAAGTTTCTTCTTACACTTATTTTTTTTTAAGTAAATTTCATTCACAGAAAATTTAACAAAAATGTGTAATATACGTATGGAAAAAAGAATTAATGTATGTTAAACATCATCAAGTTTTCATACGTCCCATCAATCAAAATTTGAATATCAATCCAAAAGCTGTTAGATAAACTAAACCCACGTTAAGAGTTAATCAGCTTTTGCAGCGAAACTCGTTTATTGTAACGTCTCATTACCATAGGATACGTTATAAATTTGCATTTAAAGTATTACTAAAGCACGAGTGGTGCATACGTTACAGAATGATTTTGTTGTTGCCCCGTTTCTATTTTGCTTTCAGAAGATGCATATTTATTTAGTCTGAGTTGAACTCCGATAATGAACTTTGCCTGTACTCATGCTGCTGCTGCTGCCTTGCATTGTGCAGGGACGCCCATTATTAACCATATGAAATGCGTGGGCACGACGGGATCCCAACAAAGACATTTCAATTTCCATACTCGTAATGGAATTACATTTAATAATCTAATTAAAAACACAAATAAATACATAATTATACGTAGAATTCATTATGGAATTAAGGAATAACATTCAACAGAAATTGTTGGATACGATTTTTTTTTGGATAAATTAATTAGTAAATTACTTATTAGTTTTATTCGTAGAAAGCGACGGAGAATTCTTCGTGCTAAATAATTTTATTACTTTTCTGGGCGGAATATAACTAAGGCGATTAGCGTTTAATTAATTGCCCAATTACGTAATATTAATTAACGTAATAAAATTTTCATTAGATTTTATTTTTGCGCTAATCCCCTTTTATCCCCATTCTTTTCATTAAAATTGTTTCGTGTATCTTTTATTTGTAATCAATATTAAATATATTTATTTAGGGCAGAAAGATCGATAGTCCTTTTGCCCAATTTAGACTAATAAATTAAAGACTAATTCATTAAATTAAATAATATAAATTAATCAAATCATGATGTTAACTAAGAAATACCAACTGTCAGTTTAAATGTCAATGTCGTAAGACCAAATGACAATTAATAGTAGATGATGAACCTACTTTTAATGTATGTTTCATATGACAATGTAACATTATTTCTATGATAAAATTGTATACGGATCAAACCAAATATATTAATAAAGATATGTTAACTGTCAGTTTAAATGTTAAAATAATAAGATTATGACAAGCAATTTCAAATGAAAATTGTTAGTTAACCTACCAAGATTGTAACAAAATTGTATACAAATCAAATATATTAATTTAGATATGTCAAGTTAAATGTCAGTTTAACTGTCAATGTCTTCAGACTCTTTGACAATAATTATTTATGTATCATGCGATAAATAGTGTGGATTTTACATAATTTCTTTGAAAAAATGTATACGAATCTCATCAAATATATTAACCAATATATGATAACTGTCAGTTTAACTGTAAATTTCGTAATAATCTAAATAGCAGTTGGTATACCCACTTTTCATTTGTAACTCTTCTTATAAGTAGTGTCAATGCAATATATTTTGTATATATATTAACTAAGAATTCTCAAGTGTCAGTGTAAATGTCAATGTTTCTGTCTACTTCTCATTTATGTCTTAAGTGATAAATAGTATGGTTACATCATAATTTATATGATAAAATTGTATACGAATCAAATCAAGCATATTATCTAAGATATGTAAACTGTCAGTTTAACTGTCAATGTTGTAAGAGTTTACGATAATCAATAGCAGCTGATAGGTCTAGTAATCATTTATGTCTTAAGTGATAAATAGTATGGATACATGATAATTTGTATGATAAAATTGTATACGCATCAAATCAAGTATATTATCTAAGATATTTCGACTGTCAGTTAAACTGTCAATGTTGTAAGACTTTACGATAATCAATAGGAAATGATAGGTCTACTTTTCATTTATGTCTTAAGTGATAAATAGTATGGATACATCATAATTTGTATAATAAAATTGTATACGAATCAAATCAAGCATATTATCTAAGATATGTCAACTGGCAGTGTAACTGTCAATGTTGTAAGAGTTTATGTTAATCAATAGAAGATGATAGGTCTACTTTTCAATTATTTCTTAAGTCATAAATAGTATGGATACATCATAATTTGTATGATAAAATTATATACGAATCAAATCAAGCATATTATCTAAGATATGTCAGTTTAACTGTCAATGTTGTAAGACTTTACGATAATCAATAGAAGATGATAGGTCTACTCATCATTTATGTCTTAAGTGATAAATAGTATGGATACATCATACATTTGTATGATAAAATTGTATACGAATCAAATCACACATATTATCTGTCAACTGTCAGTTTTACTCTCAATGTCGTTAGACCCTATGACAAGCAATAGCAGATGTTATGACAACTTTTAATGTATTTCCCATATGCTTCAAAATGTAGATCAAACACAATTTGTATGACAAAATTGTATTCAATCTTTATATTAAAATATATTAACTAATATATGTCGGTTAAACTATTACTATTAATGTAGTTTTATGATATTCTGAAAAAATTCTGAACAATTTTCTTCTCTTTTGAGTTGATGTAAGCAAGAAAAAAATGTACAGTATAATGATCAACCATTCACAGCTGCAAATCTTTGTCGTGCAAATAACTTTCATACACTAATACTCGATATCCTGAATGCGAGGCGCACTTTTAGAATTTCAGTAGTTTTGAATCGCATTATTAATAATAGCAATAATAGGCATAGCGACCCAGTTTCCAAAATTAATCTCTCAATTATCCCGCTACGTCTAAATATAACAATAGATAGGCATCAAGCGTGCATCTCCTCCTCACCTTTCATACTACAAGCGTTTTCCAATAAAGAGTTCCGACACAATCGAGAGGCAACTTTCCAATTAACATGACCGATTTTCTTCATATGTGATGTCGATGATGACGCCGTTGCGCTTATTTCGTTTTGCTATTCAGGGTTGTCCAACCCATTGATCTACTAACATATCCTTCTTCACTCAACAACACATTTTCACAAGAGAAATCATCATCAAAAGATGAACATATCTATACATTCCATATTAATACATTCAATTAACTTTATAATTGTTGCAATAACTCGCATAGTCCGGGTAATCTAGTCCAACTTTTAGAAACCGGAATAATTGCAACATATAATACTTTTACTTTACATTTTTTATATTACCCAATTAAAATATTGTATATTTTTAAATTTTTAAACCGCACTATAACGAATCTGAACTGATCAAAACTGGATTATGTGAAGTATTAGTGAACTCACAAAATATATTTTTTTCAATAGTTTTTAAATGTTTAAATCAATTGAAATGACTAAGAATTCCAAGAATGAACTACACCCATGTAAGTCATTGGAAATCCTATAATACTTTTACTATTATTTCAATGCTTTTAAGGTTTCCCGAAAGGAAATATTTATTTGTCGAAGGTTGAATTCACGTTCTTTTCAACGGTTTACTCCAAATAGTGCTAAAGCATGCAAGAAAATAGTAAAACAGAAAGGATAATTCGCGAAATCCCATTAACATTAACATGGATTTACTTGCATACAAACAATATTAGCATTCTATTAAATGGAATGAAAATAGTTTGTGGAAGTTACGTGATTTTTTCCTAATAAAACTATATTTATTGCAACAAAACCAACACATATTCAAATATATGAATTGTTGCAATTATTTAACAGATATAAATATCATATATATTACATAAAAATTAGTTCACAATAAATAAACATATTTTACGTTTAATAAAGCTGAACGAGTTATCGATTTGCAAATGAAATGTATGTGAAAAAATAATCTGAATATATTCCATCTATAATATCAGTTAATTATAGATATGAATTTGGTTTATTGAATAATATGATATAGTAATTAATATTGATTTGCATAATGGATATAATTCACTGCTGCAATTGTAACTGTTTAATTTAATTTAGAATATTTGTATCATGATTGATGGTGCGTTTTTGCGTGTGTGTGTTTGTTATAACGATTTATAAATAATTGATGATGCATGATGCACACGAACGAGCGATACTTTTATTACGTTAAAGGATTAATTAACCTGTCTGGAATATATTTAAAACCAGAAGTATAATCAATCCTCTTGCAGACTTGCAATTGTCGTGGGCCGACGCTAAGATATTTATGTACAGTAAAACTTCAATTCCTTCAGATTATTCATGCTTCAAATTAATTAATATTTATTTTAATTAAACTTTAAAAATTTACCATTTCAGTAGAAGTTTTTCAGTAGAAGTAAATATATAGTTTTCAAGAAAAACTAATTTTATACTTCAATACATTAGAATTATATTTACATTTATTCGAAACAATAAATTATACAAAAAAAAAAGAAAAATATATAAAATATATGATTTTTCCAGTAATTAGATTATAAAAATACTTTTATTTTATGCAAAAAATTGTGTTCCAAAAGCTATTACATAATTGCTAAGTTTTTTTCGGTTGTCATCAAGGTGTGTTGTACAAATGTTCCTTTATTTTCGTTTGCTTGTACAAATATTCGAGTCATTTCATTCAACGAATTCGTAAATGAGTGCATCTCACCTTACATAATCTAAATCTAAATGTTAGTTTCTATAAGGGGACCTGCGTTCAAGAAGATGAATGTCTTGGACGTTACAAATGACTTGCCAAACTTTCTCGGAAAACGTGTAAATTTAGTCAGCGATGACACAACTCTAAAAGAACATTAATTGTCCTCTTAACAACGTGTTTTCTTTAAGTTTAGAACAGTTTTCATGTTAATTATCAAATGTAATTGAAAATTAATTAATAAACATATTTAGGTATTTAGAACTCAAGTTTTGATCTATTATTGCAGGGCTTTTAATGTATAAAAATAATGATAATTTTAGTAATAACAATAAGTTATTTCAGTAGTTAAATGTTTTAGGGTTTCGTTTAATGGCTCATTACATACGTTTACATCACTTGTTTTCTGTGTAAATATAAATTTGAGTGTATATAAAAACTAGTTGGATATTATCAACAGTAGATTATTGCAATCAAATCGCATCGGATCCACCACGTTGTTTGTATAAATTGATTCGTCCGATACTTAATTTAAGCATTCTTCAGTCTTGTGTCTCGTTTATGTGGAAAACCTTGAAGTAGCCGCCGCCCGGAGTTTCATTTACCAAAAAAAAAGAACACGGTTTATTTTTTCTCTCGTCGTTTTCTTCTTGGTGTTGATGAAAGGTGTTTTATGCAGTTTACAGTTCAACGTCCGCACAGAATGTCTACTGCATTTTTCTCTCCTTCTTTCTACTTCTTCTTCTCTCATCCAACACCTCCTCATTCCCTCTATAAATCTCACCGCGTTTCGTGTAGCCTAAACATTTTTATGCATCTTTTAGTTCCGTGGACGTAGAAAGAAGGTTTATCAACTGCACTCTCAGCGCGCTTTTCTTCGCTATGCGTTTGCCTTGTTTCTCTTTACAGCCTCGGAATGGTTATTTATGTAAACGAAACAAGCTGTAGGACAATTTGTAATTGTCAGATTTGCGAACTGTGTAAACACGAGTTAAGGACTGCACTAAAAATAGTCCTTACGCTTTTCGCATCCTCCTCCACCACCTCCTTGCACAACGCAATGGATAATTCAGTAACTGCTGTATACTTTCGGCAGTGTTTAATTGTAATACCAAAGTTTTGTTGTTTAATTATCAAATATCCTGCACTTACGAAATATTCTATTTAAACAACCTTTGTTTGAGCATTACAAATCAGTTAAATTTCAGTTGAAATTTTGCCATATCTGTTAGCAAATAAAGCAAAACACATATACAAATATAGCTAAAAAGTGAAATGTTTCGAACTATTCAAAATATTCTATTTGATTGACGATTATTTGAATATTTCAATTTTTTGATCAAATATCCTATTGTTACGAAATATGCCATTTAAATTACCTTTGTTTGAACATTAGTAAGCAGTCAAATTTAATTTGAAATTTTTGTCATTTCTTGTAAATACAGCCAAATAGATTAACAAAGATAATGATTAATTGATTGTGAAACGTTTTGATATACAGAAATATTCGATTGGTTTGAGGTTCGTTTAAATATTCAATTAAAGTTCGAAATTATCTAATAAAACAATGAAATTATATGAAAATATATTATCTAAAGAATTATTCTGATTGTTTGTAAAATTACAATTGAAAATATCCCTTGATGAAATGAAATAAAGCAGAAAATAAGAAAAGACAGATGTAAAGTTGATTGATTATGAAACGTTTTGATCTTTAGATGCAGCCTTTTCTGTTCTCCGAACGCAAGGTGCAGGCAGGGTGGTAACGGAGTCAAGGCCAGATGCTCCAAGAAAACGAGAGCTGAATTGCATGGCCAGAAGAAGATAATTATCTTCCTCTCTGTCTTTCTTGTTATATATATATATATATATATATATAAAGAGAAACAATTTCGTGCCGCGCCGAACGTTATATCATCCAGAAGAATAATGCTTCGGCAATTATAAAATGTTTCTCTTTTGAGATGGTCTCAAATACGGTTCTGAGATATGAGGGACTTGGAAGAAGTGCTACCGTCGACTGAGCAATCATCCACTCATCCGAATAAACGTGGGCAGATCGCATCTGCTTCATCTTTTACTCCTCGATTTATTGAAATTAGAATTTGTATATACACTTGAATAAATATAATATTATGATGCTTATGTATAATATAATTAATAAGAAACTGTATTCATCATGTTAAAGCATTTAAAAAACGATTCTTCAAGTTTGACAGAAAAATTACGTATAAATGACAAATGATTCATCTCTGTCAGTACACATCTTTTGAAGTGTGAATGTTTAACTTTAATTTATTTGATTAAAAATTAAATTGTCGTTCACGTTTTTTGAGATATAAGCAAAAATGTAAAGACAGTGCTTGTTTAGAAGTTTAAAAAATGTTTTTTCAAGTTTGACAGTGATTACGCGTAAATGATAAAAGTTTCCATAATACCAGTATATACGTTTTATAGAGTGATTATTTATCTGAAATTTGGTTTTTAATACCATTGGAAACTGATTGTTTAGCTGTAATTTGGTTGATCAAAAATTGAATTTGTTGCTAACACTTTTCGAGATATAAGCAAAAATGGGACGAGGCTGCTTATTCAAAGTTTAAAACGTTTTTTATGTTTGTCATTTAATTACTTCTAATTGACAACCGATTCAATAATACCAGTATATACGTTTTAAAGAGTAATTATATAGCTATAATTTGGTTGATCCAAAATGAATTTGTTGCTCACACTTTTCGAGATACAAGCAAAAATGGGACTAGACTTCTTTTTCAAAGCTTAAAACGTTTTTTTTATGTTTGTCTTTTAATTACTTCTAATTGACAACAAATTCAATAATACCAGTATATACGTTTTAAAAAGTGATTATTTAGCTGTAATTTGGTTGATCAAAAATGAATTTGTTGCTCACACTTTTCGAGATACAAGCAAAAATGGGACGAGGCTTCTTTTTCGAAGCTTAAAAACGTTTTTCTTTTCATGTTTGTCATTTAATTACTTCTAAATGACAACCGATTCAATAATACCAGTATATACGTTTTAAAAAGTGATTGTTCAGCTGTAATTTGGTTGATCAAAAATGAATTTAATGCTCACACTTTTCGAGATACAAACAAACATGGGACGAGTCTTCATTTTCGAAGCTTAAAAACGTTTTTATTTTCATGTTTGTCATTGAATTACTTCTAATTGACAACAAATTCAATAATACCAGTATATACGTTTTAAAAAGTGATTATTTAGCTGTAATTTGGTTGATCAGAAATGAATTTGTTGCTCACACTTTTCGAGATACAAGTAAAAATGGAACTAGACTTCTTTTTTGAAGCTTAACAACGTTTTTCTTTTCATGTTTGTCGTTGAATTACTTCTAAATGACATACAATTCAATAATACCAGTATATACGTTTTAAAGAGTGATTATTTAGCTGTAATTTGGTTGATCAAAAATGAATTCGTTGCTAACACTTTTCAAGATACAAGCAAAATGGGACGAGACTTTTTTTCGAAGCTTAAAAACGTTTTTCTTTTCATGTTTGTCATTTTATTACTTCTAAATGACAACGGATTCAATAATACCAGTACCTACGTTTTAAGAAGTGATTATTTAGCTGTAATTTGGTTGATCAAAAATGAATTTATTGCTAACACTTTTCAAGATACAAGTAAAAATGGGACGAGACTTCTTTTTCAAAGCTAAAAACCTTTTTCTTTTCATGTTTGTCATTGAATTACTTCTAAATGACAACCGATTCAATAATACCAGTATATACGTTTTAAAGAGTGATTATTTAGCTGTAATTTGGTTAATAAAAAATGAATTTGTTGCTAACACTTTTCGAGATACAAACAAAAATTTGACGAGACTGCTTTTCGAAGCTTAATAACGTTATTTTTTTGTCATGTTTAATATTAAATTACTTCTAAATGATAACCAATTTAATAATTCCAGTATATAAGTTTTAAAGAATGATTAATTAGCTACAATTTGGTTAATAAATAAATAATTTGTCATTAATACTTTTCGAGATATAAGCAAAAATATAAAACCTTTTTTTTTCAAATTTGACAGTGAATTACGTCTAAATGACAAAGTATACAATAAGATCAGTACATATGTTTAAAAAACTGAACATTTAACTATAAATTGGTTGCTCTAGATTGAATTTATCGCTTACATTTTTTGAGATATATCAGGGTAAAATCTTCTAATTTAAGTACGACAATTAACTAAATATTGAAATATTAGTAGAAAACTTAAATCAATAATATTCATAATATATAAAGAAGGAATATAATTATTTCTTTAACAATTTTTCATATGGCATAGTAAATATTTTCTATAGATATTTAACTCTATTACATTTTCCGTTTTGCACACACAAAACACGTACAATTTTTCTCCCCCCGAGTTGCGTCAACAGATGGATTGCAATTTTTCATTCTCATAATACATATATATTATATATATATCTATATATAAAAGGACGAACGATAAATCCAAGGGAGCGCCAGAATTTCAGGCTCGTTTATTTGGACGTCATGTGTGCTCAAGGGATGGAGAAAATACAGCAGAAAATTTGATAGGAGAAGAGTAGCAGTTCGTCTCTCTACATACACACACAGATATTTATGGCATAAATTATTATTGGATATTCACGGGCGGAGGATTTCGTGCAAAAAAGAAAAAATAAAGAATGCAACTTCCATCTCCGTAAAAATATTATCGATGGGACAGATGTGTGTGTCTGTTTGCAAAATGTAGATTACGTGTCATTCGAATGTGGATGCCTTCACGCCTCGGCGAATCATTTTCGTAGGAAGAGAATAATCATCTGTTTGTGTGTAAATATAAATATTTCTTTTGCTAGAACGAGTTTCCAAATGTGACAGGTCTTCTTGTATTTGTTGGATGAGGGATTTCACGAACGTCCGACAAATTTGTACGAAAATATTTCCATCTTCTGAATAAAATCGAGTTACGCAATATGGAAATAATAATTGTAAATTCAATTTATATATGTTTATTGATGATCAAACTAAATCAATTTGAAAACAAACATTTATTTATTGATATACTATATCAGTTAACATATTCATACAATAATAAGATAAATGTTATATAAACTGTAACAAAGATCTATTGACCAAAGGTATAATAAAGAAGATGTTGAATCAAGAAGATTTTTTAATAGAAAATTTGGAAAATCTTGTTTACAAAGATGACATTAGAAGTCAAATTTTCTTTTAAAACAAAGTTTCATTATATAAACAGCTCTTTGCAAAATGTAAATACTCTGTCTTACGAAAATTGTAGAAAAGGTTGTCCAAAGTTTGGGAAACACTGCAGTAGAAGATCTTAGAAATTTGTTCGATGCAAATAATGATGGTTTTTATACTATATCAGTTAACATATTCATACAATAATAAGATAAAACTTATATAAACTGTAACAAAGGTCTATTGACTAAAGGTATAATTAAGAAGATGTTGAATCAAGAAGATTTTTTAATAGAAAATTTGGAAAATCTTGTTTACAAAGATGACATTAGAAGTCAAATTATATCTTAAAACAAAGTTTCATTTAGATTATATAGATATAAAACTATGTTAAATTTTAGTATTAATTGAATTAATTAATTACAAACAGCGTCTTCGCAAAACGTAAATACTCAGCCTTACGAAAATTGTAGAAAAGGTTATCGAAAGTTTGGGAAACACTGCAGTAGAAGATCTTAGAAATTTGTTCGATGCAAATAATGATGGTTTTTATACTATATCAGTTAACATATTCATACAATAATAAGATAAAACTTATATAAACTGTTACAAAGGTCTATTGACCAAAGGTATAATTAAGAAGATGTTGAATCAAGAAGATTTTTTAATAAAATTTGGAAAATCTTGTTTACAAAGATGACATTAGAAGTCAAATTTTCTTTTAAAACAAAGTTTCATTTAGCTTATATAGATATAAAACAATGTAAAATTTTAGTATGAATTGAATGAATTCATTACAAACAGCGTCTTCGCAAAACGTAAATACTCAGCCTTACGAAAATTGTAGAAAAGGTTGTCGAAAGTTTGGGAAACACTGCAGTAGAAGATCTTAGAAATTTGTTCGATGCAAATAATCATGGTTTTTCAATAGATAATTTAGAAAATCTTGTTTACAACGAATAAAAAGACGAAATTAAAAGACTAAATAATATTTTTTTACAGATATTTTCGATTATATTATATAGATGTTTATCATGAATTGAATGATTTTACAGACAGAATCCTTGCAAATCGTCAATACAGGTTTTTCGTTGGATATTCACTCGCATTTGGAATACTTCTATAGGTCATATTAACGAGATTTGCAGTTAGCCATGGATCAGTTTTCGCTGAAATAAATAAATTCCATTTACCTAAACGAAATAAGTTTAATGTACCATTAAAATCAGCTCACGTTTCTTAAGCTAAATTAAGTAATTATAACTTACTTCGAGCTCTGAGCACTTCTCTAACTATTCGATGGAAAAGAAATAGTGGGAATGAATTATTTACAAATGCAATTAAGAGCTATTAAAGCGCTGAAAGAAAACAGACGTACTCACCATATATGAAAGCATGATGCAGCATGATATGGTGATTGAGGAAAGTACAAGAAGTTCAAACCTACGTGCCGTGCTCATGTGTGTATGCATCTGGTCAGAAGAATGAAAGTTAACGGATTGCGGTTCATCACAAATGCACCGGGCGCTCGGAATTCTCACACTATCCACGGCGTATTGTTGCTTTCCTCCTATGTTTTACATACACCCATAATAGAAGGTTCTTCACTTTTCCGTTTCCATTCAAGTCTATCTCGAAACGGACAGCTCGAGCTTAGTTGTATCATTGTTGAATAGCTGTAAAATAAAGTATGCTGAAAGAATGCGCATCGACGTGACGAAAAAAACACCATCTATTTGAAACAAATGGGATTAACCTGTCACATTCCAAAACCCACTTGACATATTCTTCGTTGTTTATCAAAGATCATATTTCAAGATCAAATTGTTAAAGAACAAATTTTCCGACACTCAAACATTCTTTTAACAAAATGAAATAATTCAACTTCAATTTCTTTCTGTAAATGAGAAGTTAATCATAAATGTATTGTTTGAACTTCAATTTCTTTCTGTAAATGAGAAGTTAATTATAAATGTATTGTTTCAACATCATTTTTTTTCTGTAAATGAGAAGTTAATCATAAATGTATTGTTTGAAGTTTATTTTCTTTCTGTAAATGAGAAGTTAATCATAAATGTATTGCATTGTAGTTCCGTGCATTAAAATTTGTGATTTCCATTTACATGGCTTAGGGTGTGTAAATTCCGACACGAAAATTATACTAATTACTGCAATCTTGATAGTAACATGATAATTACATTATAACTCATTTTAAGTTATTCAATTGCGTGCATTAGTAGAATGTTTTTATTTGCATTGGTTTCACTAAAACTGAAGCTTACCTCAAACTTAATCATATCTGTTAATTGATTTATCTTCCCAATAGTTAATTACAACGTTTGAAGATTAGATCATGCTAATGTTATCTGCTAATTATCCACTGTCATCTCAGTTGTACACAAATCAAACATTTATTACACCCAACATATTTATTTATAGTTGTACTGCAAATCAAATAAATATGGTTTAATTAATTAAAAATAATAATGATCCACAGTTAATACTTAACAGTAATTATTATTTATTTAATTCCAATTATCAAATAATATTAAAGCAACAAAATTAAAATATATTCTTCAATGATTTAACAGGTAAATATAAAATTTGTTGCATCTTTTGTGACGCAAAATCTTGAACTTAACTAAATTTGTTGTATAGATTTTGCGTCATATTAGAATAGAAATGCAAAATTATGTAATTTTATCAATAAATTACAACATAATACAAAGTATTCGTTAATATGCAAAAAATAACCTATGAGATTAAACGATATGTAAATTAATATCAAGTCTTTTCATTGCGAACGGAAACAGTTATTTTTTTTCTCTTAAAAATAATAACAACAACGTTTATTGTGAGCTGCAAACCAGTTTCAAATCACTTTGGAATTAGAACTATGCACTGTAATTATTTGGTCGGAATTACGTAAGAATGATGCAGCAGACAGATTAGGCTTTGGGAAAGAAAAAAAAGATTGTAAATATAAGATGATTATTGGTTGTTACTAAAAAAACGTAATTACAGTTTACTATAATTCTCCGCGTTTTCTATTATATTGTGCAGTTAATAAAATGGAAACCACAATTTTGATTCATACGCCGTGTAGGTAAGTTTTAAATTAAATTGCGCGCAGCGTGCACAAATTAACGTGATGCAAGAAATGGTATAGAACCCTTTTTTGCATCGCAACCTTTATTACTTTTTGTTCTACTTGGACGAGTTTAATTAATTTTAGGTTTTCATAATTTACTGTAGCAATTATTAATTGAATGAAACATAGATTTTTTTATATATATATCTTGGAAATATATTTGCTAATTAGAGTTAAAATAAGGGCAGAAAGACAATAGCCCTTTGGCCCAATAAAAATGTTGAAATAAAACAAAATAAGTTTAATAAGTAATTGCTACTATTTTAATAAATATTATATAATCACAATAAAAGAAAGATTAACAAAATTTAATAATTAATAGATAATTGATTATTTTGATTAACATATTTTATATTTAGAATTAATCACGTTAGCTTTTGCGGATTGTTGCCATGGTTAATTATTGTTTCGTAATGTCAATTTGTTTAGTGTCGAAGTGAAGTTTATTGTGCAGGAACTTTTACTATTAAAGGCAAAGTGGCAAGTAATTTATTGCATTATTCGTAACCCACGTATATAAGAACACACCTGAATGCTCCGAAGAAAATTAGGAACGAAATTGTTATATAAAACGTAAGTAATATTGTGTGTGTATTGTTTTCATTTATAGGCAACACACAAAACAATATGTAAAAGTTGTTGCTAGAAAAATTGTTTGATTATGCAATCATATGCACGTACTCGCTTGTATATTTATATAACCATAAAATTTTGATCAAATTATTTCAATTATTACTATTGCTGTAACATTTTTGCTGGTGTTTGGGTATATATGTTTATGGATGGTCGGAAAACTAAGAACAATTTTAATAGAATAGGAAATTACAGAACTGTGACTAAACAGAATATGTTGTTTATTGCCGGTGTTATGATTCATCTTTTATAATTTTATAATGATTATAGATCTCTCGAAAAAACATGTATTTTTCGACTGGTCTGTTTTTACTTGTTCTGAGTTCTTAAGGAATCATATTAAAGTATAATATCACTTGAATTCCAACGTCTGATTTTATTAGTACACCCATACCTCGCTTTACGGCCCAGATACGTTCCATGAAACTTGGCCGTATAAGGAATCAATTATTGCGCTTGCGCAAGATTGGCAACATATAGATCCATATCGACATGGAAAAAACGTTTTTTTGCCGTTATAGCGAAATATTTTTGGCCGTAAATCGAAAATATTCCTTAATTGAAGAGGGTCAATATAGCGAAATACCGTATAAAGAGCGGCCGTATAGAGAGGTATGGGTGTAATTATCTTACTCATCCTATTTATTTATTTATAGTTTTACACTTTTCTGGACGGTGACGTATTACTAGTTTTTAATTGTTTAAAATCTGATTGTCATACTGAATATCAATTAAAGCCTTAATTTTTGGTTTTATTAGGTTCTCTATTTTCTCCAAAACTCGAGAAGCTTTAGGAATAATTTCATGATATTTAAGCTTTGAATTGGTTATTTCACCTTTCATAATATTACTTTCAAACCTTAGCCCTTTTACAGCAATAACATTTACCTTTACTGTTTCTTTATTTTATTATTATTTCTAGTACATTTGTTAGTAATTGAAAAGAAATTATAATTTTCTAAGAAACTAAGTAGTATATTTGTTCACGTTTGGTTTAAGTCAATTCGATAATTTGCATAATTAAATATTTAAGTAGTGTGTACGCTTCATTAGTTGTCTTGTTTTGAGAATTTCTCAATCATTATAAAATTAGGTTAATGAGTTTGTTGATTTTTACAATTGTTTAAAATCACGATCCGTTTAATTCCATTTACAATTATTGTAATCATTTGAATTGAATGGCTGTTTTAATGCGTTATGTAATAATTTTCAATGGATGAATGTTACGTTCAAAATCAAGTACGAATCTATATAATTATTAAGCAGTGTTTCCAATATACGATGTTAATACTCGTACGGTATTTAACCGTGAAACTGGACCGTTCCATATTAGTTACCTGCATTATCATCTATTAAACGCTCTTGTACGTTGTTGCTTGAATGCAAGTTATTACGTGAATGCTAATTGCAGCAGTAACAAATTGCTTTTATTGTTCGAGCAAATACAATGCGTTGACCCAGAGCTTTATTGTTACCACATTACCATGTTGACCATTATTATATACATTTTTTTTGTTGTTTTCTCTTGCATTCTCGGCGCATTTTTATAAACCGCCAATTTTCGGTGTCCGCAATATAAATGCAAATAGGACGCGATTCTTCCACTGCTCCTCGTTTTCTTTTCTCTTCTCGAATCTCTTTGCATATCTCATCTCGTACCAGGAAATAATGCGGAGCCGTTTCCATGTCGACTGGCGTCGTGTAATTATCCTCCCATCAACGCCTTACCGCCGAGGCTGGAATTGCTGCTAGCAACTAATTACTTTGCAGATAATGATGCGCTGGTGGGCAATCAATCTAAATCTCTGCCTCGTAAAACTCGTTTCAGGATGGGATCGTCCTTTTTTTGTTGTTTTTAAAGATTAAGAAAAAATATAATAACGAGACACTCTTATCCGTTTTCTTGTGTTATTCAATAATTATATATTGCCTTCAGTTTCTAATGAAAATATTAAAATGCAACTTTAACGATCCTTAATGGAAGTTAGCACTTGATGATGATGATGCTTTATTTCCGGTTCGAATGTACCGATAAATATAAGTTTGGATCTTTGTATTATAATTATGCGTGAGAACAGGAAGCAGATTACATTTATATACTTTTAGTAACTTCATTTCAGATAATTATTATTGAAACAAGCAACTTGGTTTGTTTAAACTCTTAGTAACAATTAAATAAATTTGAACAAAATACATATTTTTATATAAGCATCTTCCAAATTTAGCCAAAAGATTTGGATCTAGGTTTTTCTGTCCAAAGTGATTTGTTTTATTACATTTTGTAATATTAACTGAACAAAATTAATATTTTAGTGACTAAAGTGGTCTGAATAGTAAAATTCTATAGTTTAAAATGTAGTAATTGTAATTGTAAAAAAAATTAACTGAACAAATCAATGATAACCAGAAAACTACGAACAAAATAACGGAAATACAGAACATGAAAAAAACAGAACATGTTGTTTATAGCCGTTGTTGTGGTTGATCATTTTTATATTATTATGACTATTGACTTTAGGACTCTTCGTATAACATGTTTTTCAGTCTTCAGTTTTGTCCTTGTTCTGCTTTTGGTTGTTCTGTTATTTCTTGTTTTGTGTTCTTAAGGAACCAATACAGAACATTAAAAATATCCTGTTTATAGTCGTTGCTAATGGTTGATTATTTTGAATATTATTTTTTTCTGCTTTTAGTTCTTCTGTTATTTCTTGTTCTGAGTTTTTAAGGAGCCAATACAGAACATTAAAACATCCTGTTTATAATCCTTGTAATGGTTGATCATTTTGTATATTATGAATATTGACTTTAGGACTCTTCGTATAACATGTGTTTCAGTCTTCAGTTTTGTCCTTGTTCTGATTTTGGTTGTCCTGTAATTTCTTGTTTTGTGTTCTTAAGGAGCCAATACAGAACATTAAAAATATCCAGTTTATAGTCGTTGCTAATGGTTGATCATTTTGAATATTATTCTTTTCTGCTTTTAGTTCTTCTGTTATTTCTTGTTCTGAGTTTTTAAGGAGCCAATAC
Organism: Nicrophorus orbicollis; assembly: GCA_018845635.1. NCBI lineage: Eukaryota > Metazoa > Arthropoda > Insecta > Coleoptera > Silphidae > Nicrophorus > Nicrophorus orbicollis. The sequence continues at coordinate 566,441 of JAFMTC010000100.1, read as the reverse complement.
AGAACATTCAAAACATCCTGTTTATAATCGTTGTAACGGTTGATCATTTTATATATTATTATGACTATTGATTTTAGGTCTCTCTGTATCACATGTTTTTCCGTCCTCAGTTTTGTCCTTGTTCTGCTTTTGGTTGTTCTGTTATTTCTTGTTTTGTGTTCTTAAGGAGCCAATACAGAACATTAAAAACATCCTGTTTATAGTCGTTGCAATGGTTGATCATTTTGAATATTATTTCCGAATATTTCCGTCTTCAGGTTTGTTCATTTTCTGTTTTTGGTTGTTATGTTATTACTTGTTCTTAATGAACCAATGTCTGTTTTCTTTTGAGGACAAATAATGTTAATAGTTTTGTTTGTTTTGTGTTTCAATATAATATATAATTTTTGCAAAGTCAATGTAAGGAACAATTGTGTAAAATTCTGATTGAGAAAAAAAAATACAAGATTACAGTTAATCCAGTAATCAATTAATGTTACATAATTTTTTTGACAAAATTCCATAATTTAAAATGTATCATTAATTACGAAATTCGTCTATGATTTTCTCATAAATCAACTTAAGGGTAAAATAATAATGAATATGTATATTTTTTATTACATTGTAAAATATAAACTGAAAATATATTAAATTATAATGTTTGGTGACTAACGTAATATGATGAATTGTAAGAAAATCTTGTTAAAAGTTTAAAATTCTATGAATGTAATAGAACGTGCTGAAAATAAATAAAATCAAAGACATATTTTGATTAACGAGTTCCGATATAAAAAGGTAATGTTTCGAACCGTGTCGAAGATTTCTTTGAGGAGATTCGAGAAGAAGAAAGAAAAAACTTGACTTTCCTTCTCCGGGGTTCATTGAAGATACGAAGAAGTTCATAAGGAGAACAACATTGAGCGGAGCAAGGCACACGTAGCGCCTTATAGGTCAAAGTCTCACAAGAAGAATATAAAAGGGAAAGAAAAGGAACTTCTTTCGTTTGGGAAAATGATGTCAACAGGCTAGATACAATACGAATGGATGGAGAAAATGCTGCTTCGTCTTTAAGCTTGATGTAACAAAGCTTTGAAGCTTTTATTTTAAACTTTTTTCTATTGCTGAATTACATTTTTTCTTCTAATAGAAGAATGTAGAATAGGAGCAGATTATAAAAAGATTCATTGTTTATTATAATATTTTATTTATTATTTAGTTAAAGTTTCAAAAAATATTTTTGTTATATCAAATTTTGAAAATATATGTTAAGTAATATTGAATATATAAAATATAACACTTATTATGAAATGCACTTAACCGAATTTAAATTTTTAACAAAGCAAATGCAAATTCTAGCGAAATCTTTATGGACCCTTTTTTATGCCACCGTCCGTTTCTGAAAGCGCGCGTACTTCAAAAGTGATAAAAGTAATGGCGTTTTCATGTTCTATTCCGGGCGGATCCTTCAGATTTTCCCTCTCAAACATAACTACTGCAAAAGTAATAACTATATTCCAATAGTGTTTTAACACGTGATAAAAAACAAACTTTTTTATTCGCATCGTCCGAATGGAAATGGAATCGATTTCGCTGCATCCTTTTCTGCATATGCTCTACACTAAATTAAATACACCTACATTGCCGTTTCCATAATAGGCCTGCATTTAGAAAATGTAACAAATAAAAAAAATGATAGTGTAAAACGCATTTAGCTCGTCGAGTGTGGGATGAAAAATGAGAAGAGCTACATTCGATGCGAAAGCTCCATTTCCATTTGATGTCCATCGATTCCGATTAATTTGTTTATTTCTCTTTACGGTTATACGATTACACTTTATACATGGCTCAGCTGGCTTCCATTAAAATTCTTTCGACTATTTCTATCGTCTCATGTTTATGTGCATATAGATATTTTTTATAAAAGATCTAATGTTTGTTTTCTCTTGAGGAAATGGAATGTTAATAGTCTTTTTTTAAGTTTTGATTTAGAATATTTCAGAATTTTTGCAAAATAATAAGATGTAATTACACCCATACCTCGCTATACGGCCGCTATTTATACGGCATTTCGCTATAACGGCCCTCCTCAATTAAGGCACGTTTTCGATTTACGGCCTACAAAGTTTCGATATATCCACATGTTGCCAATCTTGCGCAAGCGCAATAATAGATTCCTTATACGGCTTTTCGCTTTGCGGCCAAGTTTCGTGGAACGTATCTAGGCCGTAAAGGGAGGTATGGGTGTATTTACAATTGTGCTCGACAAAAAATACAAATTAATTAAGTTTGATTTAATATATAAGTTAATACAGTAATCAATTAATGTTCATCTATTATTTTTTTTTTAGATTGTTTCAATAAAATCTTGATTGTCAAACAACTGATTAAAATATTAGCAAAATTCATTGAATATGATATAATTAGAGTTTCATGTAATTAATAATTGCAAGTTATTGAATTAATAACTAATTCACATTAAAATCATTATATTTCAATTTAGGCCACTCATCCATATGGTTAGAATCGTGTAGAAGTCACTAGACAATTTAGACATTCTGAGTTCCTAGGTTCGAGTTCCAGATACATAATATTTTCAAGAAATTTTCAATGAATTCGTTAATTTATTACAAGAATATTTCCTTCAATGTTGATATTTCTTTATAAATTTGTTTCAAATGCAAATTCGAATTTTTATTTAAATAAACTTGAATGAAATGAAACTTTCCGTCGGTAGTTTCCAAATGAAACACAAATTCGATCGGGAATGTATTTATTTCTTCCTCAAATTGAAAATATAGAAGGGTGGATGTTTCCAATTTCTTGTATAACTTTCCGAGTGCATTGGGAATTGTAAAGTTTTGCTCCGAATTTCTTAAATCTTTATGTGGAAATATTATGGTGGAATGCGTAATTGATCAGCGCTCTAATTGATGTTTGTAAGGGTGATTAGGACGAGATACAATTTTCATCGCAATCGATGATGAAAGCAGCGTTCGCTCTTTCCCCTATGAAATATTAGCTATATACATCTGTATGCTCCATCAAACTTGAGAACCGCAGACTGAGCTAATAATATTGTGGACAAATACACGGAATATTTGTTTGCAAGATAAACACTTGAAATATCTTCGATATTAGTTAATATTTGTGTAAATTTGGTAAATACTATAACAGTTTTTTTATTGCTAATATTGTAATAATCGTGTAAACATTAATTTGAAATTTCACCCATACCTCACTTTACGGCCGCTCTTATTACCAATCTTGCGCAAGCGCAATAATTGATTCCCTATACGGCTTTTCGCTTTGCGGCCAAGTTTCGTGGAACGTATTTAGGCCGTAAAGCGAGGTATGGTATGGTGTATTAATTGTTACAAAGAGCTAATGGATTTTCATACTTTACATAAAAATAAATACAAATAATAATCAATAAAACCAATAATCAGATAGTCCAGTTATTTTATAAAATATCTTATTCAAATTCTTATTAGTTAAAGTAAGAAATTAGCTATTAACGCTTTATCTAGTTGTTTTATTCAATAGCTCGTTATAGACAATTAATTATAATTAGAAAATCCTATAATAAAAGTATGGAATTGTATACTTTATCTAGTTATTCCATACACTGCTGCAATTTATGTAAAGTGAAATATATAACATTTGCTTTAAATGAAAATGCATTATATCTTGAAATTTGCTATTTAGATGTTAACTAGTAACAAATTAACTAGAAAATTAACAAAACAGAACATTTATTTCCTTGCCATTTATACAAATATATCATTTATAATTTAGTTTCATTGTAATTATTGGCCACATGTCTCTCCATTTTTGTTAATGAACTATTTTGACATGTCATATTTTAACAGATTCAATGTTTTCATTAGTTAATGTATGTAATAACTAGATAAAGTGACAAATAATATAAATACTGTATATTAATGTAATACCAAGGCATAGGCTTTAAAGTTTACTTATACATTAATTATAATTTCTTCAATTATTTATTGTAATATATTTTAATCAAGGTAAAGTAAATAAGGTCCATATTCGCAAAATTTCAAAGATTTGCAATTAGATATTTACAATAATTATAGTTCTTGATTTGCATATGCTTGAATAAAAGCAGATTTCTCGAGCAAAGAGAAGACAATTATCGAGGAGTCTTTTGTATTCTGGATAACAATTGAAGCTGGATTCCGTTAGGAAACTAATATATAAAGTTGAATTCATTAACACGGCACACTGTATATAACTGCAATACCCTATAAACTGTTGAAGTTTCCTTTATTGTTGGAGATTTCGGTGTGCGGAGTCGTTTAGGTAGCGAAAGGTTGTTGATAATAGAGGTAGTTCGAAGCGGGACGTGAGCTGCCTATGGATACCGCTTCCACACTGCTCCTCTGCAGGATTCAGCATAATCGGATTTGAAATGCCGTAATGTAAATCGATCGGAGGACAAAAGGATTTACGAATACTTGTTTCGATGTTAATCATCAGGATTATGGCTGAAATCTCTGTATGAATTCGGCTGCGGGAATTGAGGGTGAATTTGGTACGAAAAAGGAGAAGTGGTCCCATTCAAATAACCGGACTTTCGTTCGGGCTTAGATTGGGTCCTGGAACTGCTGTCGTGACCGGCATACGGTCCAAAGTAAAAGTTTGATATTAAAGTCGCAAGTCACAGAGGGCTTTTATTATTTCCAATCTAAAGCTTCTTCCTTCGGAATAATTGCTTTCGGTTCTGTTGCGTTCTACTTGGACGTATTGTAAATATATCGATGGAAGCCTTGTCGGTTTTAATTGTAATTGGAAAAGACGTCAATTGGAAAGCTTTACATTTGCATCTTAAATATTAGTTTGTAAATTGTTATGTCTATTTTTATATTTAGATGAATGAAATGAATTAAAATGTATCCAGCAGTTTTCATCAAATATTGAAGAATTGAAGATAATGTTAATGTTAGTGCTATAAATTCCTAATTTAATTTGATTTTCTTCGTGGCAAAACTAAATATTAGTAAAGCTTCTTTTTTGATAAAATAATTTCGATTTTACACATAATGTCTTAAATAAATTGTAAGAATCAAGGAAGCAGATGAACAAAGAAACAGGTAAAAAACGGGTCTACTTCATTTGCCCGTCAATCATTTGCCCGGCGCTTATTCGCCCGACATCCGTTAGCCCGACTGTATTGAACGCCCGACATCCGTTAGCCCGACTGCATC
>JAFMTC010000100.1:547178-559397 GCA_018845635.1 Nicrophorus orbicollis | reverse complement strand
CATATACTTCTTTTCAACAATGTTCATTTTTAATTCTTTCATTGTAATGAAGATTGAAGTTGAAGGATATTTATTAATCATTTGCAGGATTCATATACTTCTTTTCAACAATGTTCATTTTAAATTCTTTCATTGTAATGAAATATTTAATACTAATAAATATCTTGATTTCACATAATGAAATATAGTTAAAACATTCAAAATTTGTTATACGTAAATTTATTAATTGGTTAATAGCCAAATAGAGGGAAAATCATTTAAAAAAATCGGTAAAAAAAACATTAAAAATCGTTAGAAAAAATACGTAAATTCAAGTTTTTTTTAAATCTATAATATACTAGTTGCAATTCGTTTTTTTTTCAATATTTACATAAATATGCTATAACCGAAGCTTTTTTATAATCGTTTCTAAACAGCGAAAACTAAAATAGTTTGAAACACTTACAACCTTAATTTATTTCATTCAATTAAACATATCACTTTCGAAATGCGAAATAATGTACGAATTCAAACTTTTACTATATATCGAAATTGTTGCGAATACTTCTTGAGTAAAACTTTCGTTAATATTGATGGAAATACGCGATAAAAAACTTTAATTGTTCGGATCAAAATAGAATGGACAGATTCCATAAAATTGTATTGAGTTTGAAATAATATTGAATATTATATTAGACCTGAGTCTAACCATTTTCAAACATTAATATAATATGTCTGTAATTCGCAGCTGTAATTTCATAAGCCTTTTAAAAAAATGGATGGTGCTGCATTGGATGTTATTTTCTCATTTAGTTTTAATTCTAATTAATTGATTGATTTAAATTCGAGAAGTTTATAAACAGTTTTTTGTTTATGTTTTTAATATTATTTCTATTTCCTGGTTATGCATAGGCCTGATGTTGTCTGGAATTACACACTTTCAATTTACGCGTCGCTCTTTCACTTCATCGCTCATAATAATTGATACTCAATCTTCCCTGTCATCAATCTTCTAATCCCACAATATTTTCACAAAAGTAAAATCATTAGTGTTGTTTCCATATTCAGCAAATTAATTGTATTAATTACGAGTCAGTGATTTTAGAAGGGATTACTAATATTGTTTATTAAGTGAAAAATTAAAGGAAAGTTGTGCAGCAATAAAATCTTTCGGTATTTTCAGTAATATAAATACTGTATTTGATGGATAATTTTACATTTTCTTATATATTCCTGTATTTTCAAATCTGCATTACAATTGTTGTACTAATCTTTCAATTTAAAACAATCATAACTACAGAATTAGTTAGTTTAGGACTGCTGAGTTTAAGAACATTCAAATATTTGAATGTATTTTTAGTTTTGGTTAATGGGTGAAAATTGCTATGAAATTGAGTGAATATTGAAGAATAGAAATAATAGCAAATTGAGCTTCGTTGTTTTCAAGTAGTAAAACCTATAATATAATTGATTTATTAGCAAAATAATTATAAAGAGGCAGACAGTTTGTGAAAAATAGCTGTTTGTATTGGGAATAAAATAAATGTTGTTTATTAGTAATTATAAGATTTTTTTTTAATTTATTATTTTCAATCAGTTGTTAATACTTGTTTCTGAAGGAGTTATTTTAAGACAGCTGAGTTTAAAAAAGATCAAATATATTGGGTGTATTTTTAGTTTCGGTTATTGGGTGAAAAATGCAATAAAGTGGAGCGTATCCCGAGGAACGTAAAATAATGGCAAATAAATCTTCCGGTAAGGTTCAAAGGAAGATGTTATTATGCGTTCCATTTGGATGAATCTTCGGACGAAGATGAAACACGCGGTGCGAAAGAGAAGGTATGAGAGATTCGTAAGAATCCTTTGACTCCGTCGGGAATCGCGTGTGCTTTTAATTATAAACACGTCCTGTCGGGATTTGGAGAGCGAGAGAGGAGAGGATGATCATCGTTATATACGAGTTTATTCTTGTGTTTGCGTCTTGGCTCATCTAGTAATAGCGTAAACACAAGTACACAACAGTATCACCTGTGTCGGGACGGTCGTGACGTCATCGAGCGTCGCGACGTCCTCTAGAAATAAACGGCGTCGCGGTTGTGGATTGCATACACATCCACACAATAAATACATATGTATTTCCATGTGTGGGTGCGTATATATATATATGTACGATGGCGTCGTGCATTGACCTTCCACTTGTTGTATTCAGCCGCCATCTGCGGGCCGTTAGCTACAGCTCTCCACTAGGAAATGCAACCACACCTGCAAGAACTTAACAACGGTGCATGAAAGTTTAGCACACGGACTTGCAATGGCATCGTTCACATACATTCGTATACCTTTAAATATTTCTTTAAAAACAAGCGTTTACTCACCTTTACAATAATCCGAACTTGAATCTCGTGCAATAAAGATGCTGCAGGATTTCAGCTGGTTGGAAATTTATGGGCGACTTCATAAATTATTCAAATCCAAAGAAGAATGCACCTTTGGCTGTCCTTTACCTTTATAATGGCTTTCCTTATATATAATACTGATCCATTCCCACGACCTAAGTAAAATAGGGGCCCCCAGCTGGTCCACTGCTAAAATCCAATAATGACGGTCTTCTGGCAATTTCCTGAATATGAAAAAAACATGTCCAAAGTGTTCGTTGCACCTGTTGCCCGGAGCTTATAAGAAAACTGCTCCGGATATTTGTATATAAAGTATGGAAGTTTCGTTCCCCGTGTGCATGTTTGGATTTAAGGCTTTTCGTGGGATTATATTATCTAATATAATAACTATATTAGTTCATAAAGCTCTTTTTATTGACATATATATAATGTTTTTTTCTTTGTATTATTTCAGTATATTGGATGTCTGGATGTTCCTCGTCCGACCAGCAGGGTTGAAATCGTGGCAGCCATGCGACGGATACGAGTAAGTACTTGATATTTTACGCGTTACTTGTCAAGTGGCGACTCATAGCCGAATGGTTTGAGTCGTCGTCCGCAAAATTTGGGGTCTCTGGTTCAAACCCTGGTACTTTCAAATATTTGCAGCCATAAAAATGAATTAGTTGTCAATGGGCAACTGTTCCGAACAAGTGTCTGCAACCACGTGGTGATTTGTTGAACGTCCGATTTGGATAGATTGCAAATACGTTGCAAAAAGACCAAAAAAAAAACTTGTCAAGTACCAAATAACTGTAGAGAACTATACTATAAAATATTAACGAGTATTTATTACTTATAAGTTACTTGTATCACATGCTGTAGACCTACCTTAATAACATGTAATGCATTTTATTGTCAGCAAACAATTATCCCTCATACAGTAGTTATAAGCAAAATTTGAGTATTGTATATCAACTTTTATGAAATCTAATGCATTTATATCAATAATAATGGTAGACAAACAATTTTCATCAAGTAATTAAAAAACGAATACCATTTATATAAACAATTATAGTAGACAAATGCAAATAAATGTCAACAAGTATTTCTCATTGCAGCTTCCAGTATAAGTTGTTTATTTTAAGTAATGCGGTCTTACCTTAACAATAACAAATGTTAATTCATTACATCCATTTGTTAAAAATCGTTACCAGCATTTGTAACTATTTAAAGATTTGTCATCAACAATTTTGTCTTATACTGTACTCGATACTTGACAAGTTACTTGATTTTCGCAATGTGTATTAACCTCAATATAAAACCCCAATGCAGTTGCATTGAATCCAAATTGGAGAGGCTAATGAAAAACCGTAAATCAAATTTAACGCAATATTTAAATGCAAAGTGGTTTCGCTCGTAAATTACCGGTTTATAGTTGAGGCCGTGTGTCTCTCCTATAATTGTGCGAGGCAAACCTAATAAACCGTATTTCTGTGCGACATTATACGTTATATATATATATACATATAATTTTATACTTAATGTGTCTGATTTGTTTCTTCGTTTTTTATTTCTAGTACGAGTTCAAGGCGAAAGGCATCAAGAAGAAAAAGGTGACAATAGAAGTTTCCGTAGAAGGAGTTAAAGTTACTCTCAGAAAAAAGAAAAAGGTAAGTTTTCCATTGCTAGATGGGATGTTGTTGTTTTGTTGACTTTATTTCAGGAGTACATTTTCAGTTTTTCCGCTGCGAAGTGATAATATATCTCGAAAACTTTCGCATGCTGAAGTGTTAAAGTTTTTATTACACATATATTTCATGATTTATTTCTATTAACTTAACATAGGAATATATGGAAAAATTGAGATAAATCGATGAAACGTTTACACTTAAAATTATTGTAAAGAATTTGCAATAGTTTTTATAAACATATATTTTGATTTAGTATAAAAACCGTAACGTACTAAATTGCTATGATAATTTTCAATTAAGATAAATTTTCCTTTATTTTATAAGTGTTAAAGCAAATTTGTAATGAAATTTGAACAAATATGTTTTAAGCCTCCTAAAATCGAGTTTTCATACAAATCATTCATTTTCTCGATATAATAAATGAAAAGATTCTCTATTTCCAATCAAATTAAAGCTAGATAACTAGGTTTTTCAATATGTTAATTGGATTCGTTATAACTATTGTGGAATTTCTGTAATTTACAATCAAAATTGAACAATTATTTTTTAAGCTTCGAAAAATCGAGTCTACTTACAAATCATCAATTTTCTTAGTTATAAACTATGTACATTTCAATTATTTTTAAGCCTCGAAAAATCGAGTCTTCTTACAAATCATTCGTTTCATCGGTTATAATAAATGACACATATAAACGTAAATCTGTTAAAAAAACGTCACCTTTCTCAAAGCTCTTGTTTATTTACAGAGATTAATGAAAATCTTTGTAAAATCTGAGCTAGAAACATCAGAAATACGTGTTTTTTTTTTCTGTAAGGATGAGTCAATTTCAATAAAGCCAGGGTAATCTTTCAAAGCAGTCCGGATTTGACTTTGAAGCTAAATAATGTCTGTTTCAAAACGGGGCCTGTCCGAAGAGAAAAAAATAGATTGACGAGCTCCTCCGAGCATTATATGTGTCAAATCCAAACGGACCTTGCATAATTCGGAAGAGACCTACATTTGTAGTATTTACTATTTTTTTTTTATATATTTTGTTCGTTTCTCAATTTTATAATTGATTACCATCAACAAAGACTGCTACACATTTAAAATATTGTGCAACCAACGCTTAAAAATCTGTTGCTTTATGATATTTGGACTTGATAATGTTAGTTTATTTATACACTTAATAAATTAAGTTATTATTAAGAGATTCTTTATAATGTATGTAAACTATTAATAATAATAATATTTATTGAAACAATAATTACAAGAAAACTTAATACAATAAAAATTAAGTTGAAGGGATTATTAGTTTAAACATTTTACTACTAGTTCATTAAATCTTACCACATTAATCTAATACATTTTTAATAAATTAAACATACAGATTTTTTATAATACTCTATTTTTTTCAGCGGAAACATTGGTTGGATGAAGGAAAACCTCTTCTGCTCTCTCATCCGATTTATAGAATTTTCTACGTCTCCCACGACTCTCAGGATCTGAAAATTTTCAGTTACATCGCCAGAGATGGATCTTCTAATGTCTTCAAGTGCGCCGTCTTCAAATCCAGTAAAAAAGTACGTATTTTCAATTGACTACACATAAGTAACAAATTACGAAAAATTTTACTCCTCCGTCAAAAATGGTGGATGCGCCGGGTACAATCTGTCAAAATAATGAAAATATGCAGAATTATCATGTATAAATATTAAAAAAATATATGGATTTCATTAAATTAATAGTTTACAACAAAATAATATAATAAGTAAAGAAATAATTTAATTAATACTTTTTTTTAGCATAAGTAAAAAGTACAATTAAAACAACTTTAAATTCCCTTTTAACTCTTAATAATATTTCTCTCTTTATTAGACATATACGTTTTCTATATCTTGATTCATATATTTATTTATAAATAATAATAATTAACTTTGTATCAGGAAAAAATCGATAAAAACGTAACGAAATTAAAAATAATTAACCTTCATAATTAATTATTTGTGATCAACTGAGTTGTTTTATAACATTTTCTTATTATTTTATTGCTAATTTATTATGAATTTTTGAAAAACATCAGTGATTTAGAAGATTCTTAAAAATAGTAAATATTCATAAGAAAATATCGATGAAGAATGTTTTTTCTTAGTTATTTATTTTTTTCATCAAAGTCATAAATCTTAAGATTTAAGCAGTTGCTGCTTGAAAGTAAATGGTTTACGGATGTAAATCTTTTAAACACTTCGTATTTTTGCTCTTCTTTTGGAGACACACAAACGATGTAAAGCAATGCAAAACGTTAATTTGGGTGTGAATAAATTTTTCGGTGTACGTGAAGGAAAAAAGGCGAAGCAAATTAACGCGCCGCTGCCAAGAAGTGTATTGTAGCATATCACGTTTTCTATTTGGGTTCATTCTGATTTCCACCGTTGTCATCTTTTTATATAGCCTCCTGACATTGGAATAAAATTATCGCCTGATACAATTTGGGTCATTGATACCCGTATATCACGTATACTCAGACGCACACACGGAAAAAAAGACTTACTTAACCATCCGATGCGAAATCCTATTGTCTCCTTTCCAAACCCAAACGACGTCACATTTTCCCATATGATGTCATCCTGGGATTATTGCCAATGACAAGTTAAAAGGATATTCGACAGATGAGAAAAAAAATAGCGAAGGAAGAGAAAAAATAAGAAATATTGAAAGAAAAATGTAAATACGTGTGTTTAAATAAATATTGTGCAAGAGGTGTGCACGCTCCGCCGTCCGTTATATTTCACTTTTACATGTTCAAATTGTAGCAAAACGCGACACGTTTCTGCTGCGCTCTTTTTCTTTTCAGTTGCATGTTTCGTGTTGGTTTCATTTCACACTTAAAGACTCTGGAAATTAATTTCGTTTTTTTTTTCGGCGTGGTATTAATTTATTGGCCGGAAGTCGTGTAACGTTGCATTTCTGTGTGTTGTTTTTCGTTCGCTGTTTGCTGCGGAATATGGAGTGCGACCATAAGTTATATTTGTAGTAAATACCGGCTCGCATCATGAATCAACAATGCCTGGATCTGCCAAAAACTTAGATTACATTATATATGTGTTTTATATTCTTAATATATAGCGTGTTTACGTGTAACATTACACTCATCATCGCGACTATTAAATAAATTTCAACGTAGAAAAGAAAAGTTATTCTCAATAATATCAGCAGTTTTAAAGAAAAAAACGTATATTTTCCGAGAATCTGCGAGAATTTTGATTCAATTTCTGTACTAATAAATTCATAAATAGTGAGTATTGAAGTGAGTAAAAATAACTTGTTTAATTGATTAATTAATCAATCAATATTAAGTTAAAAATAAGAACCATTTCTGAGTGAAATAACTTAGGTCGTTAGCCCTTTGATCATTGTGGCTAATGTTATAAGATTAATTGAATAATAATAAACTTGGATTATACAACGAGTAACATAACATATGGTAACGTTGTTGTAAGGTTGGGAAACTCTGTATTATAGTACGAAACAGGTCCGATTATATTGATACAATAATTTATTAATTACACCCATACCTCGCTTTACGGCCTAGATACGTTCCACGAAAGTTGGCCGCAAAGCGAAAAGCCGTATAAGGAATCAAGTATTGTGCTTGCGCAACATGTAGATAGATATATCGACATAGAAAAAAGTTTTTTTGCCGTTATAGCGAAACATTTTAGGCCGTAAATCGAAAACGTACCTCTATTTAGAGGGCCGATATAGCGAAATGGCGTATAAAGAGCGGCCGTATAGCTTGGTATGGGTGTACTTATTTATTAATGTAAATCGTTTTTGAATTGGTTTTGTTACGTTCCAAGTATAGTTTGAAAATTTAATGAAACCGTGGACGAATATTCATATTCTGTTTATATATAGAAAGTATGTGAAGAAATGTGCATTGCAAAAAATAAATAAATATGAGAAGTGCAATTGGCTTCGAGTGGCATAACTAAAACTCGGAATGGCATGCATTGTAAACAAATGCGATCGAGCTTGGAACGGTCATAAATGAGCGGAACCGATTGGCTCGGAGCATTTTACGAGCGCTCTGATTGGCCAAAATTAGCGACCGTAAACTATTCGTGGTGTGAGTCAGGAGGAGGTCGACATTCTTGATTAAGTGCAGCGTTTTCATTCGTTGTATAAGACGCATTTCGCATTTTCATTAATTTGGACGTAATGTGTACGAAATTACGTCGGTGTATAAGACGCATCTAAATTTCTTAACTATTTGTAGGAAGAAACAACGTTTACACTGTTTATTTTAATAGTTAATTTTTATTTATTTTATTGTTTTTTTTTACATTTTTAAAGACGTTTAGTGTATAGTTTTTCGGTGTATTGAATGTTGGTAATGTAACAATACTTGGGACTGTTTGAAACCGGACTATTCGAGGATTTCAGAACTACATAAAAACTTGACTGTATAAAGTGAACAAATAAAAAAGAAACATGTACATGTACACAAAAAAAAACACGTATATATTAAATAAATATAAATATTTAGGCAAAAAGTCCGGGGTTGTTAGCCCTTTGGATCAATAAAGATGTTGAAATAATAAAAAATATAAATATTCTACAATTAATTACTAAAAATATTTGAATCTTTTTATAGCAAATATTTCTAAATTATTCATAAGTAAAATTTACTGTTATTTGGTATAAAGTATAAATATCAGTCAAACTTATATGTGGCATCGAAATTTATGAAAACTAATAGTTGCTACACCTGAAAAATATCAAGTGTTAACTAAACATAATAATTAATATTACAGATATAATAAGTATGTTTTAAAACTAAACTGATTTATGATCAATGCAGGTGATGCCACAAAAGAAAATGAGAATAGTTAATATATAAAAACGTGCAAGGAAATACATCAATTTACTAATTTTTACATTGTGACATTTGTAAATCATTAATCAACATTTTAACATAGGCCGATTAATTTCAAATTCAATATTTCATGAATTGAGGACCAATTAATTGAAAAATGTAACAAGAATTTGTAAACAGAAATAAATACGTATGTTACATAAGATTTGAAAATTGCAGTTGTTACATCAAAGCGTTCCTGGGGTTAAATTAAATTAGGACTGAGATAAAGTTTTAAAACACCTGAAAATGATATTTGCAGTGCAGCTGCTAAACTTTCCGCTCATAATAAAGTAAATGTTGCCAAAAAAAAACCGGCCCCCGACTATTTTGATAAGTTTTGTGCACTTTTAGACACGATAATTTACAATTTATTTTAAACTTTTTGTTATATGATAAAATAGAAATTATTAACTCGGTTATTATTGTATTAATCTTAAATACATATTTATTGTTTATAACAGAAATAAGTTAATTCTTGTGTTTAATTTATTGAAATACTTGTAGTTATTCTATCTAATAATGTAATTATAATTAAGTTATTTAGTTAATCTATTTGTAAAGATAATTAGAAGAAAATATTATGTAATAAATCGTTTTTTTTTATGAGAAATTAAAATGAAATTGCTATTATGAAATTGAGAATATAATAAAAAAAAAGAGCTGTAAAACTAAGTCTTCATAGTGAAGTGGTCATAAAAGCTAAATTGTATACAATTTACGCACCGATAACTGATTTAAACGGACGTTATTGAAATTTATGCGTCGTAAGTGAATCTATGAAGAAAATTGCATACTTAAGGTATTAATCTTCGATAAATGCGCGCGTTTATAATATATCGAGAATTTCATTGCATCCATATTTCTAAGCGTATTATTATCTTGTCTTACATTTATGTAGGTTGCACGATGCATCTCTCATTGGTTGCGTTATAATGTTTTTCGCGCTTTTTATACCTCGTATATCACCCGTTATTAAAGTTGCTGTTACATTTGTTGCTCCACGAATTCCATCGAAAGTAAATCTTCGTATTTCGCAATACTAGACTCTTACCCAAGATCGAGATTTTGCGCAATCTTTGCTAAATTCAGAAATAACAAAAGTTGCAGTAATATACAAGCCTTGTATTAGACATTAAACCTGATGTATTACGCAACGAGAAATAATTTGCAGTGTAATTAGAATAATGCATGTGCGAATGTTAAATAAATATTAAGTTGAGGTTTTCATGTTGGGTGGACAGTTGGAAAACCGTTTTTCGAGCTTTCGTTTATCCCTAGGTTAATACTTGACCGTAAAAAGCGACGTCTCTAAGGGAATTTCGAAGCGTAAAAATATATTTATTGGTCATCAAGTGGAAACTGTGCAGTAGTTGTTGTAGTCAATGGCCCCCATATAAAGCGATGCGATAGTAAAACGAAAGCATTGTTGGCTTTTAGTAATAGTAGAGTGTAAGTATGTGAATGAATAAATTTAGATTTTTTGCAGTTAAAAATAACAATACAATAGTGGCATTATGCTGTCTGTAGTACAATGAACGCGTTTTGTTCTGTGGCTTAAATTCAACGAGATCAAGGTTTTTGCAAAACAAGAGCAGATATCCTTGCCTTCGAAGGATATGCATACGTATTAAAGAAACCTTAATTAAAAACGTAGCTTTCTTGTTAATTTCAGGTAATCAATTTGATTGAATAAATGCAGTTTTAATAATTTAATGCTTTATAGAACAAATTTTAAATAATTCAAGATATTAATAGTAAATTCCTATTATCTTTTGTAAAAATAATATTAATATTTATTGTTGTTGCAACTACAAAAATATAAACTCAATTCTATAGTAATGAAGAAATATGATAAAGAAAAAGAATATATACTACTATTTCTCTAATATTTTCTTCAAAGTTATTATCAGAATTAAACAATAACTTTTTCTTCAAGTTCTATTTTTTTTAATAGGATTTAATTAGGTTTAGTTTCTTTAATTACTAATACAATAATTGAATAAGTAGTTTTGTCAAATAATTTTGTTTTCACTTCAAAGTAAACAAAATATTATTCAAAGTCAGTTTAACCCTTTAATACAAATTATAACCAATTGAAATGTATAAGTTAATAAATAATAGAATTTGAAGATGAATAATTTTGGTTTAGATTCTTCAACTTTATGACAATATTTTATTTATAGTTTTGCTCATTCAATTTATGATATTCTTATCAAATTTAATGGTAATTTACTATTGCTGCAAATACATAATTTTATATTCATTTCAGTTAGTATGAAAATCCTACATAAGAGGAATCATGAAACAATAGTATTTAGATTGATAAAATAATTAAATTTTAGTTTCATTAATGATTTGACAACATTCAAATTATGTAATTTTAATAAATCATGCAATTATAAGAGATTTAAATCTTCAAAATCCATAAAAAAGTGAATTACCTGGTAGGGATTTATACTATAAAAATAAAATCAACGAAAATGTGAATCTACAGAAATCAAGTTATAATTAAATGACAACAACATTAGCTATATTTAATATTATGAAAAAACATCGAGAGACAGAAATATACGTAAACAATTTTCTTTGAAATGCGTCTGAATAATATTTTCTATTTTACGATAATATGTGAAAATAGTGCAGATATAAATATTGAGACTGTGAGAACTAAATTCATCCGAGTTTCTTGAATAATACAAAAACTACGTACAATGTGTCGTCAATTCTGCACTTACAATGAACTATTCTAAAATAAACTCTAGACACTTTCGAGCTAATCCCGTGCACACAATTTGAGAATAACCCGAACTAATTTTTAGAACGATAATTCATTGGTTTAAATTAGCCAAAATCCTTGGAAGCGTTTCGCATGATCAGGTGAAAATTTTCCGAAATTAAATGAGTTTCGTAGTGTCTTTGTTTTAAGTACTTAGTATTATTTAGAATAGAATCTTTTTATATTGAAATATATAATTATTTTTAATATTTGACTGAATAATTAGTATTTATATAGATATCTAATCAATTAAAGCTTTTTTTTAACTTTTTTATTCTATCTATATATTGTTACTAGTTACCATTATTAATACACATTTTGCTTAGATTCAATTAAGCTACGAATCTAATAAATATTTGCCAAGTAACAAGTATTGACACTTACATCTATTATATGTAAATTGAGGTGTAACAATTAAAGTGGTTTTTTAACTTTTTCATTCTATTTATATATTGTTACTATTTACTATTATTAGTACACATTTTGCTTAGATT
>JAFMTC010000100.1:511719-547117 GCA_018845635.1 Nicrophorus orbicollis | reverse complement strand
AGCTTTTTTTTAACTTTTTCATTCTATTTATATATTGTTACTAGTTACTATTATTAGTACACTATTTTGCTTAGATTTAATTATCTAATAAATAATTGCCAAGTAACAAGTATTGACACTTACATCTATTATATGTAAATTGAGGTGTAACAATAAAAGCTTTTTTTAACTTTTTCATTCTATTTATATATTGTTACTAGTTACCATTATTAGTACACATTTTGCTTAGATTCAATTAAGCTACGAATCTAATAAATATTTGCAAAGTAACAAGTATTGACACTGACATCTATTATATGTAAATTGAGGTGTAACAAGTAAAGCTTTTTTTAACTTTTTCATTCTATTTATATATTGTTACTAGTTACTATTATTAGTACACATTTAGCTTAGATTTAATTAAGCTACGAATCTANNNACAATTATTTTTTTTTTCACTTTTTCATTCTATTTATATATTGTTACTAGTTACCATTATTACTACACATTTTGCTTAGATTGAATTAAACTACGAATCTAATAAATATTTTCCAAGTAACAAGTATTGACACTTACATCTATTATATGTAAATTGAGGTGTAATAATTAAAGCTTTTTTTAACTTTTTCATTCTATTTATATATTGTTACTAGTTACCATGATTAGTACACATTTTGCTTAGATTCAATTAAGCTACGAATCTAATAAATATTTGCCAAGTAACAAGTACTGACACTTACATCTATTATATGTAAATTGAGGTGTAACAATTAATGTTTTTTTTTAACTTTTTTATTCTATTTATATATTGTTACTAGTTACTATTATTAGTACACATATTGCTTAGATTCAATTAAGCTACGAATCTAATAAATATTTGCCAAGTAACAAGTATTGACACCTACATCTATTATATGTAAATTGAGTTGTAACAAGTAAAACTTTTTTTAACTTTTTCATTCTATTTATATATTGTTACTAGTTACTATTATTAGTACACATTTTGCTTAGATTGAATTAAGCTACGAATCTAATAAATATTTGCCAAGTAACAAGTATTGACACTTACATCTATTATATGTAAACTGAGGTGTAAAAATTAAAGATTTTTTTTAACTTTTTCATTCTATTTATATATTGTTACTAGTTACTATTATTAGTATTCATTTAGCTTAGATTTAATTAAGCTACGAATCTAATAAATAATTGCCAAGTAACAAGTATTGACACTTACATCTATTATATGTAAATTGAGGTGTAACAATTAACGCTTTTGTTAACTTTTTCATTCTATTTATATATTGTTACTAGTTACTATTATTAGTACACTATTTTGCTTAGATTTAATTAAGCTACGAATCTAATAAATAATTGCCAAGTAACAAGTATTGACACTTATATCTATTATATGTAAATTGAGGTGTAACAATAAAAGCTTTTTTTAACTTTTTCATTCTATTTATATATTGTTACTAGTTACTATTATTAGTTCACATTTATCTTAGATTCAATTAAGCTACGAATTTAATAAATATTTGCCAAGTAACAAGTATTGACACTGGCATCTATTATATGTAAATTGAGGTGTAACAATTAAAGCTTTTTTTTAACTTTTTCATTCTATTTATATATTGTTACTAGTTACTATTATTAGTACACATTTAGCTTAGATTTAATTAAGCTACGAATCTAATAAATATTTGCCAAGTAACAAGTATTGACACTTACATCTATTATATGTAAATTGAGGTGTAACAATGAATGGTAACCATGGAGACAGTTGTATCTCGTAAAGACAAAGAAGTAATTGACAATTGTTTATTGGTGAAATAATGGTAGGCATGGGGAAACTTACGTTACTTACTTTAAAACAAGTAATAGTCAATAACAAACGAAAAGTAGTGAAAAATTGAAAAAAATAAAATTATGTTTAAAATATGTTTCGTTTAAAAATGTATCTGATGTTCTAATTGAAAAGACCACTAATAGAAGAAGATTACGTAATACACAATAGATAATCAAATTTTCATTTACATATTGTTTTCTTCTTTTTCTAAGATGTTATAAACTATCTATTTACAACACTTTGAAGAGGTTTTTTGTATCATGCAAAAAAAAATCGATTAAAACATTACGTACAACAGAGCACAGAATACAAGAATCATAAATCGACTTTAAGAGACAATTAACGTATACTACTTTCGCGCTTTGCGATCCGGACCACCGTTTGAACTTGCAGGGTGCTATTTTTAGTAAACATACGTGCTTAAAATTGATGAATATAATTCTACAATAGATTTAAGTACTCTATTAAATCCAATTACGCGGATTCATGGCTCCACGTGTCGGAACAATAAACATCCACATTTTATGATGGGATTTGCTCGGTTTTCTTTTATTTCCATTTTTTTCCCCCATCTTCTCTCTGTCTGTTCGTTTCGTTCGTTCTTTTTTTTTCCTTTGGAAATTTTCGCTTTACTTTCCCCACTTCGGATTTGTTTTCTTTGGCCCAGGTCCGTTACATAAGCCAACGACAACGGTGTTATTCTTTTCGCGTATAATTCTTCGTTTCCGACGATTTAGAAAAATAAATCCGCTCTTAAGCGGCGATTCCAGTTTTAAACAAATCCCCAATTTTATATGTGTATCTTTTGTAAATAAAATCGAGGATCTTCGGATCGGTTTGTATGAAAAATATACGTGAAACCATGTTATTAATTGACAGTTAATTAAATTAATTGTTTCTACACATAATTCACTTTTCTAAAGCTATTTTGTTTAGGAAGGTCTTAATTATGAAATGAATACGTGTATACAAGAAAGAAACAATTATTATAACAGTTATTGTAACAACAAATATAAAATATACATATTTTACTCAATATAATAGTTTTAAAGAAATACAAAGAAAATATAATGCAAAAGGCTATAAACCATAGCTATTTCTGCCTAAAAAAATATGTTAACGTTGTGAAAAATGTGAATTATATTTAATATATGTACGAATTTTCTCTATATTTCAATACTCAAGTGAAATTAGTAAATTAAATATTAATTTATTTATGAACTAAAATCATATGAATCTATATAACTTTTCTACAATTACAGCAAATTTGATCTAAAAAATTCAAGAAATTAGAACTGTATGATTCAAAATATCTACAAAGGGATTATAACATTTGTTTTTAAATGTAGAAAATGTTTTTTTTAGTGGAATATTTAGAATTTTTAGTAAAAATGAATCAAATTTTAGGAGATGTTTTAGCTTATTTAACTCCTGAAAATGAAGTACACCGAACAAATTTCGTGAAATTTCATTAATCGAGGTATAACCATACATGAAAAGATTTTGAACAAAAGCAACGCAGGCAAAAATGAAGACAAAATTTTAAAAAGTCCAGTTAAATAAAGTATACAATTAAATATTTTGATGAAATTAGGTTGAATAAGATTCTGCAAAGAAAAATTAGATGTAGGAAAAGGTAGTTTTACCTCTGTAAACAAAGTTTCGTTGAACGAAGTAATTTCGTGGAACGTTCCATATTCGTTAATGGAGGTATTAATATGGCTGCTTTTTATACGGTATTTCGCTATAACGGCCCTCTTCAATTAAGGCACGTTTTCGATTTACGGCCTAAAATGTTTCGTTATAACGGCAAACAAACTTTTTTTCCATGTCGATATATCTACATGTTGCCAATCTTGCGCAAGCGCAATAATTGATTCGTTATACGGCTTTTCGCTTTGCGGCCAAGTTTCGTGGAACGTATCTAGGCCGT
This sequence comes from Nicrophorus orbicollis, assembly GCA_018845635.1. Classification (NCBI taxonomy): domain Eukaryota; kingdom Metazoa; phylum Arthropoda; class Insecta; order Coleoptera; family Silphidae; genus Nicrophorus; species Nicrophorus orbicollis. The sequence continues at coordinate 543,359 of JAFMTC010000100.1, read as the reverse complement.
AAAGAGAGGTATGGGTGTAATCATAAATAGTATACATCTCTCATAATCTTCGATACAAGTGAGTTGGAAACACTCAAATTATAACTTCATAATTAACATATTCCAGCTTAATACCACATTACTAAAACTATGAGCTCATAAATTAATTAATGAATGTTTTAATTGAAACAGAATTTCCAAACTGAATTATATTTTCCCTCATATTGTCACAATCGACTGAACGGAACGAAAATATTTTCAATAAAGCGAATTAGCTCTACATATAAATTGAAAATTTCCATCGCGTATGCAAATTTCATAATCCATTTGATGTCCGGCCGAACATGCGTAATATTTATTTTGACGGAATTAAATTGCGAATTTGCATTTTAATTATTGCTCGATTCCATTATTTTCAAATGGAGCGCTCGAACGTACAGACAAATCACCCAATTAATGTAATTAATATAAATTCATGTACAGATTGAGCTGCATGATCCGAAAGCTTATGTACAGTTTTAATTATAGATGATAAGTCAGTTTCAATTAACAATTATGAAGTGAATCATGCAGAGACTCACATATGTGAGGTGAAATTAAGTTAATTTGAACGTCGTGTGTTTATTAATTACAAAAATAATTGATTTTTCTTGATATCGTTTTTGTTGATTTAGCTGCAGCGTTGATCCAATTAATGTGCAGTAATTAATGATTTATGTTCGAGATGAATGTACATTTTAATTGTGAGTTTCATCATAAATCTAATTGCAATGTAATTATAAAAAATCGTATGCAAAATATATTTAAGTTTGACAGTAAATTTCGTCTAAATCACAAACGATATATTTGTAGCAGTTTATACATATTAAAGAGCAAATATTTAGCTTTAATTTGGTTATTTCAAATTTAATTTGTTGCTCATACTCTTCCAGATATAAGCGAAAGCTTTTTTTCAAAACTTGCAAAAAGTTTCTTCAAGTTTGGCTATGAATTACATCCAAATTATAATTGATTCAATTATACCAGTATTTACGTTTTAAAGAGTGATTATTTAACTTTAATTTGTTGCTTAAAAAATAATTTGTTGTTTATACTTTTTCAAGATAGTAACAAACATGTAAAGATATTACTTTTTCAAAACTTATATAATACCTTTTTCTAGTCTGATTGGGACTTAAATCTAAAAGAAAACCGATACAATTATATTACATAAGAGTGAATATTTGTCTTTAACTTGATTGCTTAAAAATTAATTTGTCGTTAATACTTTTTCAAGATATAAGCAAAAATGTAAAGATACTGCTTTTTCAAGGCGTATAAAATACATTTTTAAGTTTGATTGGGATTTACATCTAAATGAAAAACGATACGATTATATTACATAAGAGTAAATATATGTCTTTCATTTGGTTGCTTAAAAATGTATTTGTCGTTTATACTTTTTCAAGATATAAGTAAAAATGTAAAGAGATAGCTTTTTCAAAGCATATAAAATACCTTATTGAAGTTTCAAAGTGAATTACATCTAAATAACAAACAATACTATTATGTCAATATATATGTTTTAAAGAGTGAATATTTAGCTTCGATTTGGTTACTTAAACGTTGATATGTCGCTCATATTTTTGGAAATATAAGCAACAATGCAAAGACACTACATGAATCCAAAATATTGATTGTAAGGAAAACAATTGTAAAATAGATCTCAATTTGAAAATCGATGTAATTATGTAATAAAGTTTGAAAAATTCTGGATTGTGAATTTTACATTAAGAAATATCGTGATCATAAAATATCGGATATACATTAATAATAGAATAAGGATTACAAAGATGAGAGTGTTTAATTTGCGATGCAGTTAAATCGTAAATGATTTGTGTTTCGATGAGGATTACCACTGTTTAGCCATGTTTGCACAGAATCATATTTATTGCATTTTTTTTTATATTTATTGTTCGGTCAAGATTACAAATATGATTAAGCGATCCGATAAATTATCAGGCATTAGGCGTCCGCGGCTCCGCGCATTTCTTTCCATCCGTCTCCTTCTCTCTCACTCTCATTCTTGTATTTATTTATTTTTGACTCCGTGTGTTTCGTAAAGCGCGTATATTTAGATTCGAATTTATTTAAAAGACAAACACGAGGAAGGAACGGCAAAAGAAAAACAAGAATCGGAAATCTTGTTTGTCTGCGTGCACTTCTCGCTGTTTTATATACCTGATGAAGAGAGAGGAAAAAAATAAACTACGAGAAGTGCACCGAAAGCTAATTCCTCTTCTTGTCTGTACGGTATTTCGGGTGAGGATGTGCGAGGCCGACCGGCGTCGCGACGCCAAACGGCGGCGACGTTTAACATCTCGCAGCACTTTTGGCCACCTGGCGTTCGGAGCGTCGGTACGCGCCATAACAATCCTGAATCTATAAAGTGTCGGGTCGCGGTACCAATTGTACTTTTGCTGGACACGATAAGGCCTCTTCTTGGCAAAACGCGATCATTTGCTGACAGAAGACTGTAGGTAACAACAGCAACAACGAACGTTGTTGCATAGTTCCGTTGCAGGCGTTGTTGGATGCACGCAGGTCCTGGACGTCGAGTTATTGCGTTAGTTGTGTGCGTGCAAGTTGTAAATTGTATTATTAAAGTGTTGTGTACGTTGTTTTTCGAGTATCTAAAATAAACGCGAGCTGAAATATACTCTACGAATCCCGCCTGGATTTTTGGTGGTATTGTTCCGATGGTAATGATACCGCTCTGCTGACTCTCACATGCCAAGTTGTCCGTCCGTCTAGCCAAATATAATTTACGGAAGTGTACACGTGCTGGCCGATGTGTTTTCACGGACGTTTCCTGCGATCCGGAGAATTCCATCACTAGCTGCACCCAATCCAAGGCATGAGCCGGCTTTGAAAGCTGCAATCGTTTCGGTAGGATGAGCAGGAAGAGAGAGCTGATGGCGAAGACCAGGCACTCCAGTTTAGAGATGACCGATCCCGAGGTTGTCGTCAAAGAGAAAAAGAAGCAGGACATGCTCTCGAAGGCGAGGAGCAAGCTGTACAACTTCGGCGATTCCATCACCAAATCCAACAAGTACATAGACGAAAACAGCCAGAAGAAGTCCAGGACGCAGGCGACTCTCGATTATTTTTTCAAGTCGTGTCCAAACAAGCCGGACAAGAACCAGATTTACTCGAATAACAGAGTTAACGCGCAAAACGGAAGCCTGAAGCGGGCGGCCTCCTTGCAAAAACAGCACTCCGTCGGTTCGTATCCCATCAAGTTGGATCTCCCCGAAGAGCAAACTCACAATTCTTCGACAATTTCCCGTCTTCGACCTGCCACCATCTGCGTGGATAAGGTCAACGGCGAGCCGCGAGAGACGGCAGCTTTGGCTCTTGAAAGGCCTAGGAAGAAGTTGTCTTTCAGAGAACCCGAGATCATGGGATACGCGATGCAAGTCAACAGCAGGGACAGGCGGATGAGGAACGTTATGACGCCGGAAATGAAGAGAAGCTCGAGCGTCACCAATGGGGACGTGCGGCGCGTGCCTAGCGTCGACCTAGAAGACGTCGATCTGGAGGTATAATTTACGTTGTATACATTAAACAAAACGAAAATAACTATTTACCAATGATTTCAACAATCCTACTCTTTAGAAATAAGTAATTGAATAATAATAGTCAAATTTATAGTAACCGTCACAAAAACAGACAAGGAAACACACATATAATAATAATAATGAAATAATATGGTAGAAAGATCTATATTCAATAGATTACAGCAATATAATTTTATATTATTAATACTTCTACTTTGTATTTCATTTTATTATTATTAAAATAAAATTTCTATCATTGAATTAAGAAAATCAATTGTTGCTTTAATCTATAGTTCATTACGTACGTAAATGATTAGTGAAATCAAATAAGTAAACTAAAATTCGTACATTGTTTATCATTTTATATAGAAATACACTCCATATAAAATCTAATAAAAACTGAATGCAACAAAAAAAATGCATTTCATTTAGTAAATGTATTAATTAACAACTAGAAAAAGTAATTTAACACATTAAAATGAAGAAATACTTAAGAAAACGAAAAAAATGCTATTGCTGTTAAGGACTTTGGGACTTTGTTAAGGATTTTGGAAAAACTCCAAAAATATAGAAGAAAAAGGAAATATGATTTCGTATAAACCGAAAATCTCTAAGCTTTCCTTCTTTTTATGTTATTATTGCATATTTACATACAGAATTGACTAAAGTAAGAAATACTTTCTCATAACCTTATAGACCTAGTTTTATTATGTTCTGAAACCTAAATACTGAATTTAATTCATTTCTTCTCTATTGCCTTGTAAATCGTAAATTTTATCTTTTATCTTGAAAATTTCGTCTTCAATTATGAAAATTTTATCTTTATTGCAATTGTGGCTTCTTGTATATTTTTTACAATAAGAATTTCATGTTGAAATATTAATGTACTAAAATAAACAATGAATTATAAAGTACTAGAAACTACTTGTTATGTGGCAAATTTTATAAAATTTAAATTTTAAGAAAAATAAAGGTTTTTCAAAATGCTTAATATAAATTGTATTATTGTTAGTGTAGCACCGATTATTTGGATGGTCTACGATTTCAACATTTTGATAAATCGCCAGCATCATTAAAACGGCCAATAAATTCGCAATAAATTCTCGAATTAAAACTTTAAAGAAATAGATAGAATTCGGCGAATCGCTTTTATAGCCCACTAATAACGTTTCCTCTTCTTTCCTTCGTGTTTTTTTTTTGTTATTTATACACGGGAAAACTTGTGGAAAATTTATCGACGCTTTGTTATGTTCTCTTCTAAACGATTACAGTATAAACTTGTCTCTGTTTGTTTCCTTACAGTCTCAACACCTTTTTTTATTATTATAATTATTAAACACGTCTTCATAATCATTTTACTTTACTGCTAATTGCTAAACATAACTTAGAGATTTATATAATAAAAAAACTGTTTTATTACATAAAATATCTATTTAAATAATATTGTTTGTTTTTATAAAGTTATCAAAGTTTAATTTTATTGTATAACAAATTTCACTTTTAAAAACAATTTAAAATTATAATTTATTGACTTAAACAATAAATAATTATTTTACTACAAGAACAACATGATAAAATTACATACAAGAAAATACATGAAAATTGATGTAAGCAATATTTGTACGGTTTTCTTGCACAGTTACAGGAAAATCATCATGAAATATGAATTGAACTTATTTATATTTCAATTTATAGAAAGATATAGAATAAAGTTGATTTTAATTGAATTTTTCAAAATGATAAGATGATAAGAAATGTACTGATTTTTAAAAAAATTAACAAGAAATATTATAAATCAATATAATTTGCTATTTAATTTAACTTTAACATGAATTTAGTTACTATAATGTGTTAAAATCTTTTCAAAATAGATGATTTTGAAAATATTACCTTTACAATACTATTATTCTACTTGCTTTTCAATGTCTTGATTTTTTATTTTCCTTTACACATTTCATAATAAGAAAATGTAAAAGCAAATCTTTTGATTGCTAATGACAAGCTTAATGCTTTGAGATTTTGGCCAACGTTCGAAAATATTCATAAACACGTATTCTTCTCTGAAATGTATAAGTATGGGCCAATTTTGATTATACTTTTGGATTGAGCTCAACGCCTGTAAGAATAACCCAGTTTCCTGCAAGTGACAGAAAGAAACTGAAAATTTATCACATCACTTCTCTGTACAAATTCTGAATTGTTTGTACTTTAAATATAACTACTATTAAAATTAAATAAATTTCTTTAAATTAAAGCAATAATGTTAATTAACACATTCTGTATTTATTGCTTTGAAATATTCTGTTGTAAACATGAAATAATGATATGAAAAACAATAAAAATATAATAAAATTATCAAAATATTTAAACAGAAATTGTAGATTTTGACGTTAAAAGATCCATCATCGATCATTTCAAAATTAAAATAAATATACACATCATTCAAATTACCTGTTGCGATTTGTTTGATGTGATGAATGTTTATTATTTAATAAAAAAGTGAAATAAATGGTGCGCGAAATATGATAAATAAACCTCTGTGAAATATGTTTTATATAACGCTTTTATGTTTCATTATGTCGTACTTTTTTTTTCAGAGCCAAGCCATGCGTGTGGTACGCACCGTTGGGCAAGCATTCGAAGTGTGCCATAAACTATCAATTACCGCTCCTGAACATGAAAACTTAGATTACGACGACCAGGACACTCTCAACCAGGATTTAGTGAGCGACCGGTTCAGTGACATCACAAGTGATAGGCCTAAGAAAGGTACAGTTCAACTCCTATTACTTGATTACAGATTATAGTTTACTTTAGTTAGTAAAATTAATGGTAATTGTAATTTCAGTTGATTAATTTTACTATGAATTAATTTGGTATTCTCAGATTGTTATAAATATTTAGTTAATGAAAAAATATGCGGAAACACTTTGCTGTCCTAGGTCAAAATTATGGCTAATAGATATGATTGTACGAAAAAGTTCAATATTTATCTTCTACCTAATAATAGTATGTATCAAGATTGTTATGGGCCAACTTGTTGCCGAGTGGTTATGAGTACCTGCATCACAAAAATTGGATGCGAAAGGTGCTGGTTCAAAACTCACCAAAAAGCTAACCTAGGCTTTCCGGCATTTACAGGTCAGCAATACGAGAAGTTAAGGCCGCAACTTAAAAAAGATTGTTATGATTTATATAATGCCAAGTTCAACTTTATTTAATATACACGAATGGATATGAAAAGTGCATGTATTCATATTTTTCGCATTACTTCAGTAGATAAGACGCACCTAAGATTTGAAAATATAAATTACTATTTTGATATAAACAATTCAGAGAATGAAAAACTGCATCATCAATTAGTGTCTTCTTGCAAAAAGATCTACTTTTACTTTGATAGAGTTTTCATTTACTTAGTTTTATCTCAAAGAGCACTTTAATTAAGTTTCAATATTGGTTTGTTCTTCTTTCGAAAAATAATTTATTATTTGACAAATTTCAAGATCGAACTAAGATCATCTTATGGTAGTTACTTAGTTTTCAGTAAACTAGAAATGATGAATCAAAATTTAAGAATACAAATTTGCTGATAAATGTAAGATAAAGGTCAATTAATATTAAGTCTATTTACATAAGAAAACTATTGAATTCATTACATTGAAAGTTAGTAATGTTGATACGTGTACTTTGAAAGTAAGTAAATATGTTAGTTTTCATTAAATTGGAAACAGTTAATCTAAATTAGAAAAAACCATGAGATATAAATATAGATTATAAAACTTTCAAAGTTATAATTGTATGAAATACTACAATAAGTAATTTCTTATTGTTGAAAGTAGTTTTTGTCTATAATTTGGACAAAATTGTATGATTTTTTTCATTATTTATTAAGCTAGTTTTGGATTATTGGTAGTTATGTTACAATTTGTTGTAGTTGTAAATGCTATAAAGATTAGTAAACTTTCAAAGATTATATAATCTACACATATTTTCTGGTATAATATACAATTAGAATTATGTTCATTGTAAATATGAGAAAACATACATTATAGAACTGTAATTGTTTCAAAATTTGCATAAAATTGGTCAATTGTTAAAAAGGCATGTTTACAAGTTAGTAAATATCTATTTTGTCTGTATTCAAGTCATTTGTAAAAGTTTAAATGAGTTTTTTTATGTGTGATTGATTGTTATTTTGTGTGTGGTAGAAAATATTATGATTCTTTCGACTATTTATAAAAAAAAGAGGTCTGGAACTAGGTTTTGATGATAGGTGGTTATGGGAACCGGATGCGTTTGTTTGTGTGCGTGTGGTGGATTTGAGTTGGGCAAGTGCAGGGCCGGCCCAGATTCGCAGGATTTGTTGGTGAGGTCCGGAGTGTGTTAGGAATAATTACGAAGAAAAAGAATATAAATGTATATATTATGTATGAGGGATCCGTGTGTTGGCTTCTGCTGCTGCTGCTGCTGTTGGATGTCGTCGAACTCCTGAATCCGATGCCTATTCCGCAACGCACACGTTATTCTTAGTTGCGTGCTGACGTCAATGGTGCACTCAAATACGATATGTTGGGAAACGGTAACATTACAGCCCCTCTTGCAAAATGATTTTATTTTTACATGGCCGCACACATTCGGACAAAACGGAAAGATTAATCATCTTCATTTCGGGTGATACCTTAGCGCGTCTTTCGAGGTGAAAATTTCAAATCCGGTTGCTGCAATTGGAGCAACTTACTCTTTAAACAATTTCCATTCATCTGAAGAAATTTACCGGCTATTTTTACCGATGGCCGGACAGAAATAAATGGGCGCATCCTTTAATACAACAGTATGATACATTCGTTTGGTCACAATAACAAGCCGTGTGGTGGAGTCAATGGTTTTCGATGAGTAAGAGACTGCACAACCACTATAAACTTGAGCAACAGTTTGATCAAAGAGCTAAGCTTTTTTTTATTCAAATACATTGAAGATAGGTCAATGAAATTCAATAATTTCTATTCATGTTTACGGCCTAGATACGTTCCACGAAACTTGGCCGTAAAGTGAAAAGCCGTATAACGAATCACTTATTGCATTTGCGATATATCGACATCGAAAAAGTTTTTTGCCGTTATAGAGAAACATTTTAGGCCGCAAATCGAAAACTTGCATTAATTGAAGAGGGCCGTTATAGCGAAATGCCGCATAGCGAGGTATGGGTGTATACTGCTAGTAGTGAATTAATTTCGAAGAACTTCTGTCAGTGTCATAATTATATCCTTTTTAAATAATCTTATTGCAAGAAATCAATATTTTCCTATATAGCTGATTATTGGATCTTCTTAAGTCATATTATTACATTGTAATAATAACCAACTCGCTCTTGATATAAAAAAAAAATCACATGTTTTATGAGAATAATCAAAGATTGTAAATAAAGTTACATTCATTCATCTTTAAGTTAATGAATTCTTCATTTAATGATAAAAATACAGTTTATTTTGTAGCTAATACTAATTTGATGATTATTGACAATTCAAAGTAAAACTGCGTCCATTCATTAAATAATTAATTGAACAAAGAACATTTATACTAATATAAACTAAATCAACTTCATAATGATTATAATTACATACTTAAGATGACATTTTTGTCATTTAATAAGTGGTAATATGAGGAAAAAAAGACATTACATTTCAGTTCTATTATTGATCATATTTTCAGGGTTGTTTTCAAGTTATAATTACTAGTAATTCTCTTAACATTATTATGAAAATCTAGGTACAATAAGAGATTTTTCATAGTTTATTTCTAGCTGATTACATTGTAATTGAAACTATAAAATTAATTTAATTTAATCTTACAAATCAAGGTAATTACAATAATTCCTAATTATTATTCTTGGATGTTACTTTTTATAATTATTTTATATAATGAGACACTTCTTGTAATGTCTATTATTATAACTAGACGTTAGTGTTTTTTGTAATGAATTTCTATAACTAGATAGACTATTGTTAATACTTATTTTTAGACTATTGAAAGGTTCTATACGAATGACAGTTTTCGATGGAGATAATAATAACAGATTGGTCACCGATTTTAGGATGAGCAAAAAAAAGAGAGAGAAAATGCGTACTGACGTCCGTCCGAAACCGGACACTCCAGTTTAAGAGATGATCAGTTCCGTTGTGGCCGTGAAGTGGAAGAAACAAACTTTTAATAATTAAAAAAACTATTTTTAAGAATATTCTTTGGTGACGCCTTCCCCAGCCAGGCACAACCTTGCTGCTGCTGCAAAAAAAAAACACGACTGAAAAATGAAAAACTCGCTGAAAATAACGAGCCAAAAGGTGCATCGTCGGTGTAAAAATCGAATGTGATTCATTCGGTTTGCGAACACAATTATTGAACTTCCGCTCCAGAAATGGTGGAGTTTAGAGGATTATGCCTAAATTTAGCAACGAACACGTTGCATTATTTTTAAATTCACAGCGGATGCAATTTCCTGTGATTTATGGACATTTTCGCTGCGTATTCATTAGAGTCTCGATTGCATTTGTCATCGTCTTTGCCTGCTAATTGGTACGAAACGGATAATCACAGAGAGATTTCAAGGTGACCTTATTTTAGATTTTTTTTTTGGCAGTCGACTCATCCATCCGAAATTTTGTGCGTTTCTCTCCTCATTTTTTTTTTCATCTTTGTCAAATGTTTATTGCTGAATCCGCTAGAAAGAAAAGTCATCGTTTGCTGCGTATTTCAATATTGTGATTTTTTGTTTTTTGGGTAGCAGATGTTTCATTCACGAAAGAGTCTTGTCTTTTTCATTGGGAAGGAGGAGAAAGAGAGACGTCACTTTTTTGGTATTTTGCATTTGAAACATTTTTCATAAATATTTTTGCGAGCAGTCGAAACGCCTAAAACAAATCTCCCGCTTTATAAATAGACATGTTTGTACATTTCAGTGGCAATTTGTCCGGCTAACTTCATACTATTACTACATCACTGTTATAAGGAAATCCTGCAATTTCATTTTTCCTTAGATTTGCTATACCATTTGTAGGAAAATATGAAAACTTATCTTCTAAAATTGAAGTTTCTTCTACACTTCAGATATTCTATTAATCTTATAGTAATACATCTCACTCAATAACTTCTTGGGATGATTAATGAAACAACAACTTTTAGGCAATATTCGACTTTATTCATCAACATAGTCTCTTTCAAAAGCAAAAACTTCTTCATTGGAGCCAAATTATTATTTCCAATCAAAGAGCAAAGTTTTCTCAACACACGAAACTCAGATTACTCCATTGTTTTAAAACTGTCAAAAGTAGCGTCACTACTATAACTTGTGAAATAAACATCAGATTGCCATGAAATTTTGACTGGCGTTATATGAAGGTTGGCACTTTCTAATAATCATATAGATTTGTCGATAGAGGCACCATCTATAGTTTTCCTAACGAACCCACTGAGTCAAATGTTATCTCTACAATTGAAAAACATAGTGCTAAAACTCACTATCACTACTATCCTATGCATGAGCCATAAATGTTTTTATAACTTGGTATCTAAATAACGAAGATATTTATATAACTAATGTTATTAGTTTACGATTTCTTGTTTTAAAATATTTATTTAAGATTATCTCAAGTTAAAATTAGTAAATAATTATACAATTCTATGTTTTATACTTTTGTAAAGGAAACTGCAATTATCGTGTTCTTAATCCGAAGTGGTCCGGAAGCGGATTTCGGTTTGGCCGTTCTCCAGACACTCCCTTTGGATCATCAAAGAAGAGCTTATAATGCTGAGCCTGACAAATTGTAAAATATCTGCTGAAAGAGTACTTGATCAGTAATAAGAGAAAAAAAAACAAACTAGGTCGTTTGGATTTACGGTTTGTCACGTATACATTTAATTCAATTTCGAAATTTCATATATAAACACAAATAACAAAATCTTTAAGTCTAAATATTTGCATTGAAAATAGCTGAAAACGAACTGTAAAAACCTGCAGTCTCAACAATATATATAATATACCTTCACCATTTCAAGTCTATACATGCAAGAAGAATTTCACTCTCTAAGATCCTTCAGTCTCAACAAAATAACATCGAAGATTTCGATTTAAAACTTAGGTTTGTTTTAAGTTAAACCATTTGGTGACATCGTTTTAATCAAGTCTAAACATTTACATTTAATTTCACATGAAACTCTTAAAACTGTAAGAAAAATAATCTTTTAGTTTCAACAGAATAACACAACGATATAAAATATTGCTTATTTTAAGTGAAATCATTTGGTGTCAACGTTTTAATCAAGTCTAAACATTTACTTTTAATTTCACTGAAAAACTCTAAAAATCTGTACAAAAATCCTTCGGTCTCAACAAAGTAACATCGAAGATTTCGTTACTAAATATAACTTATTTTAAGTTAAATTATTTGATGTCTCCAATTTAATCAAATAGACTAACTATTTCAGAAAACTTCCTTCTGAAGTCTCAACGAAATAGCATTGGAAATTTCGATAGGAAATTAGTTTGAAATGAACTTAACAATAAATTATTTGCTATCACCATTTTAAGAGTGAGACTATTAATAACTTATTTTGCTTACTTTTTTTAAGTTTCTTCGTAAACGATAAAATATTGTATGTACTGCTTTTTAAGCATATACGATCTAATGCTTTATTGGTGAAATCTTAATGGATCGATGTATACAAGCACGCAATAATAACTTCCAAGTGGAAGTCGAAGTCAACGCAAGAGTTTCTGTCTTTGTGAGTAGCTATCAAAAATACTTGCATTTCCAAACTTGTTTGTATGCACAGAGCTGAAATTTATTACTACTCTGTTTAAAACGTAATCAAATTGCAGATATTTTAAACTAACCACTGTTTTCACGTATTTACATTATTGGATTTATTATATACTATTAATATTATTATTATGTTTGTTAAAATGTTATTAGTTTGGTTCCTGTAATTAAATTTATTACTTTTGGACTGATGCACAAAGGATTAAGAGTAAATGAACATTTGAACATAATTTTAAAAAAAGATATGCGTTCAAAGAAGTACACATTTCTAATAAGAAAAAAAAAACACTTGTTCAATACTGTAAACTGTCATAGAAGTACATGAGTTAGAAGTCTTAATGTATCTTAATAACATGCGTTAACAAGTTGTAATCGTTCATTATCGACTTTATTTTTGTATTACTAGATATGTGTATAATTTCATTTTCATACTAGTTTTAAAAAACTTTACAATTGTAAAGTTCGTTATAAATTGTAAGAAATTTATTTAAATCAATTTCAAACTAAAAGTATATAATTCAAAGTACAAAAAGAGGTTACATAATATGAATATACAACGTTTTATGTCTCTTTGCAAATGATGAATTGTGATGTAAATTAAATATTACTAGTTGTTAATTTTAAATATGCTGAGAATACCACTTTATGTAATGATAATGTTGTTGTGTACAAATTAAAGCTATTTAAAAGCGATTTATTCGATATTTGCATAAATGTGAATATGGATTATGCAACCAGCGAAGTTTCAAATTTGATTATCCTAGCGTTATTTTCGAATCGCGTTTGTCGGGTCTATTTTGTTGTATAAATAAATAGAACAGGTTGCACGGTTATACGCACGTTTGTTTCCTGTATTGTTTACTATCTTCTTTCTTTTTATTTGCACCGTCCATCCAGTTCAGCCTGGTGTGTTTACACCGCATTTACTTTTAACATTTCGAATAACATCATAAAAGTTTATTATTCGCATTAACGCTCATACTCTATTTACGAGATGAGCGTTTCGGGTTAGTTTACCTACGAATAGTTTTCCTTTGCATCTGGTGAGGATTGAAATGATTGAAATGACTATTGCCATGTTTTACAGATACTCTAGAAGCGGCCAGCGAAAAGTTGTCACTGCCCGATGAGAGCACATCTTACAAAGACCTGAGTCCAACGGAAGGCATCATGCATAAATCCGCTCAAGATCACTCGAAGCTTTCACCGCTGGACATGCTAGCGCCGCCGCCTACCAACAACATATCCAAAAAGACTTTGCTGGTATTTTACCACTTATTTTTTGCTCAATCAGTTATCTAAAAGGTCGATGGTAATTTGCGGTTTCAGACATCCGGAGAGACGTACGCCTCGCCACACAGCGACGGCCTGTTGTCGGCGGGAAGCGGAAGCGGAAGCGCTTCCATTCCGGCCGCGGGAAGCGCGCTATCGGTGCATCACGAGCTTCAACTGCTGAAGGAGCAATTGGATCAACAGACGCAGCAGACTCAAGCAGCGATGGCTCAGTTGCAGTTAGCTAGGGAGCAGTTGGCTGCCGAACAGGTATTTCAATAAACTAAATATAGATGTTTGCGCTTATTTAGATTTAGGGTACTACCCTTGCTTCCTATTCCATTAACCTACACATATCACCATGACATTCAAATTTTGAAGAACCTCAAACGATTAACATAGCTTTGGGAAGACTCACCTACAATTGATTAATAAAGTTAACTTAAAACCAATTGAATTTACTTAATTCAAACTACTAAGACTCCACAACAATAACACCAGACATTATTCCACGGTGTCCAGAGTCCCAACCCTGGGACACAACATATATTTTTGATCTTATGATCACATTTTTTACGAAGATAAATATGGATGTTATCTTCATTCATCTCTCATCTTCCCACATAATATTTTTTGATCAAAAGACACTTTGTTACGAACAGAAATATGGATGTTACCTTTATTGATATGTCATTTTGTTAGTCAATCATTGAAATATAAAACGCTTTTTACAAAGAGAAATATGGATTTTATCATTATTAATGTCTGATCTTCACACATATAATCATAATACTCAGACGATTCTTTTTTTCGAATACGTTTTCTTACGTTGAAAATGATTTATCGTTCTAAGTTTTAAATAAACTAAATTTGTAATATTTCATATCCTAATATATGAAACTAATCTTAGTCCGGATACCTAAAAGTAGAGTTTATGTTGATTGAACTTATAAATAGTCTAATTTTACATATTCCACATGAATCTTCTTGTACGGAAGTGAGACATACATATTTGTCAGTTATACGAACTACTGCAAATACTTGCAAATCATATTGTACAACTGCTGTTACTTGTCTTTGTCTACATTATGTCTAACGTTAATAGTTCATATATCTGATACGTATGTTTCATGTCACTTGTAATGTACATACATACACCTTTTTATATAATTATTATTATATGTTGTTATTACTTATCGAAGTGTTTTAGCACGTAATACAAGATAATTTTTTCTACAAATCAAATACATTGACAGTTTTTTAAGTCTTTAAATCTAAATATTCTAATTTAAATTACTGAAAACAAACTGTAAATGCAGTCTCGAAAAGATCACGTCGAATAATTGGATATAAAATCTAACTTATTTCAAGTTAAATTATTTCGTATCAAACATTGTTTAATTTCTCTTAAATCACTTATTGTTATAAGTAATAATAATAATAATAATGTAAGTCTATCTAATACATACTAAATCTTCGTCTTGACATAAGTCTTAAGTAAGTCGTAAGTGAAACATAATTATTAATACATTACAAGCATTCAGGTAGTGTTCCATATTTGTTATGATATTGATGTTTTCTTTTGCAGAGTGCAAGACTGGAAGCTCAAGCTAGGACCCATCAATTATTGGTTCACAATCGCGAATTGTTGGATCACATTGCGGCACTGGTATCTCATCTGCAAGGAACAGACAAAGCGGCGAATATTCCACAGAGCTCTCCGCTGATGGCAATGCCTCAGGTACGTAATCGCATGGCTTGAGCCAAATTCCCGAATTAGTCGCTTTACAAAAACATCTCCAAAAGAGTTGTTGTTGAACTATGCATGGAACTTATCGTTTTCGACTTTTATTTCGTTGCGTTTCTAATTGTATGATGATGATGATGATTCTATCTATTATCGCAGTTGTGTCGCGCTTGATGTCGCAGATTTTGATGCAACCCGCCCGCAGCATCGGCTTACCCAAAAATATATATATATATTAAATAATAATCTAAGTGAGTGTTTCCGTTTTGTACGTTGTTGTGTTTTGTTTTTTGTTTTGTTTGTGCAGGTCTTACACAAACCGGATAACAATAATCATTTACTCCTAGACATCTACACACGAACTAAGTGTTAGGTAATAACATAGCCGTAGTTGTGTGTTTGTGCCGAATTAACAAGCCTAGTTTAGACGTGGCTCAGTGGGTATATGGTATTTTCTGTCCATTTAGCAGCAACAGCAGCAGCAGGAGCCTAGTTATCATGGGGAGTATACGGACACCAATTCGCTGGAGCATAGCCCCGTGTTACAGGCGCTTGGTCTGAATCCTCAAGGGCTTATAGAGAATAGAGCAGTAACATCCTGCCTGCCTCCTTCGCCGCTACGGACTACCTTTAATCCCGGCGGTGGTGTCTTCAACTTCAATATGCCCCAAAACGAGTATTCCTTCGAGAACCAGCTCCTGCAGCGGATACAATCCCTGAGCGGATACACGCCTCCGCAGTATCCCTGCAATTACGCCCAGAATCTAGGATACCTGTCGAGCCTATACGGCAATCCCCTTGTGAACAACAATTACACGCTGCAGCCACCGCCCCAGAAGAAGTTTCCATCATCTCCGATACCTCTAAGACATTCTTATACCGGAAGTCCGGTTCTGGACAAGAGGCCGAGCCCGGCGCGCAGCAACGACGCGTACCAAACGCAGCAGCAGTACCAATCCCAGCAAAACCTTCAGCAGCAGCAGCAGCAACAACAGCAGCAACAGCAGCAAAACTTAGGTTTCCAGCAGCAGCAAAGGCAACAATCCCAGCAGAACCTGAACCAAATGCCAAATCAATCGAGTAATTTGCAGATGCAACTTTCAAGGTCGGACAGGAAATCCGAGCCCAGATACATCAAGCCCCTCTCGCAAATGGGAACGTTAACAACAACAGATAGTTCGGGGAGGGTGCACGTTATAGTACCTGTACCATCAAACGCCGACGACACAGCAAGTCTCCTATCTTCTTTGCATCTAGGAGGCGATTTAAAACCGAACTCTGTCCCCACCATAACGCGTTCCACCAGCGAAAAAGTCCCGAACAGAAGTGAACTCATGTCCCAAGTGCAGAGAACGGCATGGGCAAGACACACAACCAAGTGATCCTTCGTTATTTGATAATGGAAAGAAGAATCAACGGATTTGTTGCAAAACCAATTCGTTATTGGAGAGAAGATTCAAGAAATTTAAATAATAATATTGTAGATTATTCATAAGCAAAGTAAAATAAATCGTGTGTTTTATTTATTTTATATGTAAAATATTGTATTTGCAATATGTTCGAAGAGGGGATGATGTGTGTGTGGGGGATGGGAATGGGTCGATGAGATTGCGTCGGAAGATGCAGTGTTTTCAGTTTCCCATCGCATCAAGTGGGAATGGAAACATTTGATTAACTGCAAGACAGTATTTTGTTGTATTTTTTTTGTAAATGTTATCAAAATCTGTACATTATTTATTGGCTATGTTATTAGCTATTCTAATGCGAAAAGTCATGAAATTATTTATATTTTTTTGGCTTATTATCGATATTATAGTTGTTACATCACTTACTGTACAGAGTTATACAATGTATATTTGAAATGATTAAAACTATAATGAAAGTTCCGGTACGTCTGCTTGCCTATCTTACTGTGTTGAGTATTTGAAAACGTATTACGAATTCCCCATTAATCCTGCATATTTCCATTCATTTCTTATTCTTTACCTCCTGATTTTCTTAATCATATTTAATTATTATACAATATTATAACATTTGATATTTACTACATTATAATTGAATTAAATGATTTTAGGTATTATTTAACGTCAAATCAAGAAAACATAGTTTATTGGTTTACTGTAGTTCAAATTTATCAACTTCAATTCGATTTTACTTAAATATTCAGTAATAATTATTTAAGTTCTTTATATACAGATTACTTTGTAGAAACAAAGTCAATTTTCAAATTATTTTTTTAAATTAAATTATCAAAAAAAAAATGAAACTTTGATCACCAATTAAGATAATTAATGAAAGATCTACACTTGAAATCTAAGATTATTCTTCAAATCTGATAACTTTACTAACTTAATAATTATAATTAAAATATCATTAGTACTTATATCAAAACATCAACTTGTAATTTTATATAAAATTGTTCATTAAGTTTCCGAAAATTCTATATAATTGATGATATCTATTCAATTTTCCTGATAACCCTTAAAAGTTATACAACATGTTAACTTATTAATATGTGTAAATATATAATAGAATTGAATATCTTAATTCTATATTTCCATTACTTTCTATTGACAATAATTAAAATGTTAAAATAAAACCAACAAAAGCTTAAAACAATCACAGACGATTCTGTCTCATTTTTAGTTTCTGAAAACAACTTTTCACTGTTTCAATTTGTGTTCAACTTTTGCAAAATACTTTAAGTATGAAAGTTATCCAAAGACAATCCCACTAATTATAAAAAAAAAGTTTTAAATTACTAATTATTCATGTTGATATAAGAGGTGGAATAATAAGTTTTTGTTGAATTAATGGAAATCTCCATAATAGTATAGACATTTAGTCTTAATAACTAAATGGAAACGTCTTATTTACTTAAATTTATAAATAAAATTAGACTTACATATTTCTGTGTCATTGAAATTCATAAGTAATCTATCTGTCTTAAATTGAATACAGTTTCATGAATACGTTTGCAACGACTTTGTTCAAACCTATATTTATTAACATTGATTTTTTTGTTGAAATATAGTTAAGTTCAACTGCGAAGGTAGAAAGATGGTTCGAACTTCTTGAGCCGATATCCATTTCACGTCCGGAGAGCGGATTCGTCTCGTGCCAGGATCAAGGAGACGAGGACGACGAAGAACGAGCCATCATCGAGGGAACAAAATCGTTGCTATCGAAACTGAGCACAAGGAAACAGCGAAAGCTGCTCGGTCTCAAGCTAGGAAAGGTAACGACCTTTTGACAGTCAATCAAGAAGCGCATCAAGAAGAGTTGGATCTTCTTCCCAGGAAATTGATTCCGCATTATTATTGTTTCATTTAAAAGAAATCCCCATTTCGATTCACGGCATTTTATAATTGATGCAATTAATTATAACTATGTTCCATTTCTAATTAATAATCCGATTACAAATAATAGAAGATCTATCCTTATTACACTTATACTTATATGTATTAGCAATGTAAAAGTATTACGTAAAATTATCATATTCCAGTAGTTAACTTATGTAATTGATTATAAGGAAATTAAATTGTAAAGAAAGTTTCTGTTTTTACTAAGTAATTTGATGTAATTAAATGCAGTAAATCATCATTTCCACATAGAATTCGTAAAACGGGTATTCGCAAAGTGGGAACTATCTGCACTATAATAATTAATACTTGTATTAGCGAATATCGAAAGTTGTAAAATTAAATGTATCAAACACGAAGTTGAAAATGTATGTTAATTATTATAATTATTGATTATTTCTTAAGGAAAAATAAGTAATATCTTAATAATTATGTAGTTTAACTTAAAGTTAACATGTAAATATTAAGTCAGTCCAGTAAGAAACTGCCATGGTAACAAATAGATGATGACGACGGTTGGAATCGTTTTTTATTCGTTTAATTTAACTTATTTCTGTTCGTTCGAAGTTAGTATTTATAACTATTGTTACATTACGATTATAATCGAAACGTTTCAAATACTTTAATATATAAATAACAATTGTATTTAATTATATAATAATTAAGTTATATTTTATTGTATTTAAAATTTATTGTTTTTTTTTCTATTTTGAAATTGTTTAATTTAAGTTTGGATCATGTAAATTCAAAGGAGATCGGATTGATGTATTGAAAAGACCAGCGTTTCTCAATCTATGGGTTTTGGATTATGAAACGACAGCTGTCAAAGTACTTCAAAGTGACAAAAATGTGTATGTTATAAACTAAAAACAGAACCATTATGTCATGCGGTAAGGAAAGATTGATAATGGCATAAAAAACAATATTCTAACTGATGTTTTTTCTCTACCTAAGATTGTAACTTATATTAGAGACTTAATAATCAAATAGATGTATTTCGGACAGAAAAAATATAAATATTATTCTATTATAAGTCAAAAACTGTATTGCTAATCTCTATAGTGTGTAATTATTTCATATTTAACACAATGTTAATGTTTGATTGAAATGTGTTCATTTTATAGTACTTTATTCCAGTTAAGTGTAACATTCCAATTGTATTTATTTTAAGAGTTTGTTTTCTCATTATTTTATTTTGCATAGAAGGCTGATTAAGCTATGTGAAACAAATTTTGTATTTCAGTTGAATAATGATTATCGATTGTGTGACTGATTTTTGTACTGTAGAAATATGATAAATAAAGTATATTTAACAATTACAATCTTTTTAAACACATCCTTCTCATTTCTCGAACTTTTCCCGAGTACAACTTTTTTTGTATTCAAAATCACGCTATGCGATTCTAATGTAAGCTAAAAGTGTCATCAATCAAATGTCAAAATCAAATTGACAATTTTACAGACGTCATTTAAGATAAACATATAATAATTCCAATTGGTTTTTTATTGTAGGAGAGCATTTCATACATTTATGTATAGATTTTTGTTTATGAACAAAAGATTTGCTTTTAAACTAATGTAAATTTTACATCAATCAAATGAAAAAAGGTAAAAAATTGACTTATATAACATATACATAATTGCATAATTTATTTTGTCATACTGCTATAATAAGAAGTTTCTCAAACTTTTTCGTTTATATTTTTGTTTATAAACAAAATTATGCTCAGTTTGCAAACATCATAAAACTGCAATTCATTTTAATGCAATTATGATTATTTTTGCTAACTTTGATCCAAAGATTGAGTACAAATCAACAGGAAAAATAACGATATCATAGTTTAATTTTATCTTAGTTTGAGATAAAATGTATTGTAAGATAAACTCAATTTAGGAAAAGAAGGATAATTGCATTTGCTAACTTTGCTCTAAAGTTTGATTATAAATCTTTGGAAAACAATTTCAATACGAAACAAGGGCGACAACTTCACTTAAACCAACAAAAAATACCGATTTACTATCTACTGAATTAAGTAATTCTCTTGAGTAGCTATTATTTTTAGAATGGGACGATAAAAAAGCTAGTTTCCATTACCTGTAATTGGCTAGAAGTGCGCCACTTCTAATAAACCTAATTATAAGTCATAATAATTTGCAGGAGCGAGAGAGATAGATATGATCTGCTAATGTATGTGCATAAGGGGGTGGTTAAAGGACAGACGGGACAGCAGGATGTGGGTGGCAGACGACTATAGAGTTAGGTGTGGTTTTGCATAAGTAACTAGTCATGTCAACACGATATATACTCTAATATACTGGACACTTCACTTCGTCGTACAGTTTTCGAAAGTTTTCGGATGCTGCGTTTCGCATGTCCGGAGAGTTTATATAACAACTGCAGATGTATTTTTTCGAATTCCTCTTTGCCTAAACCGCGTAAATTGAGTGCTCTTGAATAGAGAGGAGAAGGAAACGTGGGTGTATTGCAATAATGGATAAAGAATGGAGAAAAAACGAGCCCAGGGAAGGAAATCCGTGTCAAAGGGAAGCAGAGTGCGGAAAGGATTTGAACGTGGTCAGGAGTGTTCCCGCTGGAATACTGCGTGTCGATTCGGGGAAATCCAGGAGGACCTCTATGGATTTGAAATTACTGTCTCAGGTATTTAACACCTATTAATTTCAAAATTTTCAAACAAATTTTCATTCCACATTTCATTTCACCTTTTTCTTGTATATAATTCTCAATCTGCAATTAATGAAATATTGATTAACATATAAATTGATCGATTTTAGTTACTTACACTTTACTTACTACAAATTTATTTCTGATCGATATCAATAGTTTTATCAATGAAATTAGGAAATAATAATTAGAAGATATTTAACTACAAAATATATAGAAAAAACGCAACTTAATTAAAGTTCTTTTAATTGAATCTAAAATAAGAAATTATTAAAAAAATATATGAATATGAGTATTTTGAATTGCGATTTAGATTTTTTAAGGATTAGCATTAGCAAATGACAATAAATTAAGATTTTTGAAATATAGTTGTTGAATGAATTATGTTTGGTTTAGTTACCATTCATCGTTTTAGGATGCTACAATTGTCGTTTATCGTTGACTGGTCTCTTATGTTTTCTTCCTTTCAATTCTTACTCAACAAGTTTTTACGGGGAAGAGTTTCAAAACGTAAAGTTTAACAATGCGATTATTATATAAGATGTTATAAACATATAAATTAGACATTTGTTAAAAGTAATTTAGATTTTCTTTCTTGCAATCTATAATAATTTGGATAGTTTTAAGATATACCAGAAGATGGAAATTTCATTTGGCAATTGACCAGTGTGTTTAAGTTATTGTTTACTATATAATTTTCAGTTCTATCGATATTCCACTCTCTTTATTGAAAATTGATTTTGTTTTTCTTAACTATACTCAATTTTGAATTATTCTATTCTAAACTATATTTGTGATAATTTCATATTTTTATACATTATATACTTCACATGTTGATTTGTTATAGAAACTTTTATATAATTTAAGTCGACTTTCTTCTATTAATACAAAATATGAAATGAATAAACAACTGTATAGTATTTCAACCAATAATTTGCACTCTTTGAAAGAGAAGTTTAGAACGTCGCAAAAGCTGCAAATAGAGACTTTACTTTATACTTTACTATATTTACAAATAATTTTATATACATTTATTTTAAGATGTTTCTCTATATTTTGTTAAGTTTTGAAATGTTAAACTTGTATAAAAGTTAATTTGTTATTCTTGTTACATAAATGAAGAATTGGATAGATTTGTTTGTAAATAGACTTTTAGTTCCATGTTGATATCTCATAACTTAATAAGTCTTCAACTTAAATAAGAATTTGTTCTTTTTAGAAATTCAACTTTATTTATCAAGTGTTATCAAGTGATACATTCTTTCCAACGTTCCTTTAACTTTTTGATGTATTTTTTGTAGAACGATTTGTCTTTGCTCTCAGAATAAGCCTCAATTTCGGCAATATCTTCTTAATTTGAGCCAAATTTCTTTTCCTAGAGCATCTGTTTGGATTTACTGCAGATTTCGGTGGCTGATGGAGCTATTAGAAGCGTAATTCATTCAGTTTAACCATAGTTTCTATCGACTTGTGACACTGGTCTTTGGTCAGATGTGAGCAAACGAGGCACCCACTTCGAAAGCAACTTTTGCATGATCAAATTTTCGTGTAAAATTATTAACACACTACCTTCTGATATCTTTAAGGTATCAGTTATCTTTAAAAACTATTTTGTAGATATTTCTGTTTTCCGGAACAATTTCCAATTGAGTTAAATATTATTTAAATTGGTTACGTTTTGTTATTTTAATGTACTTTTTAATCGCTTTTAAGATTTTAGTTCTATAGTTTTTAAATCAGTTCAATTTATTGTATGTGGACAATAACCAAGTAAATTTGAATACTTTACTTCAAATTCCCATTTTATCTTAACTTTTTTGGTCTTTTTGCAACGATATTTGCAATCTATACAATCGAACATTCAGCAAATCACCACGTCGTTGCAGGCACTTGTTCGGAACTGTTACCCATTGACAACAACTAATTCATTTTGATGGCTGTAAATATTTGGAAGTACCAGGGTTTGAACCCGGGATCCTAAATTTTGCGGACGATGACTCAAGCCATTCGGCTATGGGTCTCCTGAACCAAAACATAGCAGAAGGTATATAAGATATAAATGGTAATCCAAATTGGATAGCAAATCACCACATCGTTGCAGACACTTCTTTGGAACCGTTGCCCATTGACAACTAAACCATTTTTTGATGGCTGCAAATATTTGGAAGTATCAGGGTTTGAACCCGGGACCCCAAATTTTGCGGAGGACGACTCAAGCCATTCTATGCGTCGCTATCTTAACTTAATGAATGAATAATAATTATTGCCATTGATAGTAGTTATTCAGTCCTTAATGAATGCATTCCTAATAATTGCTAATGTGAGGGAGATTTGACCAGTGTATTAATGATGCATATTTTAATAGAATAATTAAATTGGCCCCAATTTTGCGGGTTTGTTCCATTAATAAAAGAAGTAATAAAGCAAACGGTTTCATTAGGACGCATCGTGTAAGGGAATGGCGAATTCGCTGCCGGAGCGCGCTTATTTAATGAAATGAAATTGCAATCACAATGGAAAAGAAATTCCGTCCTTTCGTGTAATACGCAAGCAACACGCTATACATATCAAATTAATAATCATTATGATTCCGTTCCATTATACAGTAATACATGTGAACGTGCAGATGAGGGTGGGCCCCGATTACAATACATTCCTTATAATGTACAAACATCCTCTCTCTGATAAATGGAATAAATTCGCTGATTAAACGGACAAACATTTACTTGATTTGTTTGTCCTCGTTAAATT
Source organism: Nicrophorus orbicollis (assembly GCA_018845635.1). Classification (NCBI taxonomy): domain Eukaryota; kingdom Metazoa; phylum Arthropoda; class Insecta; order Coleoptera; family Silphidae; genus Nicrophorus; species Nicrophorus orbicollis. Next base: position 519,153 of record JAFMTC010000100.1, on the reverse strand, counting down.
AATGATTCTGATAAATTGTATAATTATTAAATTATGTAAAACTTTATAAATCACTAATAAAAGTTAATAGATTTGTCTTTGTACTTAATATAAACAATAATAAATAAAATTAGTAACTATCTTAAAATATAACGTATTTTGCGAATTTATAAATGGACTAAATTTTGTGATGAAATCATGCATAAACATTAAGTTGTTTGATCATATTGTTAATATTGAAAGGTGGAAATAAAGTTGGAAACTTTCTTAAAAAAATGTAGTACTTTTAGAATCTTAGTTTTAAATATATAAATTGACTTATAAGTGGGGTGTTTATATAACAAAAAATCTAAAAATTATATCATAATTGCATCTTGTCATTAAAAAAGTACAGTAATTAATCTAAATGCGATTACACAAAAACAAAATCACGACCTGCGGTTTGTTGTGATCCGTTTAATTTACTGGGGTTTCAGCTTAATGAATTAACGGTCTTTTAGCCTAATTAGTTTTCGAAAGAAAGAGCGGGAGGAGGATTTTTTTATTCGATGTAGCTACAAGGGAAAAACTAATGAATCCAGGATATGTAGATGGAATCAAACACGCCACGTCGTATTGGCAGGAGTTGCCTCCTTTTTCCCTCCTAATATATGTATTTCAGGGTCCGTTTTCGGAGTGTTGTTATGCGAGGTGTGGCGCGAGATTGAATAAATGCGTGCTGCAAACTGTTCCCTTTTTTTCTTCGCCAGGATTTCTATTAAATTATAACCCTTTTTCATTCGCGCCTCGTCGGCCTCGCTCTCCTCCTTTCTCGCTCTCTTCCTTTCCCCACATCAAACCACCCCTCATTTATCGAGATCGAATCCCTCCGGGCATTCCTAACTCGTGCACTGCACCGGCAGGACAAACCACCCCCAAATAACACCGTGTCTTCTGTTCGAAGTTCGAACCTGCGTCTCCTCAACCGTCCGTGGACCGGTTGTCCGTGACCTTCGCGGATGATTCTATAAAGGGAGAATACTCGCCCAAGTTATTAGATAAAATGCAATTCCCCACAATAGCAGGTACGATAGTATTTTAAATCCTGCAATCGATCTACTATAATATGATTGGTAAAGATGAGGAGCATCTGGAGGAGGAAGAAGAGGAGGAGGAATATTCTAACAGCGTTACGGCCATAATGCAGAGGAGAGCTTCGACCAGAAGATCGAAGAAACGCGGAAGACGAGGCAGTTCTCCGTTCAGTCCGGATATACTTCCAGATGGAGAGAACGGAAGACGTCGATCTTCGGTCTTCACCACGAGCAGCGGAGAGTAAGTAACCACTATAACTCCATCACATTTTATTTCACTCAAATCATTGAAGCACCGGAATCACGATCGAAGATAGCCTGATGGCTTCTGTGTCTCAAGATCAAATTTTCGAAAATATCCGTCTGCACAAAGAGGTTCTTAGCAGCGTCAAAATGCAGCCGTGGAATATGAGGAAGAAGCTGCGTTTGGTTATACAAGCGAAAAATTATATTAAAAAGCACGAAGGAGCTTTGCAGGAGAGATTGGCTCAAAGCCATTCCACCAAAGATATGTTGGCCAGATTTAATATCTACTTAATCAAAGTAAGCGTGTGTCATTTGTTGATTCAAATTGGGTTTAGTTTAGTTTGTTGATTGTTTGTGTTTGTTCGTCTCCTAGAAATGGCAATATGTGAAACGAGAGGCTGCAAATATGTCGAATTGGTTTATACCGTGGGAGTTGAGGATCAAAGAGATCGAGTCGCATTTCGGATCGGTTGTTGCTTCCTACTTCATATTCCTCAGGTGGCTGTTTTGGGTGAATCTCGTCATTTCCGTTATTCTCGTTGCGTTCATCACCGTTCCAGAGGTAATTAATACATTTACTAATTATACAAAGTGATTACATATTTATGTAATTAAGTTTCTTAGGTAAATTAACTAAGAAAATCTCCAAAGAGTTATTTCTCTAATAATTACAATATACTTATTACGTGATAAAACATTAAAAATAGACAAAATGAACAGATTTATATTACTTTTTGTTTGGATTAAATAGTTATTACTAAATTGATTAAATTGCAGATGCTTAAAACACATTTGAACATGGACACACAAAGAAAACTCATCTTACCAGAAGATAAATACAATTCGACTAATTTCTTAACGCTTTGGGACTTCGAAGGAGTCTTCAAGTATTCCCCAATGTTCTACGGCTGGTATTCCGATAAGGACCCAAACGATAAAACGCCCTTAACTTACTTCCTGACCGGTTTGGCCGTCTACATTTACAGTTTTGTGGCAACCCTACGAAAGTAAGTAATATGGTAGAGTTACTCATAATTCGATGAAACCGAATTCTTCAAGGATGGCCAAAAATTCTCGCATGTCGAAGTTATCCGAAAAAGAAGACGAATGCATTTTCTCCTGGAAACTGTTCACCGGTTGGGATTACATGATTGGAAATGCCGAAACAGCGCATAATAGAGTGGCTTCTATCGTTATGGGCTTTAAAGAAGCGCTATTGGAAGAAGCGGAGAAGAAACGGGAGGCTAAGAAGTGAGTTTTAATGGGTCTTTTAATGATCATGTTTATGGTTCTATTTGTTGTTGCAGTTGGAAGATCATTGGTAAACGCGTGTTGGTGAATATAGGCGTTTTGGGGCTTCTGGCGTTGTCAGCTTTTGCTGTGGTTACTGTGGTTGATAGATCTAACGAGAAAGAAGCTAATAGCACGACGTGGAGAAGGAATGAAATTACCGTCGTCATGTCTCTAATTTCCCTATTTTTCCCCATATTATTTGAGTTACTGGGCTTCTTTGAGAATTACCACCCGAGGAAGCAATTGCGTCTACAATTAGCCAGGATTATGGTTCTTAATTTACTGAATTTGTATTCCTTGATATTTGCTCTGTTTGGTAAAATAAGCGTTATGGTGAGATACGAATCATTCTTTACAAAGTTTTTATTAATTATTGACCTTTTTTAGACTAATCGTCTGCAATCATTAAAACCAAATGTAACGGAATCTTCGATTATATTAGAAGATGTAACCAAAGGTTTTACTTATGCAAACCTTGATGCAACAACAGCCATGTCATCTACAACTGATAATTATTATTACGAAGATGCAACTATGATGCAGAATGTAACTGATATGTATAGAATCTTAGCGAATGCGACGGAATTCGTTATTTTAAATGTAACGGATGTTGACAATTTTACTTTATCCAATATATTAACGAGTATGATTAATAATAACTATACCACTTTATCATATTTAGAGGAGTTGATTAGTAATTTCACTGGTAATTTTACTAGTAACATAATTACTAGTACCGATTTTAATGGTACATTAGAAAATGCAACATATTATTTCGAAGATGATAATGCAACTTTTTCCCCTGAACATCTCATGAATTTATTGGCAGAATCTTTGGTTCTTGCTAACGTTACAGAAAACGAAAACGAATTGATGAGTTATCCGACTGATTATAAATCTCGAAGTAAATTAAGGAGTTTATGCTGGGAAACTATGTTCGGGCAAGAACTTGTGAAATTGACCGTCATGGATTTGGTATTAACTGTTCTATCGACATTGGCCATCGATTTCTTCAGAGGAATCTTCGTGAGGTACATGAACAACTGCTGGTGCTGGGATCTGGAGAAGAAATTCCCGCAGTACGGAGATTTTAAAGTGGCTGAAAACATTCTTCACCTCGTGAACAATCAAGGTATGGTTTGGATGGGAATGTTCTTCAGTCCGGGTTTAGTTATTCTGAACATCTTCAAATTGTATATCATGATGTACTTGAGGTCTTGGGCCGTCCTAACTTGCAACGTGCCGCACGAGGTGATCTTCAGGGCTTCAAGATCGAACAACTTTTACTTCGCTTTGTTGCTGATGATGCTGTTTCTTTGCGTGCTTCCCGTCGGGTACACTATCGTTTGGTTGGAGCCTTCCTGGCATTGCGGACCTTTCTCCAATTACGAGAGAATCTTTCACGTTTTTACGAAGACCATAAAGAAGGCACTTCCAACGTCTTTCCACAAAATCTTAGATTACATCGCTTCGCCCGGTATCGTCATTCCGCTACTTGTTTTACTAATCTTAATCATTTATTACTTGATCTCTTTAACCAATGCTTTACGGGAGGCCAATGATGATCTTAAGGTAAGTTTAGGTAATAGCAAAATCTGATAAAATATATATTGAACTATTGATTCATAAAAAATGATTCAAGATATTTCAAAGAGTAAAAACAACACCAGTCCGCTTCTCTTTGTACTACATTTCACTTGTGTATCTATCTATCATAATGCTTACTGTAAATTACATGATAAATAGTAGTAATTACAAATATTGTTTTCGGAAATATGTTGACAAGTTCATAAATGCAATTTGGAAATAAAATCTATATATTGGATTTAATGATAATGTAATGACTAAAGTATTAACTTGATAATATGTTTGTTTATAGATTCAATTGAGACGAGAAAGGACGGAGGAGAGAAGAAAGATGTTCCAAATTGCGGACAGACGTCGCAGAGGATCAGGAGAATTCAACGCTCCATTCTCAAAATGGAAGAGAATCCTCCACGGATTGCCGAGCGGCAAGAGCTTCGATGAAACGCCTAAGCAAGAATCCGATGTGATACCTGAAGAGAAGGGTATCGGCAATAAAGGCATCCTCACCAAATTCATACTGAGGTCATTGAAAACCCAGAGACCGTCGATCTCCGATGAAGACGGAACGGACACCGAACTGCACGAATCTTTACCTGACGACGCGTCGGCCATGAGGGAAACGAAACAAGAGCCGGAGGAGAACGACAAGCACGTTAAGATCACTGAACATCGACTCAAGCGAGAAGACTCAATCATACCGGTGATCAGGATCAGCAAAACCGAAAGCTCCGAATGCATCCTCGAGCATAAAGAGTCTGTCAAGCTTCAGGTGGAAGTGGAAAAGGAGAGTGGAGACAAGATCAAGTACGTGCTGAAGAAACAGTCGAAGGAGGGCACTGTTAAAAGCGATTCGGATTCGGGTTCTTATAAAGCTATTAAACGATCTTCGAGCAACGGCACTGACGCTAATGCTCCCGCTAACGATTTAACGACGACCACCGAAAGTAGTTCCGATTATAAGGACAGTACTCTGAGCAATGAAAATTAGTTGGTCTGGAATTCTCTAGAATTTCTTCAGATAAGAAGCGCTGTGATTTCAAGTGGAAACTCGCACTTTAACGTCGATTTTATGCTTGAAAGAATCCCAACATGTGCGTACCATATGTTTTGAAATATACCTGACTAACATTCATCCATATGCAAAAACTACACTTTATTGCATGCAAATGAGCATTTATTTATGCGTCAAAGCGAATATTTAGCATTTCATATAGTAATTATATTGCTTCGTTTAAATATTCAATTAAATATTTTTAATTTTAACCTGTTACATGTTCAGTTTTCAAGTTTTAATAAAATTGTTACTAAATTATTATAACATTAAATACATTATTTATTACATAATAAATGTTTATTATATCTGATTTAATATATTCTTAACTTATTTTAATTATGAATAAGTAAATTAGTTGAAACATGACCCACTGGAAAATAACTGGTAACTATTTAGCTGTATAAATGCTTAATATTATCAATTTTTGTTCATTTTTATTTAGTTTTAAATAATCTACATGAATTAACAATTATGATCATAATTCCATAAATTAATTGTAATTAAAAAAACAATACATTATTCGTGGATTTTGATTAATGTTATTATTAATAAAATATCTTAAATTTAGCATTTGCAATTAAGATGATTTTATAAATTTATGATGAATGAAAGTCGATTTCTGTCCAGAAAAGATCCAGACGATATATTCGGTCTGTCATTTATGATACGGCTTCCGGTTATGATACAAATGTCGCAGCGGAAACGAGATAGGAATGTCACTAAACTTCAAGATATTCTTTTTGTGTTATATCAGAGTTCATATTTGCTGTAGAAAAAAAAATGCATTTTTTGTTTGTTTATAGAACAATGAACGAAAGGCTACTTCGTAATTCTGAAAAAATACCTTAGTTTAATATATTTAATTTCAATAAGTAAATAACACTTTTTTTTGGATGAATGTTCTAATTAAGTTTATTTTTGTTTATTTCTTTATCGTTTTTGTTTCTTTTGACAAATGTATTTGTTTATTGTCTAAATGTGACAGATGTCAAAAAAAATACTAATAAATTTAACACAAAAAGATATGGTTATTCGATAACCAAATAAAATTTAAAATTCAGATGATTAGTTGAAAAATCTTTGGATGATGATGAAATGATACAGATTGTTTGTTATCTATACTGATCTTCTGGATGAAAACATGTTTATAGGAAAACAATTGTAGAAATGAAGACGAAAATATTCCGTAGCAAATTTAACAAAAAACGGGCTTCAACCTGCAAATTGCAAAACCATAGCAAACTTGCTGTTTTCGATAGTCATATTCATTCATTGTTAAACACTTATTGTTTAGGAATGTACCGTACAAAAAGAAGTGTAAGTAAGTATTTATAAACTAGATTTATAATAACATTAGTGTAAAACTACAAAATGCAAACATGAATCATTCACTTACTTATTTGTATGCATTCATAATGAATAATCTGCGTAATGAAATAATTCGTTGAATATTTAATAAGTTTTAACTGGCTCTTATTAAATGTCTGGTAAATGTCGTGTTTTATATCAGATTATTAGATTATGCGTAATTTTCTTCAGTTAAAGCAATAGTCAAAATATGTATAGTGATAATAATTAGAGTTCATTAACAAATAAAGTAATTAATTTTTTAAAAAATCACTGAATAACGTTGTGAATAAAATGAGTACTGTTTTATTCAGTAATCTATTAGTAAAGAAAGATGAATGAATAATGATGAATGAATACATTGACAAATTTATTAAATTAATATCAAAATTATAAAATTAAGGCGGAAAAATCTGTTTTATTTGTTTTTATATTGTTACAAAAATATATTTTTTTTTGTTAAAGAAATGAGTATTTGTGTTTCATGGATTTTTTTTGTCTAGTAATCTACTATTAAAAAAAGCATTACAAAAAATATATAACGTTAATTAAGATTTGAAGAATTTATTGACAAATTCATGAAATTAATGTCAAATTTACAAAATGAGGGTGGAAAACCCTGCTTCTATATGTATTTCTATATATGATTTTGTGTTCATAAAATGAGTTTTTGTGTTTTATGGACTCTTTTTATGTACTATTAAAGAATGCATTACAAAAAAATATAACGTTAATTAAGACTTGAAGAATTCATTGACAAATCCATAAAATTAACGTCAAAATTATAAAATAACAAATATGATTTTATGTTCTTAAAATGAGTATTTGTGTTTCATGGATTCTTTTGTTTAGTAA